>JAKSZT010053816.1:1040283-1204937 GCA_026826555.1 Tolypeutes matacus
TTCCTTCCTTCCTTCCTTCCTTCCTTCCTTCCTTCCTTCCTTCCTTCCTTCTTTCTCTCTCTCTTTCTTTTATTTCTTTCTCTCTCTCTTTCTTTCTTTTTTGTCTCCCCCCACCCCTTCATTGTTTGCACTTGCTGTATCTGTTCATCTTCCTTGTTTCTTTAGAAAGCACCAAGAACTGAACCCAGGACCTCCAATGTGGGAAAGAGGAGCCTAATCGCTTGAGCCACCTCTGTTCCCTGCTTTGTTGTGTCTCTCTTTATGTTTTTCTTCTTGTGTCTCTTGTTGCATCATCTTGTTATGTCAGCTTGCCACGCCTGCCCACCACACCAACTCACTGTCTTCTTTAGGAGGCACCAGGAACCAAACCCAGGATCTCCCATGTGGTAGGTGGGAGCCCAAATACTTGAGCCACATCCACTTCCCTCCTCTTCAATTTTTAGAAGAGTTTGAGCAGGATTGGAATTTGTTCTTTTAATGTTTGGTAAAACTCACTGTGAAGGCATCTAATCTTGAGCTGTTTTTTTGTTAAGAGGTTTTTGATTACTGATTCAATCTCTTTAATAGTTATTGGTTTGTTGAAATTATCTATTTCTTCTTGAGTCAGTGTAGGTAGTTATGTATTTCCAGGAATTTGTCCATTTCACCCAGGTTTATGAATTAATGAGTGTACAGGTGTTCATTATATCCTCTTATAATCCTTTTTAGTTCTGTGGGGTCAGTAGTAATATCACCCCTGTCATTTCTTTCTTTTTTGTTTTTAAACAAATCAATTTTATTAATACATATTAATGAAGCATACAAGTCATCCAAAGTGTACAATCAATGGTATTTGGTATAATCATATAGTCGTGCATTCACCACCTCTATCGTTATTAGAGCATTTTCATTATTTCAATAATAAAAAACAAAAAACAGGCAAACAAACAAGAAAATTCTTCACCTCTCAATCTCTCTATGCTGTACAGAGCTGCTATTTCTGGCTGTTCTTGCACAATGATTTATTAAACAGTTTTATTGAGATATATTCACATGTCATATGATCTATCCAAAGTGTATAATCAATAGTTTTTAGAATAATTACAATGCTATACATTCATCATCTCAAAAATTTTAGAACAATTTCATTACTCCAAAAAGAAAAACTTAGCATTCCTTCCTCAGCTCTACATAACCACTAATCTAATTTCATCTTTATAAATTAATTATATTTATATTTTATATAAATGGAATCAGACAATATGTAGTACTCTGTGTCTGGTCTCCTTCACTTAGTATAATGGGTACTTTTTGTCTGATATTAACATTTTGTAGTATTAACCTACATTTGTTGAGCTTCAAAGAAAAATGGTCTTATACATACAATTTTACCTATATTCATATTTCACATAATATATTTATATTTTACATATTATATTTAGTTCATAATAGGGCAATCATACAGTATTTGTCCTTTTATATCTGGCTTGCTTCATTCAACATAATGCCCTCCAGGTTCATCCATGTTGTCATATGCTTTATGACTTCATTTCTTCTTACAGTTGCATAATATTACATCATGTGAATACACCACCGTTTGTTTATCCCTTCATCAGTTGATGGACACCTGGATTGTCTCCAACTTTTGGCAATCGTGAATAATTCCACTATGATCATCAGTGTGCAGATATCTGTTCCTGTAGTAGTGGTATTGCCAGGTCATGTGGTAAATATATATCTAACTTCTTTAGGAACTGCCAAAAAGTCTTCCACAGTGGCTGTACCATTCTACATTCCCACCAACAGTTCCTATCTCTCCACATCCTCTCCAGCACTTGTAGTTCTCAGTCTTTTTAATAGCCATCATTCTCGTAGGTGTGAAATGATATCTCATTGTAGTTTTGATTGGCATTTCCCTAATCATTAGTGATGTTGAACATTTTTTAATGTGTTTTTTGCCATTTGTATTTCTTATTTGGACAAATGTCTATTAGAGTCTTTTGCCCATTTTATAATTGGGTAATTTGTCTTTTTATTATTGAGTTCTAACATCTCTTTATATATCATGGATATTAAACTCTTATCAGACATGTGATTTCCAAATATTTTCTCCCATGGAGTCGGCTGCCTTTTCACCTTTTGACAAAGTCCTGTGAGGCGCATAAGTATTTAATTTTGAGGAGGTCCCATTTATCTATTTTTTCTTTCTTTGCTCGTGCTTTGGGTATAAGGTCAGAGAAACCACCACCTACCACAAGGTCTTTAAAATGTTTCCCTACATTTTCTTCTAGTAGTTATATGGTCCTGGCTTTTATATTTAGGTCTTTGATCCATTTTGAGTTGATTCTTATATAAGGAGTGAGATAGGGGTCCTCTTTCATTCTTTTGGTTATAGATATCCAGTTCTCCCAGCTCCATTTGTTGAGGAGACTGCTTTGTCTCATTAGCATGGACTTGGGAGGCTTGTCAAAAACCAATTGGCCGTAGAGGTGAGGGTTTATTTCTGGACTCTCTACTCTATTCCACTGATTGATTTGTCTATCTTTATTCTAGTACTATGGTGTTTTGACCACTGTAGCTTTGTAATATGTTTCAAGATCAGGCAGTGAAATTCCTTCCACATCACTCCTCTTTTTTAGAATGCTTTTGGCTAGTCAGGTGCCCCTTTCATTTCTGATTTTAGGTATTATGTCTTCTCTGTGTTTTTGTTTTGTTTTGTTTTTTGGAGTTTTTTTTTTTTTTTTTTTGTCAGTATAGCTAAAGGTTTGTGAATTTTATTGATCTTTTCAAAGAACCGTTTGGTTTTGTTGATTCTCCCTATTGTTCTTTAATTCTTTATTTCATTTTTTTCCATTCTAATCTTTATTTCCTCCCTTATGCTCATTTTGAGTTTAGTTTGCTCCTCTTTTTCTAGATTCTACAGTTTTGAGATTAGGTCTCTGATTTGAGATCTTTCTTCTTTGTAATGTAAGCATTTATAGCTACAAATATCCCTCTTGGAACTGCCTTGCAGGATCCCATAATTTTTGGTATGTTATATTTTCATTTTCTTTTGCCTCAAGATAGTTTCTAATTTCCTTGTCATTTCTTCTTTGACTAATTGGTTGAGTACTTTAATTTCCAGAATTTTCCATTTCTCCCTCTGATATTGATTTCTAGCTTCATTCCACTGTGGCCTGAAAAGATACAATGTATAATTTCAATATTTTTTAAATTTATTGAGAATTGTTTTGTGACCTAACATATAGTCTGTCCTGGAGAATGATCCTTGTGTGCTAGGGAAAAATGTGTATTCTGCTGCTATTGGGTAAATTGCTATATATATGTCTGTTAGGTCCTGTTGGTTTACAGTATCACTCAAGTTTTCTATTCCCTTATTGTTCTTCTGTCTACATGTTCTATCCATTACTCAAAGTGCTGTATTGCGATGTCCTGCTAATAATGTAGAATCCTCTACCCCACTCTCTTTTGATTATTACTTGCATGGTATATTTTTTCCATCCTTTCACTTTCAACCTATTTAAAACCTCAACCTCAGTGCCTACAGAGGGTGGGGTCCTTTTCTTTCCACCACAATAAATACCATTTTAACATATTAACCCTACCAAATTAATACACCAAATGTAAGATGTGGGGTTTAGTTAGTAGCAATATTTTGACAATGCTATTTCATAGTTTGTAAAAAAGTATCACAACAATGCAAGGTGTTGGTGGTGGGGATATATGGGAGCCCTGTATGATGATATTCATGTTTGTTTTGTAAGTTCACAACTCTTACTATATACTTATTGTTTATGTATGTTCAGGTATAAATGATGAACAATAAAATTTTTAAATAATATATATAAATAAATATATTAATATCATCTAATATCCAGTCCCTATTAAAATGTCTCCAAGTGCTTTAAAAATGTTTTTTTACAGTAGTTTAATAAACCATACTTCCAAAATATATCATTTACAATAGCAACAAAACTAGGATGTGTAAGACTTATACAAAGGAAACTACAAAAATTTATTGAAATTCATTGAGGAAGAGCTAAATAAATGGAGAGATGTATCATGCTGAAGGATGAGAGGATTCAATAGCCTTAAAATAGAAATTCTTCCCAAATTGTTCTATAAATTGAATGCAACTCTAACCACAATCTCAGAGGGGTTTTCAAAGAACTTGAGACTCTGATTCCAAAATTTAAATGGAAGAGCAAAATTTCAAAAAAAAAAAAAAAAAGCAAAGAAGAAAGTGAGGGATTTGTACCACCAGATATCAAAATTTATTAAAGTTAAATTAATTAAGATAGTAGGATATTGGATATATAAATCAATCATTGGACAGAAGTGGAGTTCAGAAACAGACTCATAAAAGTATGGAAGCTTAATGTGATGCTGGAGCTCTCTTCTAAATGGAGGGAGTACTTAATAAATGGTGCTAGGGCAATTTGTTATCCATATGGGGAAAAGAGAAAGGAAATTAAATCCCTATCTCAAACCCTACCCCAAAATCAAGTCTAGAATAATTAAAGACTTAAATATAAGAGGCAAAACTTTAAACTTTTAGAAGAAAATTAAAAATACCTATATGACTTTGGGGCAGGGGAGAATTTTTTAAATACACACACACACACTCTAGACAAAAGGATTTATATATAAATTCAACTATATTAAAATTGAGATATCTTTTCATTGGGAAAGTGAAAAAAACTACAAACACACGCAAGATATTTTTAACACATGTAATTGACAAAGGATTGGTATACAGAATATAAAGAACTCCTACAAATCAATAGGAAAATTCAAACAAGCCAAAAGGAAAATTGGCAAAATTACATGAATAGGTATTTTACCATAGAGGAAATACAAATAGACCACAAATATATGAAAAGATATTCAACTTCATTTGCTATTTTAAAAACTACAGACTAAGGCCTCTTTGAGATACCATTTTATAGACAGATTATTAGAAAAAATAATCTGCCCAGGGTTGGTGAGGACAGAGATGAATAAAAACTCCTACATACTGCTGGCCTGCATGTACAACACAAAAATCTCTTTGAAAAGCAATTTGGCATTATCTGTAAAACAAACATTCACATTCTGCGTGACTCAGCAATTCCACTCCTAGGTAGTCCATTCCTACAGTGTTTTCAAACCTTGGGTCACTACACTTCAGTGAGTTCTCTAATCCATTCACTGTGTCACACATATTATTTTTTTCAGCATTGGAGAGGTGAATATTATTCCACTGTTTTTTTGAAACTTTTTTTCGGATATGTGAATGTGTTCACTGGTGAAAGACATCAATTGCATTTCTTGTATTATGGGTAGTGGTCAAAAATATTTCAAAGATACTCTCATACTAAATCCTTACACATGTGCACCAGAAGAATGTATAAGAATGTTCATGGGGGAGCAGATGTGGCTCAAATGGTTGGGCATCCATCTGCCATATGGAGGGACCTGGGTTCAATCCCCGGGAACTCCCGGTAAAATAAAAAAAAAAAAAAAATATATATATATATATATATATATATATATATATATATATATATAGAAGGCGCATGGGCTGCCAGGCTCTGTGTGCTGGTGAGCCACTAGGCCCCGGGAGCCATGATGATGATGTAACAGAAGGGAGACGCAGGGAAGAGTCAAGATGAGATTCTCTGAAAGCTCCAAAAACCAGGAACCGAGGTGGTGCAGGCGGCAGAACACCTCTCTCCTACATCAGAGGTCTCCAGGATCAAATCCTGGTGAAGACTGGAGGAGAAGGATGAGAAGAGATGGCAAGAAACAGACACAGAGAATTGCCCAGTGAATGGACACAAAACAGCAAATGGGGAGGGGGGGGTTTAAAATGGATAAAATAAATAAATCTTTAAAAAAAAACAAAAAAAAACAATGTTCATTTCACCATTTTTCATAATAACAAAAAACTGGAAACAACCCAAATGTACAGTATTGTAAATTTGTGGTATAATCATACAATGCAACACTATAAAGTAATAAAAATGCCTGTGTGAGTCATGAGCATTTCCTTAAGTATACAAAGACCAAAAAAACCTACATATTTATAAAGCTCAAAAACAAGCAGAACTGAACAATATGTTCTTTAGTGATACATATATGGCAAGGGAATAATAAATACAAATTAATAAATGAGATACATTTAAATTGGGGATATATTTGGCAAGGGGAGGAGATGGGGAAGAGCAACGATAGACAAAGATATTGATAGTGTTCTAGTATTAAGTGGGTTCATGGGTATTCATTTTATTAATATGCTACATAAATTTATACTAAATATATTGAAGCAGGCTTCATATAGGGAATCAATAGATGGGCCTGGAACCTGGCAAGAAGTCCACATGGACACCAATATCCCCAAGATGACTGCTGGAAGACCCTCATCAGATTTCTCCCACCCAGTATGAGATTCCCTCCAGAAGCCAGGAGAAGTCCTGGATATTCTCCAGGGAAATTATCATTGGGCCCACCCAGGGGATTGATGGGTGAGGGAATTGATGAAAACAGCAAACAGATGGAACTCCTCCCATGCCATTAGCTAAGGGGCAGAATAATTAATGGTTTAAAAGCAGGCACAAGGGGAAGCGGCTGTGGCTCAATCAGTAGGGCTCCCGTTTACCATATGGGAGGCCCCAGGTTCGGTTCCCGGAGCCTCCTGGTGAAGGCAAGCCCGCCTGCACGGCATGGTTAGCTGACCCAGCGAGCACGAACAGCAAGGGGGAGATAAATGAATAAATAAATAAAATCTTAAAAAAAAAATAAAAATTAAAAAATAAATAAATAAATAAAAGCAGGCACAAAAGTCTCTCCCACTCTGCTCTCCTCTCTCTTGGCTTCTGCACCCTGCTCTCACCGTGCCCCCCCTGCATGGAAAAACACACAAGTAAAACCTGGGCATTTATAATCTATAATGGTAAACTGTAGTCTATAAATCAGCTCTCTTTATCACTTTTCGGCTGCTTCTCTCTACCAGGGACCCATGGTCTGTTATTTTCTCCCATTTCTCTTCCCTTCCTACTTTAATAAATTACTGGTCTAACTAACCCAACATGCTCTGAAATTCATTTCTGCAGCATAAGTCAAGTACCTAGACAAAATCCGGTTACAATATTATTTTGTAGGTACATAATTTACATAATTATTAAAATGATTAAAAATAAAGTAGTTTTCTCTTACAGCACTGTAGTGACTCACACTCCCATACAAAAATTGAATTCCCAGAAAAACAGGTTAAGAAGCACAGGGGCGAAATGGTGTCAGCCTGCCAAAGGTTGTATCATTTTGCCTAAGTATACCCCTACCTCAAATTCATAGTTTTTTGAGACAAAACGGATGGTTGGGAAATGATCATATACAGCTACGTCATACATTAAGCGTGTAAATTAATTGTGATTTTCTTGGGTTTGTTGGTCACAGAAAAATCTAATTAAACTCAGAAAAAACTTTCTGGCAATTTGCATGTCCAATGTATCCCAACCTCTGCCACGTGCAATACCATTTAAGCATGGGCCCTCTAGACAGTCCTGATCTACTAACTGTGGAACGAGCAATCACAGCCATCCTTCTCAAGTATTGTTCATTTAGAATTAGAATAAACTTTCATTGTTATTCTAATTTCCTTTAAATTATCTTGGGGCAGCTCATCCAAACGCCTCATTATGTGCAGAGTAACTCATTCCTTTCTGAAAAGTGGCTTACAAGAAACAAACAAACAAAAGTTGCCGGGAAAGTAAGAGATGTAAAAAAGAAAACAGAAAACAAACCTCCCAGGAAAAAGGGATTGTAGAAGCTGAAAAAAATATAAACTTTCTACACTAACACTACGAAAAGAATATACAAGAATCCCAGGTCGGGGCAAAACTTTCAAGGGTTCTTTTTCAATATAATCACAGTAAGAAAATCCAACTCAGAAAGTTCCTGCGTTTAAAAAGACAATACACGCGGTACTTCAGCAAAACCCACCGCAAAGATGGCGGTGGGACGAAGACCCCACTGCCCCCCCACCCCCACCACAGCTCGCCTCACATTTCCCACAACTCCCTCCGCGCGGCCCTGGTCCATGAAACCTGCCCGGCCTGAGACCACTGCGCACGCGCGAGAGCGACGTCAACGTGCGCTCCCGGGGCTCTGTGGAACTGGCTGGAGAGGGCCTGCCAGCTTCCGCTGCCGCGTCGCCCGGCGGCTGGGACGGCGGGTTGGTGCTGCCTCCCCTGCTGCGGGGTAGCCCGGAGGAGCGAGGGCGGGCAGGGGGCGTGCGGCGGCGCGGCCATGGGACTGCGGCAGGGCGGGTGACAACAGGGAACCGAGAGGCCCGGGCCCTGTGTGCGTCTCCTCCCGGGGGCCTCGCCCTCCTGCTCGCGGGGCCGGGGCTCCTACTGCCGTTGCTGGCGCTGTTGCTGCTGGCGGCGGCGGCGGCCAGGATCATGTCGGGCCGCCGCTGCGCCGGCGGGGGCGCGGCCTGCTCGGGCGTGACGGCTGAGGCAGTGGAACCGGCCGCTCGCGAACTGTTCGAGGCGTGCCGCAACGGGGACGTGGAGCGTGTCAAGAGGTTGGTGACGCCCGAGAAGGTGAATAGCCGTGACACGGCGGGCAGGAAGTCCACCCCGCTTCACTTCGCCGCAGGTAACCAAAGCCAGCTTCGTCTCCCCTCGCTCCAGATCCCACCTGCGCCTCAGCCCGTGGCTCTGGGCTCGCAGGCCATGAAACCAAACACAGTGCTCTTCTGCTCCCGACCTTTTCCCCTAAGGACTCCGTTCCTGGAGATCTGCCTCTCGTCGAGTGGGGATTGAGGAGATTGGGGGTAGAAGACGAGCGTGTCGCACTCACTGGAAGTTTTGTTTTGTTTTTGCTTTGTTTAGTTTTACTGAGTCAACAATACCTGTACCAACTTCCGGTCTTGCTTCCCTAATAGACTCCTGCACACAAGAAAGAATAGGAGTGGTAGACCTTATGATTTGAAAGAAGTTATCTCCAAAAGCTACGTTTTGATAAAATCCAGTATAATTTAAGGACTTTTGTAAAATGCAAAGATGTAATTTAGGAGAGTATCTTTTTTGGCCGTTGACACATTGACATTAATTGGCTTATCAGAATAACCAATCATTAGCAAGGTTCTGGAGAGACTAGAACTGAAAACGGGCAAGTTTGGGGGAACAAATCTAATTTAGGATGGGTGGAGGTGTGGTCCTTACCATGCACACATAAATTGGGGTGAAAAGTAGTAGGATGAAGAAAATAACAAAAACAACAAAGAAAACAAAAAAAAAAGAAAACAAAAAAAGATGAGAGGAAAGATGGTGCAGGCACTTTAGCTTGGGTCTAGAATTTAGGTTGGAACTAACTTTGCCCCATTCTGAAATTTAGGTCGTTTGCATTACTTTCTTTTAATATTTATTAGGTTCATTGACTATCTAAGCATATTAAATTTAGTTGAAACATTTAAAAGAACCAGAGATGGGACACTGAGCTGATTTCCATATAGTATTTATACTTTTCACTTTGAGGAAGGATTATGATTATCTTTAGCCAAAAGGGAGCCAACAGTGATTGAAAGTGGGAGTAGGTTCTCAGACCTCTGATAATCCTGGGTTTTGTTGGTTCTTTTTTTTTTTTTTTTTCATGTTTTACATGATTGTTTAAAATGATATTTTAAAAGAGCAGTGGGATACATTTTTAAGCACTCCCATTCTTTTGAGTCACAGACATTGCTTTTACACTTTGTACCAACTGGAAATTTGTTTACTTTAATCTGGTCCCATTTTAAAATGTAAATAATACTAGGAGGTATGCTTTCTTGGTCATTTGCACCTTTGTTCAATTCCCTTTGTGGAGCCTCTTTGAGGGAAGTTTTGGTGTACCCTTGGTATTGCTCTAGAAACAGCTGGTGGGCAATGGAAAGGGAAGGGAGAAAAGTACTAAAGTTCAATCTCATGTCTTTAGCCATGGTTCCTGAAATTTTGGTGGTCACTACTGCCTTTGCTTAGCTAATTTGAGTTGTCCAGTTTGACCAAGTAATCAAGATTTAAACAACTGATTTGGCAAACTGTCACAACCAACTGATACATAATCCAAAGAGTAATGTTACTTAGATTCTGTTCATTAGATCTGTTGGATAAAAATAACCAAGGAAGATCTTAGTTGCTTCCTTTCAAGAATTTGATGTATTAATGAGTTCATAATCTGAAAATAGTAGTATTTAGAGATTTAAGGTTATGGGATTAGCTACTCATTGACCTTGTCCCTTCATCCCACCCCCAGTTCTGTCCCAACATTTCAAGGCACTCTTTACATAAATTTCATGTTGTTTGTTCAGATTGAAATGGAAAATTTAATATTTAAGTACCAACCCACTCCCACAATTTAGCCAAATTATCAGGTACAGGTTATAATATTAATAAAATAAAAATTATTAAGGGGTGTACGCATTTAACAAGCATTAAAAGTCCTGCATTTAAACCCAGGTGTATAAGTGTTGTGAAATGCTTGATGGAAAAGGCCTAGATCACTTCGAAGAGACTGTTGATAGTAATACGGACGCTAAAGAGACTTTCTATGAAGCCTTAGAAGTATATGGTGAAACTAATATTGGAAACTGGAGGACAGGCGATCCATGTTTTAAAGTTGCAGAGAACTTAGCAAGATTAACTCCTGGTATTATATGGAAGACAGAATTTGAAAATGGCGAACCTGAGCATTTAGCAGAAGATCTTTTCAAAGTAAACACGGAGAATGTGGCTTTGTTTCTCCTTGCAGCTTATAGCAAAACACTAGATGAGCAAAATACACTAAGGACTGAACTTTTGGGCAGAAAGAAAACAGAAGCTGATTCCAGAACTTCCAAGTTTCTGGAAATCAGTTTCCCAGATAAAAGTTTCCTATTTGAAGACTTTACTAAACTTGGAACTTGTAACTCAAAATTGAAGATGCAGTTATCTCAGAAAGACTTGTGGAAAGTCTTACTGTCTGATGGCTTGGACCTCTGCTTCTTGCATGCTAAACCAGCAACGTTTTTTGAGAGAGCTGTATAAACAAAACCACTGTCAGTTTGGACAAAAGAGGACATGGAAAGGAGAGACTGAAGGAGAAACAGATTTAAGAAGAAAACCATGAAAGGAGAGATCTGGAATTAAGACATCTCCTTGGGCCAAGAGAGGAGCCCCACCCATATGTACAGAGAGGGTGAGTTTGCCCCTGCAGTTAAAGAGGGTGTTGACCAAGCTTCAGACCTTACCCTCCAAGAGTGTTGGGGTGATTGCCACACCTTACCCAATCTTTGGGTTAGAATCTTAGCCCCCCTGGTACAGTGAGGTGAAGATAACATTTCCCCTAACTTTTGGCATACAGGCTCAACCCTCTCAGACCTATGGGGTGTAGACCTTAACCACCCTAATCTTTGAGGAATGTGCTCTACCCTCTCTGCACCCTGGGGTGGCAAAACTCTCCCAGAACATCGCCCGATGTTTTGAGAAAGTTTTGATGCCCCACGGTGCAGAGAGGGTGAGTTTTCCCCAGCAGTTGAAGAGAGTGGATGTCCCCACCCGATGTTCTCTCCTTTCCATGTTCTCTTTTGTCCAAACTGACAGTGGTTTTGTTTTATACAGCTCTCTCAAAAAACGTTGCTGGTTTAGCATGCAAGAAGCAGAAGTCCAAGCCATCAGACAGTAAGACTTTCCACAAGTCTTTCTGAGATAACTGCATCTTCAATTCTGAGTTACAAGTTCCAAGTTTAGTAAAGTCTTCAAATAGGACATTTTTATCTGGGAAACTGATTTCCAGAAACTTGGAAGTTCTGGAATCAGCTTCTGTTTTCTTTCTGCCCAAAAGTTCAGTCCTTAGTGTATTTTGCTCATCTAGTGTTTTGCTATAAGCTGCAAGGAGAAACAAAGCCACATTCTCCGTGTTTACTTTGAAAAGATCTTCTGCTAAATGCTCAGGTTCGCCATTTTCAAATTCTGTCTTCCATATAATACCAGGAGTTAATCTTGCTAAGTTCTCTGCAACTTTAAAACATGGATCGCCTGTCCTCCAGTTTCCAATATTAGTTTCACCATATACTTCTAAGGCTTCATAGAAAGTCTCTTTAGCGTCCGTATTACTATCAACAGTCTCTTCGAAGTGATCTAGGCCTTTTCCATCAAGCACTTCACAATTCCTCCAAAAAATACCCCTTACCCATTTATAAAACCATTCCAACATTTTGGTATTTACAAAAGCACTACCCCACTCCTGGTACCAAATTCTGTATTAGTCAGTCAAAGGGGTGCTAATGTGAAATACCAAAAATGGGTTGGTCTTTATAAAGGGTATTTATTTGGGATAGAAGTCCACAGATACCAGGCCATAAAGCATTAAGTTTCTTCTCTCACTACAGTCCATTGCCACGTGTTGGAGCAAGACAGCTGCCGGCATTTGCCAGGGTTCAGGCTTCTGGGGTTCCTCTTTTCCCGGGGCTGCATTTCTCTCTGGGCTTAGCTCCTGTTTCTTCCACAAGGTCAGCTGTAGACGATTAGGTGAACAGCTTGCTTCTCTTCTCCTGCGACCTTCTTTCCAACATCAACACTGCTTCTCAAAAGACTGCTTCTACTGTTCTCTGCCTTGCCTTTTATATTCAATTCCCCATCCACCAAGGGGTGGGGCTCAACGCCCTACTGACGTGGCCCAGTCAACGCCCTAATCATTACTTAATCATGTCCAGATTAACAGATCAGTTTACAAGTATGATCCAATTATATTTTTGGAATTCATAATTACATCAAACTGCCCAACAGACACAATAAGAGACTCAAAATAAAAAAACTTTGTAAATTCATTCTAAACTAGATTAATGAGAAAGAACCTATTCTCTTAATTTTTAAATAAATTCATCCAGCTGCATTTTCTCTTACTATACCGAAAATACTTTTTATGATTTTGTAGATAATTATCAGTCATGTCAATATGCATGAAGCATACTGGTAGAAGCTCAGCATACCTGGTGGTACTAGGTAACTGCCTGACCATAGCAGTTTCTTGTGTTTGTACATAAAAATTGTGCTTTGAAAAAAAATTATTCTTTTTGAATTTTTAGCCATTTAAAGTTTGGAGGTTTTATTGGAGGAGGCATGTTTTTGGTTGTTTTGTTTTGACTTACAGGAAACATGAGGAATGTGAGATTTTCGCAGACCACAGAAAATGAATCATAGAAAAACAGTTTAGAAAAAAAATTAGTCTGTCTTTTCATTCAAAAAATTTAGCTCAATTAAAAGAATAATCAATTGCCAACTCAGAGTGTTAAGTTCTGTTAGTGAAAAAGGTAATTAACATAAAAATTCATAAGAATTTTTCTTGGGTTAGGTGTTGTTTATTATTGAACTAAATGATACACTTTTCTTTTTTTTTTTTTTTTTTTTTTTTTTTACCGGGAGGTCCCGGGGATTGAACCCGGGTTCCTCCATATGGGAGACGGACGCCCAACCAGTTGAGCCACATCCGACCCCTACACTTTTCTTCTAGATAAGTTATGATTTAAGAAGCCATTTCTTACGAGAAAAATTACTCTGAAAATTTTGTTTCCTCTTCAGGGTTCACCATCTACCCCATCCCACCCACAAACACAGGTTAGGAATAATTTTCTTTTGATACATCACAAAATTTGTAGAGGCAAGTTGGTGGTAGGGAGGCTGCAGCTATAATGTTGCTAAAAGGAAAAGTATCTTAAATTCTTGACAGTATAATCCTCTAGAAAATAGCAGATTTCAGTGAAAGAAACTGCTTCTCTGAACTTAAAATTTCTAAAAAATAAAGAAGAGATGACAAACTTTGGGAGAAAGTCATATTGGTGTCCATTAGCAAAGGAAAGAAATACATAGCATTCCCTAGAATTTTAGAACTCCGGAAGGGGGGTGGGTGGTACTAAGAATTCCATGGCTTGAGAATCTTAACTATTCTTTGTGGGGTGGAGAAAGATTATCATTCAGTGGAGAAAAATGTAAAATCTTTTATTAGGTTCAGGGAATTCAGGGATGTTGATCATGGAAAAGATATATATGATACGTTACAGAGAATGACAAGTTGAAAAAGAGCTTGCATTGTGGAGTTCTAGCAAAATATATAGTATGCCACTCAGGTCATGGAAAGTACACATTGGACCTGTCAGGCTGGACTTGGATTATTATATTCAGTTGTATGAATTAAATATGAGGGAATTTTATTCAGAGGAGGGAGGAGAAATTAGAGCATCTGGAATTTATCATATAAGAAACATGAAAATTGGAGTTGCTTATTTTAGAGATAAAAGACTAAGGTTATGGCATGTTATTGTCCACACATGTGGAAGATTTCATGTAGAAGATTAAGTGGATACGATTTATGTGGCTTCTGCACAAACTAGGACTAGTAGATAGAAGGTTATAAGGAATCAGACTGCCTTTAACAATCTGTTCAGCCGAGGAACTGACTGGAAACATCCAAGGTGTGGCTGGTCTGGCATCTTTGAGAGATGATATGGAATGGATTTCTGCACTGGGTGGGAGATACTGAGCAAGAGATCAGAATCTGACTGGTACAAGAAAATGGGATGATTCCCCCAGCGATATGTAGGTGAAGGTTTTGACAACTCAGCTAGCCAAAGATAGAATAGCTTTTGTGATTGTCATTTGTATCCTTTCCCAAAATGGTGTTATTGAAGACCTCCAATAATCTTTGAATTGTATTTCAGTCTTTTGCCTGTAGGCCAACATCATAAATGTGGAAGATGCACAAAATGTATCCACGCTCCCTACCTAGGACTACAGTTATAGATTATTGTTTCCAGGATTGGTTTTTGCTATAGAACATAATTAAACCCCTAATATTAAACAGAGACTTGTGTGTTCAAGGCCACCTAAAAGAGAATCTTTCTTGTGTCATCAGATCTCCCAGTATTTTATCAAGACTTGTGCTACATCCTTTTTCTCACCTCTTGTTGGCCCTAGAGGTAGGTCAACAAGAGTTCAGTATCAACTAGTTTGGAGTACTCGATTCAGTACTCCTCCATTCAGATTATTAGCATCACATCACCCCAGAAGCCATGGTGTTTTCTTTTGCAAATTTCTCCTAGAGTGGCAGACAGTGTATCTTTCCCAAGCTGAGAAAGGCAAAGCCTTATTCCTGGGATTCCTCATTTTAAAGAAGTATATGTGGAAATCATCTTTTCTGGGCCTTTTGTAAAGGAAATTTAGTAGTAAATGACAAGTTTAAAACGACATCTCTCAGAAAAAGAGTCCTGGCTAGGTAAGTCAGAGCTGAAGGCTGCTGCTTATATATTCCCATGTCCCAGACTACAGGACATTTCTGTTTCATGGCATTGGTTGACATTTTCTGTTTCTGAACTTTTCTTCTGACAAAGCCCTTTGTAACACCAGCCTGTCTTTTGATTGTGTCATCAATGGTCCGTTTCATCTTTGGACCTAAAAGACAGAAGGGGTAGCATTCAGTGAAACTTCCTGACTCTAAGTTGATTTCTCTGTAGGATTTCAACCGCCTCAGCAGCTTTTTGGAAGCCATTCAGACATGAAAGCATGTTTCCAGTATAGCAGCAAAATATGATACTGTTAACAGTAGTCATAGTTAGCAAGACAGTTCCTGGGACTGCTGAAATTGGTGGTACCTAGATGTTAATGAAACTTGACAAGAGGGAAATTCTAAGTGTTCACAAATTGGCAACTCCATATTCTCTCTTAGGGTACTTTGCTTAGTGACCTATTTCAACAAAGCATTAGTAATTAAACAAATATTTATTGTGCCCTACTATATGCCAGACACTGGCCTTGGCCCTGAATAAACAGCTTGAACAAGACAAAATACCTGCCATTAAATGACATATAGTTTATTGATCAGCAAATCTACCTTCCTGTAAGTCCTGCTTTCCTTTACTATCAGTGCTTTATAGTAAATTCAAATTCAGCATATGATTTCATCAGGATTTTCACATGCAGAACAGTTCTGAAGATGGGTACTAGTCTATAATTATAAAATAAATCATATGCTCTGCTTAGTCATGATACTAACTTTAGGCTACAGATTCCTTTGTAAAGAAATCCTTAGGGTATTGGAGATTGGCATTGAATATAAGAATATGCCTATTCATGTTCTACCTGTCAATTGAGAACATGATCAGAAAATACTCTGCAAAGCTACTTTTCTTCAAGAAATGGGTACTTAACAGAACAGCTTTGAACTATTCTTGAGACCGTAACAATAAGGATTTCATCAGGGATTAGCCCTCAGAGTTTGCAAAGCATCTTAAGTCTAAAGGTTTCACCAAACTCAACAGTGGGATATTTTAAATTTGAAATAGCTGCCTCCTGGCCCCCTCTATATATAATTTCCTTTAGTGCCAAGAAGTGGCATGCAAAATTTCAGATGATAATCTTTTTAATATGACCTTGGAAAACATGCTAGTCTCTGCTGTCGGAGTATCCAGACCAGTCTCAGAATCATGACCGGGGAAATCATGTTGATTATTCACTGAAGTAGAAGTTATTTGTGTTTTCGACTGTGGGTAACAATATAGCTATAACAATAACTTGACCTATTCTGCCCATATCTCCTCAGCTAAAATCTCAATTTCAGTACTTAGTCATAAAAGTCAGTGTTGAATCTATCTCTGTGGTTAAGCAACTGTCTTCTCTTCCCAGTGATAATTTTGACAAAAGGCTACACTTGCTCTTTCTTCAGCTAGATCACTAACCCTGTGGAACAAACATCTTCCTAATTGACACCCTCTTGTGTCAACTAGATGTTCTATTGGGCTATTTCTGTGCCCACTTCACTCTCCTTTTTGGTAGAGTCAGCTTGTGAGTCACCATTTTGATTACTTCAGCTGCGCTAATTACCACTGCTAGTGATGTTTCTTCTAAAAGTGCTTGGATTCATCAAGTAACTTTCCAAAGGAAGAGGTACCTTTATTCATTATTCTTTATTCTGAGCCTTTTTCTCTTACTCTCCAAATTAAGGTGTCCTAAATGCATTTCCTCATGGGGGCTTCTTGCTTCCTCTGGGCAGTGATAAGGAAGACTTGAGTCCTGGTGTAGTGATAACAGGTTTGGCTTTTCCCTCCTTGAAATTTTCCAGCTTGTCTTCTGCAGTGCCATTCTTTCTTAATTTTACTTCTCAGGCTCCTTTCTGATACTATGATAATTAATTCAGCAAATATTTATCAATAAATTGCTATATGAAGAACACTGGGGAAGTAACGATGAATTAAGGTAGACATGACTACTGCCATTTTTGAAACATAGGAGTCCAGGAGTTACTTATTACAAATTTTGATAAGGGCCAGGGATACTACTGTGAACAACAGAGACAAAAATCTCTGCTTTTATGGAGCTTCCTTTCTATTCAGATTTGGGGAGAGAGACCAAATAAATAGAGTATTAAAATAGAAGGTAATGTGGGTGGGCTGTGTGAATGGACTGCTTTAGATAGGATAGTCAGGGATGGCCTCCTTAAGTTGGTGACATTTAAACAAACTAGATGATGAATAGAGGCTTGGTATACAAAGAGCAAGGGAAGAGTATTCTAAGCAGAAGGGCAACATATACCAAGTCCCTGAAGCATTTTTGGCATACTGAATGAATTGAAGGAAAGTTAGATCATAGTTGGGAAAGGAAAAAGTGGTATGAAATGAGTGCTAGAGAAGTAGGTGAAAGCAAGCTCATGTAGGGGGCTTTGTAGGCCACAGCCAAGTGAATTTCATTCTAAGAGCATCAGTAAGAAACCAATAAATTATTTTTTTTTTCAGTAAATTATTTTAAACAGGGGTATGGTATTGTTTTTAAAATGTCATTGGACAAAAGTGGAAATGAGAAGCCCATGTGGGAGACTTACTGCAGTAGTCCAGGCTGGAGATATTGGTGGTTGGATTAGAAGTTTAACCTGCCTTTGAAATATTCAGATCGGTTAACTAACTATCTGGAATTCAGGAGAGAAGTCTAGCCTGGGGGTTTAAATTTGGGGATTATATATCTAGATGGCATCTAAAGTCATTGGTGTAGATGAGATCACTTAAGAAGGGAAAAGAGGATAGGATAGAAAGCTGAGTCTTGAGGAATCCCTGCATTTTAGAAATTTGGTAGAGGAAGCAAAAAACCCCAGTGAGGTATGACCTGTCCAAAACTTAAACTACTCATCGTCTCCCACAAACCTGTTTCATCTACAGCCTTCCCCATCTCAGTTGATGGCACCTCCACCCCTCCATTACTCAGGCCAAAAACCTTGAGGTCATCTGTAACTTTTTGTCTCTCCTCCTTTCCCCTGACTTCCCCTCTCACCATCTGCTTTTTCTCTCTCCTCACCAGTCTAATCTATCAGGAAACTTTGTTGGCTCTACCTTCAAAGTATCCAAAAAATCCGCCACTTATCATTATTCCAAGTAATGCCACCTGGTCCAAGTTACCATATAATTCTCATCTACTTCTTCACCGCCAGTCTCAACACTGCAGCCAGGGGCTACTTTTCAGATATAAGTCATAATGTGTCAGCACAAAACTCTGAAGTGCCTCTCCATTTTCCTCAGAGTAAAATTACCAAAGTTCTTACAGTGGCCCTCAAGTCTTTCTCTCTGGTCCTTGTTACTTCTAACCTCATCTCCTACTCTTCCTCTCTTTCACTGTGCCCCAGCTACTCTGGTCTTACTCTGGTTCCCTTACTCTTAGCCAGTAAGGCTAACTCCCTTATTTTCTTCAAGTCTTTGATCATTTGTCCAACCAGACCTGTGGTGACCACCCTTTTTCACATTGCTACCCACTCCCTCCCCACACGTGCACACACTGATCACTCCTTATTCTGCTCTTCTTTTTCTAATAACATTCTAACATACATACTTTTTATATTTATTGCTCATCTCTTCCACTCCCATAAAATAGAAATTCCTCAAAGGTAGGAATTTGCCCCCTTTTTTGGTCACTGGTATATCTCAATCACCTAGAAAACAGTTTGGCACATAGTAGACATTTCATGATGATTTGTTGAATGAATGAATGAGACAGTAGGAAAGCCAGGAATGTCGTAGAATCTTGGGGAAGGATGTTCAGGAAGGAGGGAGTAAAATGGGAGAGGGTATTTCAGGAAGGAGGGAGTAGTCAGTCGTCCAGTGTTACTGAGAGTTTTAGTCAAATGAGAACAGAAAAATGCACTTTGGATTTGGTGATACATAGATTCTAGGTGACCTTGATGGAAGCAGTTGTAAGGAAGAAGTCAAATTAGATTTGGGAGAAGAGTGAATGGGACAAACTCTTAGAGATTTGGTTATGCGGGAGAGCAGAGAAATAGGAAAGTTATTTTGGGGAGAATATTTTTTATAAGGTCAGATATATTAGGACATGTTTATATACTGTTAGGAACAATCTGGTGGAGACAGAGAGATTGATAATGGGGCCAGAGGGGCAGTGGCAAGAGGATCAAGGACCTGTTAGGGAAGGTGAAAAAGGACTAAGTGTACAAGCTGGGAAGAGATTGGTCCTTGATAGAAAGTACACTTCTTTCAACAAAGCAGGTAGAAAACTAATATTCTTTAGTCAACTTCATTCATCTTCAAATACCATCTTCATGGTGATGACTTCAAAATGTGTGTTTCCAGCCCAGACCGATTTTATGAATTGTGGACCCACAAAACCTTCTACTTAATGGACATTTGTCCCTCAGACATCTTAAACTAAACATTTAAAAAACAAATTTTTCTTATTCCATAAAAACTCCTCTTTTATTCCATATCTCAGAAATCTGATAGTTATCCTCAACCCTTCTTTCTTTTCTCCAAATTAAAGAAGTCAACAGTTTCTGTTGATTTTTCTCTTCTAAACTCTTGAGTTACTCCTGGCAACATTGTATGCAGTGTTAAAAGATTGGAAACAACAACCTAACCATGAGAAAGGAACTGTTTAAGCTATATAGTACTTCCAACCAATAAAATACTATCCAGCCACAAAGATTGAGGAGGCTCTTTATATACTGGGAATGATTTCTAGGAAATTAATAGATTTTTAAAAATGGGGGGGGGGGGGAGTTAGAACAGTATAGAAAAGAAATATTACTATGTATTTGCTTGTTTATACATAATATCTTTGGAAATACTTGCAAGAAATCTAATAACCAAACGGAAGGGAATTGGGAAGGGTGGGAAGGAGACTACACAGTACACCCTTTTTTACCAACCATATGAATATTACCTATCCTATTCACATGAGTCATGTGAATATATACTATCCTAACTACCACATCAGTCCTTATTTTGGCCATCATCATTTCTCACGTAGCCGTCTAAACTCTAAAACGTCTAAAGGCTATATCTACATCCTGTCTTTCCCTAGTCAAGCCATTTAGCCACACTATTCCTGGGTGATCTTTCTAAAATCACAAATATAATGAAGTCACTGCCCTAAACAAATCCTTCAATGGCTACTTATGTGTTATAATAGTATTTTTCAAACTTTTTTAAAGCGGTACCTTGGGGATAGAGGAGTATATACTTTTGGGTCCTTGTGACGGGGGGAGAAGGATTCAATCAGAATAGTTTTTATTTGATTTGAATCAATTCAGTTAATTTGCAACTACTCTATGAGTGCCAACTGTGTGATGCATTGGTATTTAGCAGTTTTGAACATAATATAGATTGAAATCTGCTGCCTGGAAACAGTGAAAAACACTGGTCTAAGGGACAAAGCCCAGACGCCTTAGCATGACATACAAGGTTCTTCCTGGTCTGACAATTAGCCTACCTTGGCATTGTTTCCTATTGAAGTCAGGGGAGGATGGATTCCTCTAGGTTCTGGTCTATGTTACATAAAAGAATTTAAGAACATGCCTCTTTAGTTAGGCCAGTAGTTTATTGCGAAAATGAGAGAACAGAAACAGAAGAAAATAACAGATTGTGCGTCCCCAGCTGTAGGTGCGGCATCCTCCAAGCAGAGAGAGCAATTTGGCTTGTGGGGTTACTTTTATTAAGCTATTAATTATTCCTCCCCTTGCTAATGTTAGGGGATGGGGTCGCAGCTATTTGCTGCTCTGATTGTTAACCCCACCTGTCAGTTCCCCAGGGGGCTAATGGTGAGGTCCCTTGAGGGTATCCAGGCTTTCCCTTGACCCCAGATAAGATCTTGTCCCATTCTCATTCCAAATGAGGTTCTTATGGCCAGGATCCCACAGGGTCCTTCTGGCAGCCTTCTTGGTGGTGGTCTTTCCCTTGGTGTTTCCAGGTGGGGTTCCATGGCCATGTGTTTCACGGCCATGTTTTAGACTCGTCTTCCCTTTTCCTAAACTAGCCTGCCTCACTATTATAAGTTATTTGTGCTTTCAAGCTTCTATATCTGTGTATTTTTTGATTCCTCCACTTAGACTTGAATGCCTTTCCCTTGCTCAACTCTCCCTCCGCCCCTACTTTCCACCAGTTTCGGTGTTCTCTTTGAGCTCTAGTGGTATTTTATATATACCTCTATTATAGCAGTTATAGTGTATTGAAATTACTGGTTCTTACCTGTATCCACATCTTAAATTGTGAGCTCTTTGTGAGTAGGGAGAAAAAAGATAAAACGATATTAATCTTTGTATCCACAGAGTCCAAAGCAATATTAAAACAAAACAAATACAAAAAACAGTTAATCTCTTTAAAGGTCTAACTCCTCCTTTAGCTGCAACTAGGCTAGCCCCAGGCATCAAGCTTGGAAAGATTATACCTTTGTACTCTCTCTCCATTTCCACTTTGGTCTTCTTAAAAGGGCTACATCAAGACTTGTTGGTTTTAAGAATATTCTGGTGAGATTTTGGATGAGTGAGGTAGTTCTTTCCCCCTTCCCCAACACACACATATATTCCCATCTGCTTTAACATATGCCTGAAATCCCTTTCATTCTACAATTAGCTGTAAAAAGATTTTAAGTTCTAATACCTGGGAGTGGTAAAATAAATGGAAATTTATTGGTACTAAAGTTTAATTTGTAAACCAGGATAAATGATTTATCAAAACTTTTTTTGTTGTTTGATATGGGAGCAAGGTCATTTTTAGCAAAACTGTGGGGCATGGGTGTCTGATGAAGTCCTACCTGGAAGGAAGTTGCTCCTGTTAAGTAAGTGGCAAAATACAGGCTCCTCTGAAGGCTTCTCGTTTTTGTCTAGGTCACCTCTCTCTATACTTACATAGACAAATATAAGCTGCTAGAAAATCTTTTTTTTTTTCCTATTCCACAGTTTTCTCCATTTAACAGAAATATATTACGTGATATATATATAGGAAAGGGATTCTAGCAAGAGTTAGTTTTGTCATTTAAGTTACATATTATGAACATCTGAAAACATGCACACTAGGTTTGCAGAAGTTTGTATTTGCAATTAGAAATGCAGTATAGAGTGGGAAACATTCAAACTTTGGGCTTTCAGATGCTTATTTAATAATCTTTCTCTGAAGTTAGTAGTAGTACTACCTATGGAATTAGAAACGCCTTTGACTTTCTCATTAAGATTAGCCAGTGATACATTTCATATCACCTTTTCATCAATGAATTTGAATTGTTGAACCTATTATTATTTTTCATCCAGAAATATTTTAGTATGGCTTTTACTTAATGCTTCTGATCTGATGTATTTTCTTTGGAGAACTTAAATGTGGATAACTTGTTTTCTTCTAGGTTTTGGGAGGAAAGATGTAGTTGAATATTTGCTACAGAATGGTGCTAATGTCCAAGCACGTGATGATGGAGGACTTATTCCTCTTCATAATGCATGCTCTTTTGGTCATGCTGAAGTAGTCAATCTCCTTTTGCGGCATGGTGCAGACCCAAATGCTCGTGATAATTGGAATTATACTCCTCTTCATGAAGCTGCAATTAAAGGAAAGATTGATGTTTGCATCGGTAAGACTATTTACTTTCCAGCATTTTCCTGAAATAGCTGTTAACTAATCTGAATCTAAGTTGAAGTAATTTGTTTAATGTGATCAAATTCTGCCAGGCTGAATTTAAACATTTACGGACTCTTCATGGTTTATTTAATCTAACCATTACTTATTTAATATCTTTTGGGGTATAGCACTGAGCTTAAATTCTTTGGAGAATAGAGTACAAAGTTCCTATACTCTAGAAACTTTTGCCTTCTCTTGGGAGATAAGATACACAAAAACCAGTAAAATCATCATGGAAGTGAGCAGGGAGAGTTAAGAGGATAAGAAGTGCAGTGGCTTGGCTGGAGTCCTCATTACTTCCTGACTCTTTCTAGGAAGTAGTGGAGGAAGGTTGGAACGGTAGGTAGGGATTACTTTATAGAGGGCTTTGGGGAAACGGATGTGGCTCAAGTGATTGTGCTTCTGTCTCCCATTTGGGAGGTCCAGGGTTTGATTCCCAGGGCCTCCTGCTGAAGGGCAAGCTGGCCCACGCAGGAGTGCTGGCCCAGACGGAGAGCTGATGCAGCAAGATGACACAACAAAAAGAGACACAGAGGAGAGACAATAAGAGATGCAGCAGACCAGGGAGCTGAGGTGGTGCAAGAGATTGAGTGCCTCTCTCAAACTCTGGAAGGTCCCAGGATCAGTTCCTGGTGCCACCTAAAGAGAAGACAAGCAGACACAGAAGAACACACAGAGATCAGACAGCAAGCGCAGAACAATGGAGAGGATAAATAAATAAATAAATCTTTTGGGGGGAGGGCTTTGAATTCCAAATCAAGGAGCTTGTATATTATGTAGGCAGTATAGAGTCATTGAGGATTTTTGAGTAGGGAAACTGATATGTATATATTACTCATATATATATATATATATATATTTTTTTTTTTTTTTTTTTCTTTAGGAGGTACGAGGATTGGACCCAGGACCTTGTACATGGGAAGCAGGCTCTCAACACTGAGCTACATCTGCTTCCCATTCAGAGTTAAATTTTTTTTTCATTTGTTTGTTTTCTTTTTTAGGAGGTACCAAGGATCAAACCTGTGACCTCGTACATGGGAAATAGGTGCTCAAACACTTGAGCTCCATTGCTCCTCGAGAGTAGTATGTTTTAGAAAAAGTAATCTGGTAGAGGGCTGGGTAGAATGAGTGGCATCAGGGACATTAATTAGGAAGCTGTGGAATAGCCCAGGTGAGAGGTGATGAGGTCATTAACTAAGGTGGTTGTACAAGAATAGAAATAGGAGGAGTTGAAGGAAAAACTACCATTTAGAATACTTGAACTAAGAAAAGAGATAAGATTTGTCTCACAGGTTGATCACCATGCCAGAGAATTATCTGTGAGAAGGCTGTTTCCATTAATCTGGTATTGACTTTTCTAGACCTAAAAGAGGGGGGGATTTTGAATTCATTGCTATCTTAGCTCTCTTATACCTTGATTCATAAGTGGCCGAAATCTTTGAAATAGCTAGAAAACTAGCTCTGTGTAACAGGAAAAGTCTAGAAGCTTGGAGCTGTTCTTAAATTGTACCCAACCCCCACCAAAAAAAAAACAACAAAATCTAAAATCACTATTCAAATCAGCTTAGTTTAAATTAGATCATTCTAAAGATGTAAAACAGATTACCTAGTTGCCTCTGCCCACTTCTCCTTTCCTTTGTATTATCTTATACTGCTACTGCCCTCTGTTCAAATCTACTATTTATATTGCTTAACCCTTTCCTGGTACTAAGAGTCCTAGACCTATAAATATTTAGCTTAATAATATAGGGTTTTCTAAATATAGTTGTACAGCTGTATTGTCCAATAAAGTAGCTGCTAGTCACATGTGGCTGTTGAGCACTTATAATGAGGTTAGTCCTAATTGAGATATGCCATGAGGGTAAAATACATAACAGATTTTTAAGACAGGATGAAAAAAGGAATGTAGAATATCTTATTAATAATTTTATATTGATTAAGATATAAATATAAATATTGAAATGACAATGATTTTGATATATTGGGTTAATTAAAATGTGTTAATTTCATCTGTTTATTTTTTTAAATGAGGCTACTAGAAATAGAAAATTTTAAATTACATATGTGGTTCCCATTTATGGTTCAAATTTTATTTTTATTGGACAGCGCAGTTATAGATTGAAGTAGAGTGGAATTAACATTACTGTTATCAAGGAACAGGAGCTGAGCTTCCCTTTCTATATGTATTTATCTGTCTTCCTTCAGCTACTTATTTACAGAATATGTTAGAACATCTTTATATAACAAATAACAATAATCCAAGACTTCTTTTTTTATGTGTTTTGGATTATAATATACCAATTTCGATTTGGGGTTTGTTGGTCCTACAGAAAGAATTTGGGTTTTACCTCAGATTTCAATGTGATTATGGGGAGCAGGTGTGGCTCAAGCAGTTGAGCACCTGCTTCCCACGTAGGAGGTCCTGAGTTCAGTTCCAGGTGCCTCCTAAAAACAAAAGAACAAGCAAGCAAACAAATATAAAACCCAATTCAGGAGAGCCATTTTGTCTCAGTGGTTGAGTGCCAGCTCCCCACAAATGAGGTCCCAGGTTCAATTCCCGGTTATGGTACCTCAAAAAAAAAAATCAATGTAATTAACCTATAAAAACTGCCAGTACCAACTGGTATTCTTATCCATGTATCTCTCTCTCTGTTAAAATTTTTCAAAAGAAAAAATTGTCCTTGTAAGGAGTATTTTATACCTGTGTTTGAGTGTACCACTTACTCTACTCCTCAAACTAGTCTACCTTGCTGTTAAAGTGCAGTGTAATATATGGTGTCAGTAATGGGCAAATCTGAGCAGCCTCCTTTTGTTGATTAATTTATTCCACATTACTGAAAAAGGGGGAGATGATGACTGATGATTGCCTTACAGAATTTATTGAAAACCTAATGTTTGTTTTTAAGAAAAACTGGTGTGCTTTTTTTTTTTTAATTCCACAAATTCCTGTTTGTGAGTTATCCATAGCTTTAGAAATCTCATTTTTGTCATGATAGAACAGTCTTTCTAACATAGGCAGGATTCTTTTGGCATGAGATAGAATGAGAAAACTTTCAAGCAGACTTGCCTTTTCTCTTCTTATATTCTTTTTTCTGACCTTAGTCACTTGTGACCAACTTTATAAATAGTAAAGAAAAAACCAGTATTGAGCTTAAGAAGTTACTTCTTGCATTAAATGGAATATCTGAAATATTCTTTGAAATGTTACAGTACAGTATAATATGAAGGGTCTTTATACAACTTAAAGACTTTTTCTGGACCACAATTTTTGGGAAAATGATTTGCTAAAATCAGATTGTCAGGAATACCATTTTGAACTTCCAGGAAGATAGCAACTGGCAAGACACGGACTCTTTTCATTCCCAGAAAAATAGCTAGAGGACAGGCAGAAGTGACCTGGGAAAAAAAGCTTCTAGGGTTTAGGACACCAGGGGAAGGCTGGACACCGCCCAGAGGAGAGCGGGACAAAGGAAAAAATCACGATGGCAAAACTGTAAGTTAAAAGCCGCAGCTGCAAATGCTGGCACCCTTCCCCTCACTATAGACACTTTTGAATTCTCAGGAGCTGGCAGCTACAGACATAAGGGCCCCAGGGATCCACCTCTCCTGGAAAGGGGAGAGAGAGGGACACAGCCTAAGGCTGACTCAGCTTTTGACCCACAAATTTGGTCTGCTGTGTCCCATGAGCCCTTCCAGGCTGGGTGGAGCTGCACCACTGTTTGCCTTGGGAGCCAGCAAGGGATTAAAGAGATCTGACCCTCTCAATCTCCCTGTTTACTGACAGGGACTGGTTGTTGAGGATGCAGAGGGGAGTGTAATCACTTCCTACCCAGGAAAAGGCAGGGGGCTGCTGACAAAGGTTGGAGACCTGCCTCTGAGAAAGTTTGAATTACGAGGTTCTTATCCTCCAGGCAGGAACCTCTGTCACGTTGATCCAGAAGAAAATGGAAGAAATGGCTGAAGAAGAGGACTATATCAAAGTCTCAGAAAAGACCCAAGATTTGAGACATCACCAGGATGCACACAGATTTCCAAAATCAAATTAATGAGTTGAAAGACAACATGGCTAAAGAGATAAAGGGCATCAAGAAGACACTGAGCGAACACAAAGAAGAGATTGAAAACCTGAATTAAAAAGTAACAGAGCTCATGGGAATGAAAGACATGATAGGTGAGATAAAGCACATTATTAGAAACAGACAATATAAGAAAAGAAAATTACAGACCAATCTCTCTAATGAATATAGATGCAAAAATTCTCAATAAAATACTTGCAAATCAAATCCAACAGTATATCAAAAGACACATCAGGACCAAGTGGGATTTATTCCTGGTGTGCAAGGGTTATTCAACATAAGAATATCAATCAACATAGTACACCACATTAACAAACACATGATCATCTCAACTGATGTAGAAAAGGTATTTGACAAAATCCAGCATCCTTTTTTGATAAAAACACTGTGAAAGATAGGAATAGAAAGAAAATTCCTCAATATGATAAAAGGCATATATGAAGAACCCGCAACCAACATCATACTCAGTGGGGAAAGGTTGAAAGCTTTCCTTCTAAGATCAAGAGCAACTTTACTTCTAAGATCAGGAACAATAACTGTCACCATTGTTATTCAACATTGTACTAGAATTTCTGGCTAGAGCAATTAGACAACAACTAAAAAAGAAAGGCATCCAAATAGGAAAAGAGGAAGTAAAACTCTCACTATTTGCAGGTGGCAATGATCCTATATTGAGAAAATTCTGAAATGTCTATGGCAAAGCTCTACTTGAGCTAATAAGTTCAGGATACAAGATCAACACACAAAAATCAGTAATGTTTCTGTACACTAATACTGAATGATCTGAGGAGGATATTGGGGACAAAATTCCATTACAATAGCAACAAAGAGACTCAAATACCTAGGAATCAATTTAAAGAAGTATAGGACCTTTATGCAGGAAACTACAAAACAATGCTAAAAGAAATCAGTGAAGTCAAACAAATGGAAAGGCATTCCATGTTCATGGATTGGAAGACTAAAATATGAAGATGTCAATCCTACCCAGACTGATCTATTGATTGAATGCAGTACCAATCAAAATTCCAACAGCCTACTTTATAGAAATAGAAAAGGGAATTACCAAATTCATTTGGAAGGGAAAGTGCACCTGACGAGCCAAAAGCATTCTAAAAAAGAAGAACGTCATGGGAAGAATTTCACTGCCTGGCCTTGAAACATTACAAAGCTACAGTGGTCAAAACAGCATGGTATTGGCATAAAGACAGGCACATCAATTAGTGGGATAGAATTGAGACTCCAGATATAAACCCTTACCTTTGGATAGATTGAATGTTATATGAATATATACGTACAATTCATCCAAAGTGTACAGTCAGTGGTATTTGGTATAATCACATAGTTGTGCATTCCTTACCTCAATCATCATTAGAACATTTTCATTATTTCAATAATAATAAAAACAAACTCACAAGAAAATTCTTCACCCCTCTTTCTCTCTGTGCTTCCCCTGCTTTACATAGCTGCTATTTCGGGCTATTCTTACATAATTATTTATTAAGCAGTTTTATTGAGATATATTCATATACCATACAGTCTATCCAAAGTGTATAATCAGTGGCTTTTAGTATAATCACAATGTTATGCATTCATCACCACAAAAAAATTTAGAATTGTAATTTTTTTAAAGATTTATTTTATTTATTCATTTCCCCCACACACACCTCATTGTTTTGCACTTGCTTTCTGCTCTCAGTGTCCATTCGCTGTGTGCTCTTTGTGTCTGCTCATCTTCTCTTTAGGAGGCATCAGAAACTAAACCTGAGACTTCCCATGTGGGAGAGGGGCTCTCAATCGCTTGAGCCACCTCAGCTCCCTGCTTTGTTCTGTCTCTCATTGTCTTTCCTCTTTGTGTCTCCTTGTTGTGTCATCTTGTGTCAGCTCGCCACGCCTGCCTGTCACGCCAGCTCACTGTCTTCCTCGTCTTCTCCAGGAGGCACCAGGAACCTAACCTGGGACCTTCCATGTGGTAGGCAAGAACTCGTTCACATGAGCCCATCCACTTCCTAGAACTATAATTTTTGACAAACCTACCAAGTCCATGTTGATGGGACAAAACAATCTCTTCAACAAATGGTGCTGGGAGAACCAAAAGAATGAAAGAAGACCCCTATCTCACTCCTTATACAAGAATCAACACAAAATGGATCAAAGGCCTAAATATACAAGCCAGGACCATAAAACTATTAGAAGTAAATATAGGGAAACATCTTAAAGAACTGTGGTACATGGTGGTTTCTTGGACCTTACACCCAAAGCATACACAACAAAAGAAAAAAACAGATAAATGGGACTTCCTCAAAATTTAACACTTTTGTGCCTCAAAGGACTTTGTCCAAAGGGTGAATGGAAGAAGTATTTGGAAATCACATGTCCAATAAGGATTTAATATCTATGATATACAAAGAGATGTTACAACTCAACAATAAAAAGACAACCTGATTAAAAAACAGACAAAAGACTTGAACAGACATTTGTCCAAAGAAGTAACAAATGGCAAAAAAAAAAAATGCATGAAGAAATGCTCAGGAACATTAACAATTAGGACCATGCAAATTAAAATTACAATGAGATATCATTTCACAACTATCAGAATGGCTATAATTAAAAAGACAGAGCTACAAGTGTTGGAGAGGATGAAGAGAGAAAGGAACACTTATTCACTGTTGGTGGGAATGTAGAATGGTACAGCCGCTATGGAGGACTGTTTGGCAGTTCCTAAAGAAATTAGATATAGATTTGCCACATGACCTGACAATACCACTACTAGGGAGATTACCAGAAAAGCTGAGAGCGGTGACAGGAACAGACATCTGCACATTGATGTTCATAGCAGCATTATTCACGATTGCCAAAAGTTGGAGATACCCCAGGTGTCCATCCACCAATGAATGGATAGACAAACCGTGGTGTATTCACACAATGGAATATTATGCAGCTCTTACAGCTTACAGAATTTCTTACAGAAATGAGGTCGTAAAGCATATGACAACATGGATGAACCTGGAGGGCATTATGTTGAGTGAAGCAAACCAGATACAAGAGGACAAGTACTGTATGGTTGTGCTACTATGAACTAAATATATTGTGTGCTCTCACGGAGTCATTAATTTGAATATGGGTCACTGGAAAATAGAATGAGTTTAGAGAATGGAAAGCGAGGGTTAACTTGTGTGGAATTGGTAAGGATGTGTGTTAATCTTTGGAAATTAACAGAAAAGGTGAAAGCCCAACCTAATGTTTGTAACTAGCAGTACTATTAAGTGGGTATGAAAGTTTTAAGGGCAAGTCTATGGTCATGTATATTACCAAAAGGAGAGCTAAGAACTGTAACATGAAACTTTATGGCATAGTAAAACTGCATGTGGAATATGAATATGGGTAAAATTGCATATGTAAGATCATTTTTCTTTGAATTTGGACAAATGTATGTTAATACTACAGAATGTTAATAACAGACAAAAAAAATTATGTTGAGTGAAAGAAGCCAGATATAAAGTACTATATATTGTATGATTCCGTTTATGTAAAATGTAAATATAAATCAGTTTATAAGGATGAAATTAGATTAGTGGTTATGTAGGGCTGGGGAAGGAACGCTAAGGGGAGTGGAGTTTTTCTTTTTGGAGTAATGAAATTGTCTAAAAAATTTTTTGTGGTGATGAATGCACAAAATTGTGATTTTACTAAAAGCAATTGATTGTATACACTTTGGATAGATCATATGATGTGTGAATGTGTCTCAGTGAAACTATTTAATAAGTAAATAAATGATTGTGCAGGAATAGCCAGAAGTAGCAGCTATGTACAGCGGGGGACACATAGGGAGATTGAGAGGTGATAAATTTTCTTATTTGTTTGTTTGTCTGGTTTTTGTTTATTATCATTATTGAAATAATGAATGCTCTAATAATGATTGAATTGATGAATGCACAACTATGTGATTATACCCAATACCATTGATTGTATACTTTGGATGAATTATATGCTTTATTAATATCTATCAGTAAAATTGATTTGTTTAATTAAAAAAAAAAGAATATGAGAAATTTTTTTAAAAGACTACCATTTTGAAAGGTGGTATTGCTATTTTTCAGTGCTTTTACAGCATGGAGCTGAGCCAGTCATCAGAAATACAGATGGAAGGACAGCGTTAGATTTAGCAGACCCGTCTGCCAAAGCAGTGCTGACTGGTAAGTCTGTGTACCCTCTTTGGACATTCCAGGAAGAATATAAAGAACAAGCTGCTAGGTAAACAGTCCTCCTCCTGTAGTTAATGACCTCAACTAGATTCTTAAAATAGTGTCAGTTCAGTTGCTTTTCTTTTCCACATCTGAGCAGTTGATATTTGATTCTTGTCTAAGAAAGGTAATTTTTTTTAAATTGGGGTTTAAATTAGTCACTGCTGCCTTGTTGGGAGGAGGGGCTGATCCATAATGGTGTGTTACAGTCATGTACTCAGGATATTTTTTAAATATCACTGAATTTTTCAGAAAATTTATGCTTACCCCTTTATATGCAATTTTCTTTCATGTATTTTAATCATTTTTTATGGAATCTTTTTTAAAAGTACTAACCATTCCATTGCTTTTCTAAACACAAGATTCTGGATACGCTCATTTCAGTACCATGAAGAGTGCCAGTTATTGTACTCTGCTGTAACATATTCATTTCTATGAAACCTATTAAGATGTATAAGGCTATTTGTCCCTCTGTTCATTTTAGACTGGAAAAGATTTTTAAGTTGTATGTATTTCATATGTTTTCTTCCTTATCAGTGTGCTTTACCCTTTTTTTTTTTTTTAATATAATAAACTTTATTTTTAAAGAGGTTTTAGATTATAGAAAAGTTACATCAAAATTATGAAGGATTCCTTTGTACCCCCTTCCTCTCCCACATCATCCTTTTTTTTTTTAATATAGCAGTACACTTTATTATGATGTATCTGTAAAATCCACTCATTTTAAAAAATGCACATTTAAAAAAATGACTCCCTTGTGGTAAGGATTAACCTACCTACAGTGATGATCTAAAAAATAAAACCATCATTGTGACATTTATCAGTACTACACACATCTAACAAATACTGAAGGAGGTAAGTACCATTGTTATAATTTCTTTAAAGCCAAAAACTTAAGCACAAATCAGAATTTAGAGAAACTTCAGAATGTTCACATTTACTTGTCTTTTTGGCTGAAGTTTCAAAGATTCCAAATATAACAAAACCACAACTTTGAATCAAAATGAATATTAAAAACATTTGTGACAAACTTATTCTACAGTAGCAAGGTGAATAGTATAACAGCAGTATATTTCTAGGAGAGAAAGCAATCACTTATTTCCTTTACCATAAAACAAAAGTCAGGAAGCTGGTTCGGTTCCCGGGGCCTCCTGGTGAGGGCAGGCCTGCCCACACAGCGTGGTTAGCTGACCCAGCGAGCACAAGCAGCAAGGGGGGGATAAATGAATAAATAAATAAAATCTTTAAAACAAAAACAAAAAAAACAAAAGTCAATGAGTCAGCATTTTATAACACTGACCGAGTTATTTTCTATTCAAGAATTTGCTTTTCAAGTTGTGTCTTTAAAATATATCTATCCATAAATTTGGATTAAATTAAATTTATACATCAAAACATACTAGAATTCTAATCTTAAGTGTAAACCATAACTTATCAAAGCATAGTCCAAATACTATACAATAATGCTACCATTTAGATTTATACGCTTCATCAGAAAGACTTATTGTACAAACAGGAGGTTTGCCCTGTTTCTCCAGAATAAATGTCCCTGTGTCTAAAACTTTAAATGATAATCAAAAAAGACAAATTCAGATAATTCATGCTATGCATTTTCCTTCATCGGGCTTTGATAAACTCTTCTCCAAATCTCTCACCCTTGTTTTTTCTTTTCAGGCTGCAGTACCCACTTTAGTAACTCTTGCAAAGCTGGTCTTTTGGTAACATATTCTGTCAGTTTTTATTTGTCTGTGAAGACTTTGAACTCACTCTCATTTTTGAAGGACAGCTTTGCCAGATACAGGATTCTTGGCTGGCAGTTTTTCTCTTTCAGTACCTTAAATACATCATACCATTTGCTTTTCTCCTCCATGGTTTCTGATGAGAGGTCGGCACTTAATCTTATCCAGTTACCCTTGTATGTGATGCATTGCTTTTCTCTTGCTCCTTTCAGAATCCTCTCTTTATCTCTGATGTTTGTTATTCTAAATAGTAGGTGTCTCGGGGTAGGTCTCTTCAGATTTATTCTGTTTGGGGTGCGTTATCCTTCTTGGATATTGATATTTATGTCCTTCATAAGGGTTGGGAAATTCTCAGTCATTATTTCCTCAAATATTCTTTCTGCCCCTTTTCTATCCTCTTCTCCTTCAGGAGCCCTTCCTGGCTGCCACAGGGACTTGGTAACTCACGTTTGTCTTTTCAGCTTCTTCATCTCTCTGTCCCTTGCCCTCCTGGGAGTTGTGTAGCACTGTCCTTATCTGCTGACCCCCAAAGCAGGTCCCCCGGACAGCTTTTGGTTCTTTCTCCGTTGTTTTTGTGAGAGCATTCAGCTCTGCCTGTCAGTCCATTGCCATTCTTCCCAAACTCCTCTGTGCTATACTCTTAAGCAGTTCTCTGCCATATTATGTAATGGATTCTTGTTTACCATGTGATAACAATTAGTATCATGCCTAATCTAATAGACAGGAGCCTGAAAGTTCCTCCTGTGAATAAAGTGCAAGAGCTTTTGTGATTGGACTTTGTTTTTTTCTGGTTTTGTTGAGAAACTTTAGATTAGTCCCCCAAAGACTTTCAGAAAACTGAGCTATTGTTGTAACTATCAATTCAGTGTTTTGTCCTCACTATTCCATGATTTTATGTTTTTAAAAAGTATTGGGGCTCAAAAGCAGCCCTGCCTTAGCAATCAGTACACAATTTGCATTGCGGGCAATTAGTTCGGATTTGGTTTCAGCAACACAATAAACACTATCATTATATTAAATTATATAAATATAAATTTTATTAATTTTGTAGTTTCCTGTGTATTCATTTGTAAGTAGAAAAGCTATATACATAAAAAGGTTATATTATCCTACTTTTTAATGTTTGTATATATTTAAAGTAGCGTATAATAAAAATCTTAATGTTTAAAAATCTTCTGGGTTCAATGTCTGATCAAGATGGCGGGGTGAGAAGCTTCAGGGTTCTGTACCCCACAGAAGTTTGAACAACCAGTAAGAACTGGCAGAAATGTCTTTCTCAGGCTCCTGAAAACAGTTAAAGGACTACAGTAACAGGGTGAGCACTGGATCAAGGAAAAAGTTACTTAAATATGGCAGGACACTAACTACATGTGATTATTTAAATGTAAATTAGTTATAACTAAATAAAAATATTAAACCCAGTTCTCATTCACACTAGCTACATTTCAAGTGCTCAGTAGCCACATGTGGCTAGTGACTACCATACTGAATAGCATGGATATAGAACATTTCCATCATCTAAAAAATTCTGTTGGTCAGGCTGGATGGACTTTTTAGTATCTGTCTTCTCTAACTCTCAAGCACTGACAAATCCAGAGTACAGTCCTTAATCTTCTCCACTTAGCATTGCCCTACACCTTCTCTCCCCAATACTTTCTCCCACCTTATCCCACCCCTGCTGTTGTAGTACTGAGGCAGATCAGCATGCATTATGGGTCAGTTGATAGGCAACTGGGAAATAAGAGTCAGAGCTTTCTTCTTGCAGATTACCCTAAAACTTCATGAGCCAATTCTTTGGAGTCCCCCTCCCAGGGTTTTGGGGAAGGGAACCATTTGACTACACCCACAAGTAGAAGAAGGAAGGATAGTCTTCACTCCCTATACAATAGCAGCACCCTTGTCCCAGGCTTTTTCTTTGTTTTGTTTTGTTCCTGTTAAGATGCCAACAATCAAATAGATTTTATTTTGACATCAACTTGATAGTTTAAAAATAATCCTTCAATGTATATAAAAATCTGTCATTGACCCGATTCTAGAACGAAGGTTCAGCTTCTTTCCCAAAAGAGGAAATCAAAGGAAAACAGGCATCCCTGGCCCTCTACTCTACCCCCAAGCCTTAGGCTGTTTTCCAAGTGCCACCCCCACCACCCCCGACCCAGAAACTGGCCCAAGCTGGAGAGACAGACAGTCCCGAGGCCGGGATTCTGTGTCCTGCGGGTGCCCAGGGGTAAGACCTTCTCCAAGTCCACCTTGCCTACCCACCCCCCCGGGGAAGAGGGGCGAGCCATCACCCTCCCTGTTTGTTCTACTGGTCTTTGGGCACCCCCTACAGGCCGCTTTTATATGGGCACACAAGGTTGACCCTCTCGGGTACCCTCGGGGCTGGGGCGGCCCTTTGCCTTCAGCCTTGCCGTGTCCCAGGCCTCTTTATAGAAATCTAGTGGGGGGAAGCAGATGTGGCTCAAGTGTTTGGGCTCCCGTTTACCATATGTGAGGCCCCGGGTTTGATTCCCCGGACCTCCTGGTAAAGCCAAGCCAGCCGGCGTGGCTCGGTGAGCTGACGCAGCAAGATGACGCAACAAAGGGAGACAAGCAGACACAGAAAAATGCATAGCAAATGGACACCTCGAGCACAAGCAACAAGGGAGGGGATAAATAAATTTAAAAATAAATAAATAAAATCTTAAAAAAAAAAAAAAAATCTAGTGGTGGGGGTAGGGAGGTTCTTGGGCCATTTCTGAAGTGGCACCACCTCTCAGCAAAACTTCAGAAAGGTGGCTGAAACCACAACCTTAAGTACTCTCAAATTACCGTACCAGTCATTTACCTATTTGTTCATAATTATGCCCCCACCCTGCTGTGCTCTTCTCTATATTGCAAAGTGCTGGAAGCTTGCAGACTACATTTCTCTGAGTCCTTAGGTTTTGCCAATGAGTGGCACTGGTGGGAGTTCAGAAGGCAGAAGGAAGAGAGGAGCCTTTTACCTTTCTCCCTAAGTGGTAGAAACACTACTGCAGCAACAAAAGCAATGAGGCAACTGCAGGCTCCTGGGTTCCTGTTCCAGAGGTGGTGGTGCCCACAGGCACTGCATTGGTCTCAGTAGTCTGGTGCTCATGAACTCTAGCTCTGGCAGTGATAGCAACATAGCAATAGCAGCAGATGACTTCAGAATTCCAGACTGCAGCATCTGCAAGAGTGTGAGCTCCAGACTTCCTGCAGGGACATTGTGGTGGTTTCAGTGGCAGCAGCAGCAGATACTCCAATAGACTTAGCAGCACAATGAACATGGGCTCTGGATAGCACCATTTCCCTTTTGCTCCAACCTAAGAGTAGAAGTGGCTTTCCACAATTAGAAATCTCTCTGGGTAACTTCATCTCCATTTTGCTCCTCCAGCTCTTCTAACACTTTTGTATCCAATCTCTTCTATTAAATTCCCTCTTTAAAATATTAGAATATTTCTGTTTTCCCTGGACTGTGTGAAGAAGTGATGTGTGCTGTTTCCCAGAGCAGACCCTTTAAGAAGCATGTCATTCTCTCTTTCCCTTTTCACTGGGTAGAGACCCTAGAACTACAAGATAGAAGGAAGCCTAGATCCCCAAATTCCCACACCCATCAATCTGACACCGTCCTAAACTGTTACATAAATGAGAAATAAATTTCTTTTGCATTTGGGGGGTGGGGGAGGAAGTAGTAGGATCTTGTGAAGCCATGATTGGTCCCTCCCCTGCCTCTCAACATCTTGGCATGGAGCCAACTTGCCCTCCCACTGCAGATCTCTGGTCCTGGTTCAGGAGGAAGCTGAGTAACCCTAGAGCATATACTGGGAGCTTATGTGTCTGGTGGTAGCCTAAGGGACTCACTGTCCCAGCGTTTTCCCTGGGGGTAAAGGACTGCACATAAAGTTCTGCTACAGATTACTATGAGAGAGCAGTCAAGTAGTGCCGCCTGGGGCAAGGGATTGCTTCCTAAGGAGGAGAGAACATTCCTCTCATGATAAGTGGGGGAAATTCCTGATGCCACACATGCATGTCCAAGATAAGACAATGCATGTGCAGAAAGGACCAGGATGACCCCTATGCTTTGGCCTGGAGCTATTTTCTAAACTCATTTTATGGATAAGCACAGGTCAATCTGCAAAGATTGGGAAAGGTGTCTTCTTTTTCTTCCATTTTTTTTGTTTTTTGTTTGTTTTCCTTTTGTTAGCTCCTGGCATTCAAAGAAAGCTTTGCTGTAACACTGGCTGAATAAAATATTAAAGAATAGGATGCCTTAGAGTCTAAATTTCAGCAATAACACATTTACTATCAAAATGACCAGGTTTTAACAAAAGATTACAAAACATAAAAAGAAATAGAAAGTGATGGCCCAGGCAAAGGAGAAGATTAAAGCATTAGCAGCCATCTTTGAGGAGGCCCAGACCTGGGACATCCAAGGGCTTTAAAAAATGATCTTAAATATGTTTAAGGAGCTAGAGGGAAATGTGGACAAAAAAACTAATGAGAATCAGGAAAACAATAGATGAACACAAAGACAATATCGAGAGAGATGAAAATTACAAAAAGGAACCCAACCCATCTGCAGACCACAGAAACAAAAATTTTAAATTCCCTGGAGGGGTTCAGATTGGAGCTGGTAGAAGAAACAATCAGTGAACTTGGAGAAAATATAACTGAAATCATTCAGTCTGAGGAGCAGAAAGAAGAAAGAATGAAAGTGAACAGAGCCTGAAGAACATGTGGGACATCATGCATACTACCAAAATACACATTGTAGGAGATCCGGAAGGAGAAGGAAGAGAGAAAGGAGCAGAAAGAGTAATCAAAGAAATGTCTGAAACCTTCCAAAATTTAACAAAAGATATGAATATACACATCCAAGATGCTCAGTGAACTCCAAAGAGAATAAACCCAAATAGATCTACATCATTATAATCAAACTGTCAGATGCCAAAGATAGAGAATTCTGAAAGCCTTAAGAGAGAAGCAACATGTCACATACAAGGGAACCTCAAGATTAACTGCCGATTTCTCATCAGAAACCATGGAGGCAAGAATGGAAACCATGGAGACTGAAAGCAAAATTTGCCCACCAAGAATTCCATATTTGACAAAACTGTCTTTCAAAAATGAGGGGGAGGGAAATGGATGTGGCTTAACCAGTTGGGCGCCCACCTACCACATGGGAAGTCCCGGGTTCAGGTCCCAGTGCCTCCTAAAAGAAGATGAACAGGCACCGCCCCCACCACAAATGAGCTAGACGCTGCCCAAACCACAACGAGCAGATGCCACAAGCCAACAGATGCCGCAGCCCGCAGGGAGCAGATGTGGCTCAGGCTGTGGGGTGCTCGCCTCTTATGTGGGAGTCCCAGGTTCAGTTTCCGGTGCCTCCTGAAGAAGGTAGGCAAACAATGAGTAGACAGATGAGAGAACCATCTGGGGGGTGGAGGGGGGAAGGGGGGATAAAGAAAGAAAAATAAAGTAAATAAATCTTTGGAAAAACAATGAGATTAAGACATTCACAGATAAAAGTTGAAGGACTTTGTCACCACAAGACTCACCCTACAAGAAATGCTTAAAAGGGAGTTCTACAGATTGAAAAGAAAGGACATTGGAAAATTGAGCAAAGCCACATGAAGAAATAAAGGTCTCCAATAAAGATAATGACATAGGTAAATACCAATACTGTTGTATTTTTGGTTTGTAACTCCACTTTTTACCTCCTATAGGGTCTAAAAGGCAAATGCACAAAATGATAAATTAGGGGTTTAGGACTCTATACACATGTAATTTGTAAGAAGAACTGCATAAAAGTGGGGGAACAGAGACTTATAGGAACATAGTTTGTACATACTATTGAAGTTAGTTGGTATCAAAGCAAATGAGATTGTTACAGATTTAGGGTGTTAAATTTAAGCCCCACAGTAACCACAAAGAAAATATCAGAAAATATGCAAATTTAGAGGGACAGAAAGTCAAGTATAGGTTACCAGGTGTGGAGGGCAAAGCCAGTGGAGAGTTAATGTAAAATGAGTACAGGGTTTCTGTTTGGGATGAAGGGAAAGTTCTAGTCATGGATGATGTGAGGGTACTGAAACATTGTAAATGTAATTAATCCCACTGAATTGCTTTGGAGGGATTGGAGTGGGAAGATTTATGTTGTATATATGTTTCCACAATTTAGAAAGAGAAACTAAAGAGATAATTGCAATTAAATGCAATATGAAATCCTGAATAGGATCTAAGAATGGAGGAAAAAAGGCTCAAAAGAGCATTACTAAGAGATAAGAAAAACTTTGGAAAATAGAATGTAAAATTTTTATCAATGTTAGATTTCTTGAACTTGATAACTGCACTTATGGCTTGCACAAAATGTACATGGAAGTATTATGTGTTCAAGGAGTATAATTTTTGCAAACTTTATATCAAATGTTCAGAAAATAGGGAAGGGAAGAACAGATATGGCACAGATGGCAAAATGTTAAAATTGGATCTGGATATCTACGTGGGGTTGGGAGGGGGTATTAGAGTTCACTGTATGGGGTTTGTATTTTTACAACTGTCCTGGAAGTTTGAAATTATTTCAAAATAAAAAGTTAAAATAATTTTTTTTAAATCTTTTGGATTCATAGACATGTTAATGTTTATGTACAATTAGTGATGCTGTCAATTTTCTTGTATTTCTGTAATGTTATGTTGGGTTTTGTTTGTATTATTTTGCTTTTGAATGAACTCAATACATTTTGCTTGTCTGTTAGAAAAACAGTGTATTTGCTTTAGGAAATTTGGGGGGAGGGAAGAGAAGAAAATGCTTGCCTATAATCCACTGTCAAGTCATCCTTTTGTCAGTGTTTTGGTATATTTCCTTTGGGGCTTTTCTTTTTCTATGCATGTTGGTTTTTGTTTTTTGAACTTTATTTTGAAATACTTTCAAACTTACAGGACAGTTAGAAAAATAGTACAAACCCTGTTCAGAGAATTCCAGAATACTTCCAGGCATTCATATCCACCAATTTTAACATTTTTGCCATATTTGTCATATTTAATATCTATTCCTCTATCTGTACCTATCTTACTTTCTGTTTTTAGTAGAGGTTGTATACATGCCCCTTAAACACTTAATACTGCCATATACATTTTATAAGGAAAAGGATATTCACTTAAGGGCAGTTATCAAGTTCAAGAAATTTAACATCAATATAAAGCCTACAATCTATATTACAATTTAAAAAATAATAATAATTACAACAGACATAGATTTAAAATTAGGAAAATCCCAATAAAAATAATTTCATAAAAATATAAATTAACAAAATGGATTCAAGAACTAGGAAGACTAGCTATAGATTTTTTTTAAAAAATTTATTTGTGAATTACCATAAATAATGATTCCATGGGTTATCCTTTTATACATTTAAAGAGTAAGCAATTTTCATCCTATATAAACTTTTCTGGTACAAAGAAAAAGCTCTGATTCACTTTCTGAGGCTATCATAACCTTGAGTAGAAAATAGAAAATGATCCAAGAAAGAAAATTGTAGGCCATCCAGTTACAAAACTCATGAAGGGAATACTAGCAAATCAAATTCAACAAAATATAAAAATAATGAATGTCTTCCCCCCGGAGACCTCACAAGCAGCAGCAACTGTCAGTTTCCATCTCACTGTTCGATTTCCATCTCACTGGCATTTCCCAAAAACATCCTAAATGGCCCAGAGCTCACTGCTCAGCGATCTTAGTTTCTCCAGGCTTGGAGAAATAAACAAATAAAGCACTTTCCAGAATGTTTTTGTCTTATGCAAGATACTTGCATGAAAAATGGCTTTTTTCCACTGCTCCATCCAGAGTGCACTGGTTCCTACTCTGCTGTGAGCACTCAAGGGTTCCATGCTTCCTCGCCTGCCTTTCAGGAGCGGCATCTGGGCCTGGCTAGGCACAGGTGTTGACTTCGGGTGTTGCTGATCTTCCTTTGCTCCAAGGAGGATTTCCCTCTTCTTTTGTGTGGTAAACTTAAAACCCAAATGGACAGGACCGCGCTGGCTGGAGTGACAGCCCCCAGGGGACTGTTCAGTGGTTGGTGGGCACCCAGGGCCGAGTTTTGGGCACCTGCCTCCTGTGGACAATGCTTAGGTGACAGGCCACTGCAGGTGATGGCTCCCAGCACTGGGCCACGAGTTTGGAGACAAGCACTGGATGCTGAGGAGGCCTGAGCCAAGGACACGGATCCTCCAGGATCGGAGCCTCAAGGCCAGCTCCCTGCTGGGCACTGCAGCCCAGAAGTTCCCCTAGCATGCCTAGGGTGGGCACACCTACATGGGTTTGTAACAGGGTCTTTGGCTGCATGTAGGTCCTGAGGGGCATCCAAGAAACGCTGGTGCTTGGCCCCTACTCTTCCTCTCCAAGGACCCAGAACCCAGGACCTTCCTTAAGCCACTGGCCAACACAGTCTACCTGCTGGTCAGTCAGGTGAGGACATACAGATAGGGAGTGCCAGTGACAATCTCAGCAGCTTTGGTCTACCCTAGGCTCCTCTAACTGCATGAGAATTTGGACCTTCTTGGAGGTTTTTTCTGATTTTTGAGCATTTCAAGGTTTGTTTGTTTATTTAGTTTTGCCACTTCGTTGACCTAACAGTGCTCTGCCTAAATAACCAAATCAGATTTCCAGGCTCTAATGTGGCTTACTCAGAGCCAGTCATACCTGCAGAGGCATATCCATGCCAGTTCGTGCTCCTCTTCCATCACTCAGGGGCACTGAAAGGAGAGCACAGAAGGCCAGGTCGCCCCAGGGAGGCAGAACCCCTTTCTTGTTGTTGGGGATCTAAATGGGTGGCAGTGGCAACCAGATGTTTAGCTGGCTGGGTGGGGCCCAGCAGGAGGCATCCAGTGGTGGCTGGCCCAGGGTCTCATCCAGGCTATTGGTGGCAGAGGTGTTGGGGGTGCATTAGAGGTTGCAACACAAGAGCTGCTGCACCAGGCTCACCCCAATATTCCAATTTTTTCATATGTCCCAATAATGTCCTTCAAAGCATTTTATCCTCCCTTGTTAGATCCCTTCTACAGTCACAAAGTGTGAGAACATACATGCAACATAAATCTTCTCATCCCAGCCTCTCCCAAGCATACTGTTCAGTGGGATTAATCATGTTCACAATGTTGCAGTAGCCTCACCACCTTCCATTTACCAAAATTTTCCCATCGCTTCAAACAGAAACCCTATACCCATTATACATTAACTCCCCATTCCCCTGCTCACCTGCCCCTTCCACCAGCAACCTGCACTCTGAATTTTGTCTCTATGAGTTTGCGTATTCCCTGATATTTTTCCATTTACCATGAGGCTCAAATTTAATATATTAAATCTAAAACAATCTCATTTTACTTTGACACGAACTTAACATCAATCATAAACACATACTATATTCCTTTATCCCTCTGTCTCCCCCTCCCCCCCCTTATGTAGTTTTTGTCACACATTGCATGTTTATACATTATGGAGCCCCAAATCACTGATTTTTTATTGCATTTTATGCATTTGCCTTGTATATCCTGTAGGAAGTAAAACGTGGAAGTACAAACCAAAAATAAATAGTAGTAGGCATTTACCCGTGTCATTATCTTTGCCAGAGATCTTTATTTCTTCATGTGGCTTCAGTCAGTTGTCTAGTGTCTTTTCTTTTCAACCTACAGAACTCTCTTTGGCATCTCTTGTAGGACTGATCTAATGGTGATAAACTCTTTCAGCTTTTGCTTATCTGGGAATATATTAACCTCACCCTCATTTTTGAAAGATGGTTTTGCTGCATACAAAATTTTGGTTGGCACTTTTTTTTTTTTTTTTGCTTTCAGCATTTTAAATACGTCTTCCCACTGTCTTCTTGCCTCCATGGTTTCTGATGAGAAATCAGCACTTAATCTTGAGGTTCTCATGTATGTGACACATTGCTTCTCTCTTGAGGCTTTCAGAATTCTCTCTCTCTTTTTTTTTTTTTAGCAGCACTTAATCACTTTTTTTAAACTAAAGAAGTTGTAGACTTACAGAAAAATCATACATAAAAGTTCCCATATACCATTCTATTATTAACACCTTTCATTAGTGTGGTAAACCTGTTAAAATTGATGAATGAGCATTTTTATAATTCTTAAGTATAGTCCATTGTTTATATTAGAGTTCCCTGTTTGTGTTGTACAGTCCTATGGATTTTTTGTTTTTGTTTTTGTTTTAATTTTTCTAGTTATGTATATACAACCTAAAACTTTCCTCTTTTAACCACATTTAAATATTTAATTCAATGTTAATTACATTCACAATGTTTTGTTATCATCACCACCATCCATTACTCATCACCCCCAATAGAAATTCCATACAATTTAAGCATTAACTCCCCATTCCCTACCCCCACCCTAGCCCCTGGTAACCTATTGTATAGATTCTGACTCTATGAATTTGCTTGTTCTGCAGCATTCTCTCTTTATCTTTGGCATAAGACAGTTTGATTATAATATGGTGTGGTATGGGTCTATTTGGGTTTATCCTGTTCTTTAGTTCTTTGACTTGGATGTGTATATTTATGTCTTTCATTAACTTTGGGATGCTTTCAGCCATTATTTCTTTGAATAGTCTCTCAGCCCTTCTCTCTCATTCATCTCCTTCTAGGACTCCCACAGTGTGTATATTGGCATGCTTGATGGTATACCACAGGTTCCTCAGGCTCTGTTTACTTTTATTTATTCTTTCTTCTTTCTGCTGCTTAGCCATCTCTAATTTGCTGTTGAATCCCCTATAGGGAATTTTTAATTTCTTACTGTAGCGGGGTTGAATTCCTTTTTGTAATTTCCAACTCTCTCTTGATATTGTCTTTGTGTTCATCTATTGTTTTCCAGATTTCCATTAGTTCTTTATCCATGTTCCCCTTTAGCTCTTTAAGCATATTTAGGACCATTTTTTTAAAGTGCTTGGATGTCCCAAGTATGGGCCTCCTCAATGATGGTTGCTAACGCTTTAATCTTCTCCTTTGCCTGGGCCATCACTTCCTATTTCTTTGTATGTTTTGTAATCTTTTGTTAAAACCTGGTCATTTTGATAGTTAATGTGTTATTGCTGGAATTTAGAATCTGAGGCGGCTGTTCCTTAGTTTTGTGTTATGGCAGAGCTTTCCTTGAATGTTAGAGGTAACAAAAGGGAAGGAAAAAAAAAAAGGAAGGAAAAAAAAAACACCTTTACCAACCTTTGCAGATTGACCTTTGATTATCCATAAAATGAGTTTAGAGAATAGCTCTAGACCAAAGCATAGGGAACTTCCTGCTACTCTGTGCAAGTGTGTCTTGCCTTGGGCATGGGCGTGTGGCCCTAGGAATTCCCCCATTTACAAGGATACAAATATCCCTTCTTCCTCTGAAAAACAGTTTCCTTACAGCCCCAGGCACTGCACTGTATGTCCTACAGCCAATAATCCCTTGCCCCAGGCACCCAGGACTTGACTTCTCTCCCACCACTTTCTATAGGAGAGCTCTGTGCTCTTCCTTCTACTGGCAGGACAAATTCTGGGGCAGCAAACTGGTGACAGTTATCCTGGTTCAGTCCCTTAGGCCACCACCAGAGAGATTGGGCCAGACTATATGCTCCCAGTATGTACAAGAGGGTTATTCTGCTTCCTCCAGAACTGGAACTAAGGACCTGCATGGGGCGCACAGGCCAGCTCCTGTTCACGTTGAGCCAGTGTGAGGATTATGGAGGGATCAGCCAGGGTGCCATGAGTTCCTAATGCCTTTTTTATAACTCCCCTGAGATGACGCCCTTGTCTGTTTGCCCATAGTTTTTGTTCGTTGTTTTTTGCTTGTTGTCTGTTTTTTCTTTTAGGAGGTGCCGGGAACCGAACCCAGGACCTCCCATGTGGGAGGTGGATGCCCAACTGCTTGAGCCACATCTGCTCTCACTAATGCTTTTAAGTAACCTTTTTCTTGATTCAGTGCTTATCCTGTTAACTGCAGTACTTTTAATTGTTTTCTGGAGCTTTGAGAAAGATAATATCTGCCAGTTTGTGCTGGTTGTTCAAAGCATCTTGTTGGGGTACTGGGCTCTGAAACTTCTCACTTCACCTTCCTGCGTATTGTTTTTATATAGCTGTGGTCACATTTATAATATTGAATCATTTTCTTTTTTCCACTAAATGTAGTAACAAAGGTGTTTCTGTGTTTTTTATATAAATATTTTTGATCTTCATGATATGTTGTGGCCATTTTCTGGTTATTAAAAATATTAATTTATTTCTAAATTTGTCTTCTTTGTATATATTTCAGTGAACATCTTTGTACATAAAACTCTCATTACATTTATAACCAAAATAATTTTAAATTTCTGCCGATTTTTTTTCTTAATTCCAGGTGAATATAAGAAAGATGAACTCTTAGAAAGTGCCAGGTGTGTACTAATTATTAATATGTACCATGAGTAATTGACCATTTAAAAATTATCTTTACAAAAAGCAAACTTTAAAGAAAAATGATGTTTTTTTGTTTGTTTTGTATTGTTTTTTTGTGGGGTTTTTTTGTTTGTTTTGTTTTGTTTTGTTTTGTTTGAGGTACCGGGGACCCAGGACCTCTTATATGGGAAGCTGGCACTCAACCATTGAGCCACATCAGCGTCCCTGAGTTGGTTTTTCTGTTTTTTGTTGGTTTTTTTTTTTTTTTTTCATTTGTTTTGCTTGTTGTTTGTTTTTTTTGCAGGAGGCACCGGGAACTGAACCTGGGACCTCCCATGTGGGAAGCGGGCATTCAACTGCTTGACCCACATACACTACAAATGATGTTTTTTTTTTAAAGGGCATGTACATGTTTCTAGGTAGGATCTGACAAAGAATACAAATTGCTGATACTTTTTTTTGTGTGTGTGTGCATATTCTAGGAGTGGCAATGAGGAAAAAATGATGGCTCTACTTACACCATTAAATGTCAACTGCCATGCAAGTGATGGCAGAAAGGTACTTTCTTTTACAGCTATCTACATTTGTGCTTATTTTCTGGTAACGTGAAGATGCCTTCACCTTACTGTAAATTAAAGCATGTATTTGAAGATAGTGTTGATGTTTTCTTTTAAGCAGTAATTCAGAATTCTTAATCTTCAGTAAAACTTCATTGATAGTAAACATTTACTTATTTGCTTCCTATGTGCAATCATAAATTTATAAATTTTTGTGCCATGCCTTCAGTATATATGTTGGATTTTGTAAAACAAAATTAATAACTATTTATTAAGGCATTGAAGGCAATGAAGTTGTAAGGTTTTTTTCCCCCTCCAATGTCTGATTTTATATTTGGGTGTTTATTTTTTTACATGTTTGTTTCAGCCCATATTATTTGTGTTTCATTTATTTATTTGATTAATTTTTCAGTCAACTCCATTGCATTTGGCAGCAGGTTACAACAGAGTAAAGATTGTACAGCTATTATTGCAACATGGAGCCGATGTTCATGCTAAAGATAAAGGGTAAGCATTTGAATAAAATTAGGACTTCCTAATGTTGTTATTCTTCTAACAATCTTTGTGAACTTACGAAAATCACTGCATTATATTTTTTACTATTCAGCATTAACTTAGTGAGTATTGAGCTTTTCTAGTATGTAAGTTGTTCTAAGAGCAGAGGAAATTATAAAATCCTAGGCTACCACTCATAGGACTTGCATTATCATTTGGGGGCATTAAAAAATACCTAACAATATGAGGAGGTCTCTGTTAAGTGCCAGGTGATAAATTGAGTTAGTACTACAGGAATTCCAAGGAGGGATTTATCAGTGATGGCTGGAGTGGTTGGGAAAGCCTTGAGGAGGATGTGGTACTTGTCCTAGACTTTAAAGGCAGGCCCTGGTTCAAGAAAGCAAAGAATTTGGGGAACATCGTTCTATACAATTGGATTGTTATGAGTAAATTTCCTAAAGCAGGTACTACAGTATGATTAATAAAGACTGACTATACCAGCTTGGCTAAAACAGATGATTCACATGGAGGAGAAATGAGAATTAGAGTTGGAGAATTAAGTAGGGAACAGGTTTTAGAGGACTTGGTATTCCAGTCTAAGAAATTCCAATTTCATTCTGTGAACCACAATAGGCATTGAAGAATGTTAAGCAAGGGGAATTATATGTCCTAAAAGAAGAGTTTTAGTAGGAGCATTCTGACAACAGTGTATAGGATAGTTTGGAGAGGGAGGAGACAAGAGGCCAAAAGAACAGCTAGTAGAGCAAGCATAGTGAGGCTCTATAGTAGTGGTGGTGAGGAAATGGAAACAAAAAGAAAGCATAGGTGTAAGAGATGTTAGAAAGAATGGATAAATCTTGTCATATCTGGATTTAATAAGAAAGAAAGAATAAAAAGATTACTACATTTCAAATTAAAGCTGAAAGAGTAAGAACCAATGATATATCTGCTGAAGTCCAGGAGAGAAAATTGTTTTGGGGGAAGACATGTGTTTACTTTTAGATGTCTTGGTTTTAAGGGTGATGGTATGAGAACTCAGATGGCGGTATCTAGTAAATAGTTAGGAATAAAAAATGATGAAGAAAGCCAGAAGTCTTTAAAGAGAGAAGATATAGAACTAAAGACTAAACCTTGGGGTTGCCAGAGGCTGTCATAGGTGAGAGATTCCCAAGGAGAATTAATGGGTGAGAGATTCCCAAGGGGAAGGAAAAGATTAAAGGTAGAAGTTAGGATTTTAAGATCCCAATGTATCTTCCCTTGTAGGAAGTTCTTCCTCCATTGCCATCATGAAGGAATTGGGTTTCAGTTTATTAAGGAATATAGTAAATTTACCTTACAGATTTTTTTAAAAAAGTTTAAAGAAGAACCAGTGTTTGAGCTCTGGATCTGGAAAGGGTGTGTAGAAGTGAGCAAGGCCAAGAGGAGGGAGGAAAATCTTTCCTATCCCCAGAGCCGTGTAGGGGTATTCAGGGAACTGCAAGTAGTTGCAGCATATCATTATTGAAGGGTGAGGTTAGAGAGAGTCAGATCATTGTATGCTATGCTAAGAAGTTGGAAGGGTCTTTTGAAAGCAGGGAAGAGCCAGTGAAGGATTTGAGTAAATACATCAGATTTACCTTTTAGAAAAATCTGGCTATAGCTTGGAGGATAAATTGGAGTGGAGATTATTTAATTAGTATAGGGGAGAAATAATATAGGCACAAACTAAGGCAATGGGAAAGGGGAGATGGATTTGAGGAAGATTTGGGAGTTTTAATTGTTAGAACTTAGGGTTCAAATGGATGTTATTGAATTTTGACATTTTTTTTTTTACAAGGTCACATAAGCTAAAAGCTCATTAAATTTGATATAAATTTAAATTAATAAAATAGGCGTAATGAATCTATAATAACACAGTCTTTTTTCCTCCTCCCATATTTTAGTGATCTGGTGCCATTACACAATGCCTGTTCTTATGGTCATTATGAAGTAACTGAACTTCTGGTCAAGGTTAGTTTTCTTGTACCTTTCTAACCACTATTTTCTATAGTTACATCAAGTTACTTGAAATATATAATGTTACTATTCTGTGTTTTAGTGCTGGTGAGTATAGAAGGAATATTTATAATGTTTATAAAATTATGTGATTGATAGGTCAGCATCTGACTGCTTGGAGATTTTTTAGATACCATAAGTTTTTGTTGTTGTTGTTGTTTTGAGGTACCAGGGGGCCGGGAATTGAATCTGGGACCTTGTATGTGGGAAGCCAGCACTTGACCACTGAGCCACATCAGCTTCCCTGAGTTGGGTTTTTTGTTGTTGTTGTTGCTGTTGTTGTTTTCATTTGTTTTGCTTGTTGTTTGTTTTTGTTTTTCAGGAGGCACCAGTAACCAAACCTGGGACCTCCCATATGGGAGGCAGGAGCTTAACCATTTGAGCCACATCCAGTCCCCATAAGATTTTAAATATAAAGTAGCATTACCATCTTGTGAATAGCATATTAAGTAATTCTGTAATTTGCGGCCAAAGGTGAAGTTTCAAAACTCTTGAAAACTCATATCAAGAAAGCAGTACTATTAAAACTGCCAGTTAAATTTGCCAGACTTGCTCAGATGTACTTTAGGTTGGAACAGACTCATTTGGTAAGGTTTGCTTCTTCCAATATGCTGGGCAGCTGTCTCTAGCTGACAGGTTCCCAGAACTGAAGAAACTTCTTGTTTTGATCCCTGTTGGGTGGCTAGAGAAGATATATATTCTTTTGGAGAGTAGATCCAAGGATGTTACCCATGCCTGTTCCATTCTGTCCCCCAACTCTCTACATATATATTTGTCCAACCCTTACCCACATTCTCGAGACTTCTACCAAGAACCCACTCTGCCCCTTCAATACTTTTTCTTACTTTGTCAGTAGATATGATGGGAAGGGAACTCTGAGGGCACTTGTTTCTGTTGTTTCTCTGCTTCTTGTGCACCTACCACCATGGAATACATCTTCCCAAAGAAACAACTTTATAAATAATTAGATACACTGAATGTCCCATAAATCTTTTAAAATTTATAATGTGGCTACAATCCTATACATTTGTAGCAGTAATAAGAATGGGAGGCACACTAGAGGTCACATGTAGAGAAGAAAGTGGAGGTATAGTCAGTTACCAAAGAAGTCAAATTCAGGAAAAGTAGGAAAAAATAAGTAGATAGGGATTGGGGATACAGGCAGAGGTCTGGGCAACACTGAATCATTTGGCAGCCTTTGCTAAAGAGTCTGGCTACCAGAAACTGGCATTTAATAGCAAACATTCAGTGACTGCTTTTTATGACCAGGGCACTGTACTAGGCATGGAAGGCACTAAAACATAGTCCCTGGGCAAGGAGTTCAAATAATGAAGCTGTGGTACTGACAGGCACAACAAGAATAGCAAAGAAATCTCTTAACTTACTTCTTCCTCATAATACCTGAGTGTAAGGAAGCAAGTAGACAGATCTAGCAAGAATGAGAGGATAAATTTTGTCAGGTAGATTCATAACTACTAACAACTGTTCAGAAAGTGTTGCCTGTTGTTTCTCAGCTTGAAAGGGAATGTTGGAACCTCTGATGAACTATCACAGGGTTCTGTCCTTGCCTTTATTGTCGTCATATTTTTATTGTTGGCTTGATAAAGAGTTAGAAGAGACTCTTAAAAAGTTTGCAGAAGATAACTAATATTTGAGTTAATACAATAAAAACTCAAAACATCTTCACAGGCTGTAAGTGTGGGTTGAAACCAGTAAAATGAAATTTAATAGTGATCAATAAGGAGATTTAATTTCAGAAAATATATTGCACAGGAGCATGAGAGGAGAACATAATTTGATGTTTAGTTCATGTTAAAAAAATTAGAGCTTTTAAAATACCCACTAATTAAGTATAAGTACAAATTGTGGTGTGATTGCTTTAAAAAAAAATACTTTCATGCTAATAATAGAAGTATAGTGTCAAAATCACATGTAATAACAGATGGATCATACTCTGCACAGTCAAATCATATTGGGAATCTATTGTTATTCTAGGCTCTCAATTTTTTAAAAATGTTGATTTACTGAACATTAGTAATTGTTGAGGACCACTGGAGTGATAGAGGTTTAGAAACCATCTGATATGAAGGATAAGTGAAGAAAATGATGGTGTTTAGACTGGAAAAGAAAGGCATAAGAGTTGCCTTGAAATATTACTAGGAATATTGATCTCTTTTGCTTCAAAGAAGACCAGTAGATCAAAGTTAAGAGTACATATTTAGCTTAATGTAAGGAGAAAGCTTTCTGACAACAGGAGTTATCTAGTAATAAAAAATAAATTAAAAATTTTTAAAAAGCCATGTCAGCTGAGAAAGTGGCTGTCCAGCGTTACGAGTATTAAAAGAATAAGTAGCTCTCCTACTTTCTGTCAGGAATGTTATGGAAGGGATTTTGTGTTTGTTGGGAAATTGAACTGTTATATCTTTGTGGTCCATCCATCTCCAAGAGTTGAAAATGGCTAAAATGGAAAAGACTGACAGTTCCAACTATTAACAAGAATGTGAAACAACTGGAACTGGAACTCAAGCATTGCTGGTGGGAATGCAAAATGATACAGCCACTTTAGGAAACTGCTTATTCATAATAGTAAAAAACTGAAAACAGCCCAAATGTCTGAAATGTTATTCAGCAATTAAAAAAAAAAACTATTGTGTACACAGCAACATGCATTAATCTCGAAACATGTGCAAAAGAAGCTAGACATAAAATACATACTATACTCTGGTTACTATTCATATTTTATTTTACAAAATTCAAGAACAAGTAAATCTAATTGATGGTTCTAAAAGTAAGAATGGAGCAGAAATTGTCCATAAATGGGGCATGAGGGATTTTCTGAGGTAATGAAAGTGTTATATATACCTTGGTTGGGTGATGGTATCATGGATATATATGTTTATCAAAACTCGTCAGACGATGTTTAAGAACTGTGCATTTACCACATGTAAATTATACCTCAAAAAAGGAAAAAAATTAAATCTTGGAAAAGATGAATGTTAAATCTAAAGCTTCATTTCTGTCTTAACAGTAAAAGAGTTTTAAATAGGCCCTTAAGGGCAGGACTTGATGATTAGCTACTGTTTTTCCATGGAAGAAAAATATATTCACTTTCTGAAATAATTGATTTCAAAAATGAACTTTGGGAATATAACCTATTTAAGCTTGCATGATGTTAAATCACACAGTACTAATAATTTTAAGTTCTCTAAAATTGAATGCTAAATATTTGCTTTCCCCCCCCAGCATGGTGCCTGTGTAAATGCAATGGACTTGTGGCAATTCACTCCTCTTCATGAGGCAGCTTCTAAGAACAGGGTTGAAGTGTGTTCTCTTCTCTTAAGTTATGGTGCAGATCCTACACTGCTGAATTGTCACAATAAAAGTGCTATAGATTTGGCTCCCACACCACAGTTAAAAGAAAGATTAGCATGTGAGTATAAAATGATCAGTGTTCAGCTAGGATATTCTGGTATCAACAAACTAAATTTGTTTCTTTTTTTGTTTTTAGAAATCATTAAATTACAGCATATTTTCCTTACCTCTGTGTATCTGTTGATGTTCAGATTAGCATATTCTAAAATTTGGAAGTGGCTACTCATTCAGAATACTTTTATGATGCTGTGAAAAGAAAATATATTTGAATTTATTTTTTCAAATCAAGTTACCTGCTTTACGTATAAGTTGGTCTTAGTATAAATGGTGTGCATTTTAAATGAGAACATTTAGAGTTTGTTCCTATTTTGGCATGACTCTGTAGTTACTCTGCCATGATGTCAAAATGTTATTTGTAGGATTGCTATATTATAAACAGAGTCTCCAGATCTTAGTATCTAATATCCTTTGGTATCTGTGCAAAGTTCTGTGGTTTTCTGTCTATAATTGAAGTAGATATAGTGAGAAATAGTCACCTAGTTCAGATATAGTTTATTACTCATAAATAAGAAACTTGTATTAGTCTTGTTTTATTCTAGAGAAATAAAGGATAATGGGTGGTTTCACAAGTCTTTTGAAGAAAAGAAAGAAATATTGAGAGCATATCCTCTTTCGTTTACTCAGCAGCAGGTGGCTCTTGTTGGAAATATCCAATTTGTCTAGTCCCCAATTCTCTGGTAGGTGTGAGCAAAACCATCTGCTACTGGTAAAATGTTAAGGTAGAGATCATGATCACCCTTTGTTTCTTTTTTTATTGAGAAAAGTTCTATGCTTTGGAAAGTTCCCACACCTCTCTGGACTGGGAATAGTACTACAGATATTTCTAAACCACTTATGAATTAGAATAGACCTTGAGTCTGCCATGACTAAGCTTGTATATATACTTGGGAATGAACTGGAACATAACTGAGGGGAATTGGAATAGCATTGTCCTCATTTTTCAGGTGTTATATTTGGAAAATATTTTGAGAGCCTCATTCTGGCATTTTGGTAGATTATGTTGATATGAGCTAAGCACCATCAGTTTGATAATTCTCATGCAAATTTAAATCCTTTTCCTTTCTCTAGATGAATTTAAAGGCCACTCATTACTGCAGGCTGCACGGGAAGCTGATGTTACACGAATTAAAAAACACCTCTCTCTGGAAATGGTGAATTTCAAGCATCCTCAAACGCATGAAACTGCATTGGTAATGTTTCAGATTTAAATTTTTTTAATAAAATAACCAAAACCATGCTAAAGCATGTGAAGCTAAAGTAGTTTAGAAGTAAACTACTTCTTTTGATGATACAAGAGTAATCTTATTGCTTAATAATTTAAAAATCTGTGCTTTTTAAATTAATGCTGTACATTTGAAGAAAAATTTTCAAGCAATACAGAAAACTATGCAGCCCCACCCCCTAAGAAGCAGTACTTTTACTAGTTTGAGTATCCTTCCAGAAAAAAATGTTATTCAGTATATTGGCATATATTGTATATAATTTTTATTTTCACAAATGGTCTATATCCTTTGCTTTTTTTGTATTATAAAAGTTGTAGAGGCTTACATTAGAAAATTTGGAAAATAACAGAAAAGAAAATAATCCAGATAAAAACCACTTGGTATGTTTCCTTCCAGTATTGCAGGGCATTTTTTCCTTCAAAAGTAGATCTGAAGTCTGTGTGTACCCTCTCAAGACAGATAAGTGAATAACATATCTGTGTGAGTAGAGGCTAGGCTACTTCCATGACTGAGGTAATAAACTCTATGGAGCCATAACAAAGAAAATGAGAGTGGGGGAGTCTAAGGAAAAGCAGTCAGAAAAGAATAGGCGCTAGTAGGGATAAATGATAGAGGATAGGAGAGGGAATGGCATGATTAGAGACTACATTAAAATAAATTTAAAAGGTATATTTTGTACAAATTGCAAAATATGCCTTAGGTGAGAGAAGAAGACCTTAAGTAAATTAATATGTTCAGGAGCAGATTGTGGTAGCCATAATTACCTAATCTTTTATGGCATTTTTTTTTCCATTATGCCATAATGTAAACTTACTTGAGGTTTATGTAGGGACCCATCTATAAAATATTTTGGACCTTTTGCTACTTAACTTACAGAAATATCCAAATTAAAAAAGAGCAAAACCACGGACTAATGAGAAATGCAAAATGAAAATCATAACTGTATCAGACTAGCTATCAAGATAGTACAGAGAAACTTGGAAAGGTACTGACATCATGGGAAATTTTCTCATCTGGTAAACTAATACTATATGTTATTTTCCCCTAAATATCCTGGCACTACACAACTCATCTTTGTTATTAATCTTAAAATATATTAGGAGTTAGATATTAGTGGATAGTAATAGAACAGAGATTGTTTATTCCAGGTTTCTGGAATTTACAGGCCCTGTGCCAGAATGGTGCAGAGCAGCAGGGGTGCAGTTTGAAAGGGATTTGATCCAAAATTCTTGGAAATAAATTATTTCCATTTTCTGTGCTACCTTGATAGACATCCTGGAATTATTACCTGTAACAGACTGGAGGATCTATGTTCACCAATTAGAAATGGTTTTATTGAGGGCAAAGGGATTGTTTTGGTGACTGCAACATCAAAGAATGAATCTGAAGCAAAGTCATGAAGATCAGATAAAGTTTAAAATTAAGAACAGGGTAAAATCTCAGAGTCAGAATCTGTAATATAGATTACCAAGGAACGGGATGAATTAACTAGCACTGAATTACATGCTTGAATGTAAAAGGGGAAATAGGGTGTGTGTGTGTGTGTAAATATATATACACATTACTAGAATAAAATTTTTTTAAAAAAATCCAAGGAACTACACAACACAAACAGTGAACCCTAAGTGAAACCATGGGCTATAGTTAATAGTCCACGTAGTTATAAAAACATGCTTTCATCAGTTGTAACAAAAGTACCACACCACTGCAAGGTGTTAATAATGGGGTGGTATATGAGAACCCAGTAAAATACATGAAAATGCATGATTTTTCTATAAACCCACACTTCTTTAATTTAAAAAAAAAAAAAATCAGAACAAATTTCATGTGTACTGTGTATTTAGGTATATGGAGCAGCTTAGCTTAAAAATTATCTGGAACTTTTATTCCATGGATTCTTAGATTTTAACATATGTCCATTGATTTAGTCACTCACGTTTTCAGACATTAATTGAACACCTTATATGTATGAGTATTATCCGGATGTTGGGGATGCAAAGATATGGGCCATGACCATAAGATAATTAGGTTTATAGCTGATATCCCTTTATCCCACCATCTTTCCTCCTTGATATATCACAGACATAGATGCTACAGCCTCCAATTCCAGAGAGTATCATTTTCTTCCACTGATTTTGCCAGACCGGTATTCCAAGATTCTTATTCTGCTGGAGCAACTAGTTGAGGGAAGTGTATATACTAGTCAGCTGTCAGCTATTCCGTCAGTGCTATTACCAAGCAGAATCCAGAGCTAATGAGTGCTCTTGTTATCTCTTCATGTAAATAAACCACAATCTTTAGAGGTGTTTTCTTAACTTTTAAGAAAAAAAATAAGCTGTATGAGAAAACTTTTGAAAGGAGTGTTGGTCACATTAATTTAAGCTTTCATCACATAAGTAGTGGCTCTTTGAAAGATGTAGAAGAACTGTAAAGCTTGATCAGACCATTTAATAACATATATCATCTGGTAGCTGGCATTTTCTGACCACATCAGAATTTGATAATACTTAAAGATTCTTCCATTAGAAAGTCTTTCAAGAGCAAAGTAGGGTCAAAAATAAAACAAAAGAATTTGAATAACTTAAGTTTTCTTAAATGGAAACACAATTGTTCTTAAATAAAAATTAATTATGTATAGTCCTTGATTAATGCTGCAATTTAAATTATTTAGCATTGTGCTGCTGCATCTCCATATCCCAAAAGAAAGCAAATATGTGAACTGTTGCTAAGAAAAGGAGCGAACATCAATGAAAAGACTAAAGAGTAAGTATACTTTAATAATGAAATATTACTGAAGCATTTTGGAAAAGAGATTCATTGTCGGGCTGAATTTTTCTTTTTAAGATTCTTGACTCCTCTACACGTGGCATCTGAGAAAGCTCATAACGATGTTGTCGAAGTAGTCGTGAAACATGAAGCAAAGGTATACTTCCTTTTGGGTATTATTTTTTTTTCCTCTTAATCTGTACTTAACAGTAGTCTTACAGATATTTTTACTCTTATTTGCTAGAAAGCCTTTTGACTTACTCAAAAATATATTATTCCTGTATATCTTTACTTCTCCATTCCTTTTAACTTTATACCCACTGGTCAAGTTTTCCTTAAGGTTATAATCTTTCCCAGTCTCTTTGTGTACTTATATCTATATCCCTTTCTACTCTTTGGTTACAATTTTAGCTTCTGTTAGTTACCTCAGCCACAGATTTACTTAACCTCTTTTATTTCTATGACTAAGCCAAGAACTTGGAACAAAAGGAAACAAGTTATTTAAATAATTTGACTAAAAATTACATAGCTCCCCATGTTGAGACCTTACTATTCTTTAGTTGGCATTTGTGCACAAAACATTTCATCTGTAGAATAATTATGCTTTCCTCAAGGCTAGAAAAATTTCTTACCCAGGAACTTTAAGAAATTCTACTCAGTAGAAGATATACATAGCATCTTCAGATTGAAAAGTATGACACTTACCTATTTCAGTAGTTTTCAGTTTTTTAGCCACAGATCCTTGTGTTCTTCAAACAAAATCTTTAGTAGAAATTCAATATGTAACCGAAAAAATGAAGCTGCTCTGGGTGAAAGGAGAAGAAAGGAATAGAGTCTCTTACCTCTTGGGTGGCCCCTGAAGCCCTTCCTTAAAATGGGCTTTGCAGACTAGTTTTCTGATCCATCCTTTCTTGGGTTTCCACTCAAGGAACCACTTAGAATTCTACACTTTTCTTTTGGCATTGCCTCTCAGTGTCCTAATTTCTCTTTGATTTGGGGGATTTCTTGATAATGTATAATCTTAATCTCTTCTATTATTAATTTTTAAATAAAATTAAGTTTATTTCCGCTTGACTGCTTGGCATATCTCATTTGTCTGTCTGTTCTATAACTTTCATTTATTGTTTTTCAATGAATGTGGTGCATTACCTGAAGAATAACTGTGGATTCATATCAGATTTGAGTTGTGAAATTCAGTGAAACCATCTTGACTGGGTTGACCAACCATCCAGGTTTGTCCAGGATTGAGGGATTTCCAGGAATGCAGGGCTTTCGGTGCTGAACCCAGGAAAGTCCTGGGCAAACCAGTACAAGTTGGTCACCCTAATTGTGACACAAAATGGTACCCAAATAAAGTTTTCATGTGGATTTATTTCATATTTCAGTAAGTTTTGGTTTGTGAATAAACAAAAAGACTAATTGCTCTGATTATTTTAACTTGATTTTATTGGTTCTGTAAACATGGAGACTAGCTATTGGTAGTCTAGTTTTAGGTTTGTTTAGAAGGTCTTGTATTCCTGTTCAAATGCACTCTGATTCTGTGACTGAATTGACCACTGTCTCAAAATACACCACTGAGCACAGGATTACTTACTGAGGAACTTAATTTCTCAGTTATGTTATGAAGAAGTAGTCCTCTGAGGAGTAGGGATGAGGTGAGGAGAGTGTTCCAGGTGATTTTCTTTTATTATGAAAAATCTCAAACATACAAAATAGTTGAAAAGAATTTTACAGAGAACAACTATATACCCACCACCTACATTTTACCACTAACATTTTACTATATTATTTTATTACATATCAATTTATCCCTCTCTCCAATGTATCTTTTTTTATTTATTTCAAAGTAATTTGCAGGTATCTGTACATTCCCCCTAAATACTTCCACATGTACATATCAGCTAGAGTTCAATATTTGTTTTTCTTTTGATGTAAAGTTCACTTACTATGAAATGCACAAATCTTAAGGTACCTTTGCTGAATTTTGACTAATGCATATACCTGTGTAACCAAACTTCTTATCAAAATATAGAACATGGGGAAGCGGCTGTGGCTCAATCAGTGGGGCTCCCGTTTACCATATGGGAGGCCCCGGGTTTGGTTCCCGGGGCCTCCTGGTGAAGGCAAGCCCGCCCGCACGGCGTGGTTAGCTGACCCAGCGAGCACAAGCAGCAAGGGGGGGATAAATGAATAAATAAATAAAATCTTAAAAAATATATATATATATATATAGAGAGAGAGAGAGAGAGAGAGAGAGAGAGAGAGAACATTACCTCATGGCAGAAAACTTCCCTCGTGCCCCATTCTAGACAACTGTTCTGACATTTTTCCAACATAGATTAGATTTGCCTGTCCTAGACCTGTATGTATGTAGACATGAATGTACATGGAATCACACAATATGTACTTTCTTGTATAAGGCTTTTTCCATTCAGCACAGTGTTTTGAAGATTCCCCTGAATCAGTAGTTTGTTCCTTTTCTTGTGGAGAAGTATTCTGCATGTGAATATACCATAGTATGTTTATCCATACAGATTGTTATATGATAAATAAGGTAGAGGGCAAATCCAATAGAAGAAAGTTTTTTAATGATGATTTAGTCTCTGGCATTGTTACTGGTTATATATCTCGGGATTAGTCTTCACATCTTTGGACCTCAGAGATCCATAACATTAACATCAATTATAGGTGTTCTTAGGCAATGTCTAACTCTAAATGCAATGAATCTGAATTCTTTAATGCTAAACATTAAACAGCTCACACTTTTAACCCAAAATTGGGTCTTCCTTTAGATGCAGTATTCATGAATTGGTGAATTTATGCTCTAGGATTGAGCAAAAATAGTTGCTTTGGCACTGAATGATAGGCTTCATAAAGGAATAATTGAGATTTTTTAATTAGTAATCTATAATAAATACGTGCTTGGATGGTTTTAAATTCTGCAATGCATGCCAATTTCTTTTTTTTTCTGTGTTGTTAAGGTTAATGCTCTGGATAATCTTGGTCAGACTTCGCTGCACAGAGCTGCACATTGTGGTCATCTACAGACCTGCCGTCTACTCCTGAGCTATGGATGTGATCCTTCCATTATATCCCTTCAGGGCTTTACTGCCTTGCAGATGGGAAATGAAAACGTGCAGCAACTTCTTCAAGGTATTAAATCCTTTCATGAAATTAATTTTAATTTTTTTAAAAAATATCACAAATAGTTGTTAAATGAAGAAGTTGGTAGTAACATTTTTGAGAATATTTTGGCTACTCTTTTTTTTCTTTTTTCTTTTTCTAACTTTTCATTTTGAAATAATTTCAGACTTAAAGAGTTGCAAAAAGAGTATAAAGATTTTCAATATAGTGTTCCCAAATGTAACATCATATATAACCATAATACAATGAACAAGATGAGGAAATTAACGCTAATAGAAATACTGTCTAATCTGCGTGGCTGTTTATTCTTAACTCATACTCAGTGCCCAAATATTATGTTATATGATTTTGTTCCAATAGCATTTTCTGCCCAGTTTCTCTGAGTAAATAGCTGATTCTAAGTTTTATGAAGAAAGTTTTAAGAGTAGGATGAAACATTTGATATTTCTAAAGAAAGGAAAACTTAAAAGGCAATGGCCTTTTTGTAGAGCAACCCTAGTGATAAATAATACCCTAAATTCTGGCCCTGCTTCTTTACTCCTTTTTTAGATCCTTCATATAAAAGGCATGTAGAGCTTGTACAAGGTAAGCACCTATTTGACTTACTAAAACATATTTAGTGAATGTACTCATTATTACATTTTAAAATATTTAGTTCAAATATCAGCACACTTGGCATAGGTTAAACATTTCAGTCTAGAATTCTGGTCCCATAAATTTTAAAGTGCCTTTGGCTACATCTCTAACATTTATTAGAATTTAATGGAATAGCTCTGACATCTCAAAATTCAGATGAGAAAATATAAAACAGATCAAGCCTTTTATATCTTTAATAGTCACCCTTGATTATTCTTATGCCTGTGATCTTCTGAAAACCACATTTTGAGAAACACTACTTGAATAGATGAAGGCATGTTGAAAACAACCTGGGATCTGCCAAAACTGTGAGCTACGTGCTTGCTTTCAAGATTCCCTTTATACCACATATACCACACATTCAGTTTAGTGTCAGGTCTTGGGTGATAATACTAGTTCTATTCAGCTGCCTAGTGATGGGCATTTACAGTCTTTCCAGTTTTTTGCTAAGTGTTATTAAGTTTAGCTTTTAATTACCTTTCCAGCTAGTTTCTTAAATTAACCAGGGTGGAATTTCCAGGTCACAGGGTAGCATATAATTGTCATGTCTTCTAGAAAGGTTGTAAGTACCATTTTACCCTCCCACTAACAGTGTACAGAAGGACCTTTTTTCCTTATCAGCACTAGGTATTATCATTCTTAGTATTTTCCTAGGGTAAATGTGTGTGTGCATCTGTTAAATTACAGAAGTAATAGATGCTTTTGTTAGTGCTTTATAATTTTATTTAATGCTGTGTTACTGCCTGACATATTTTCCCAAATCAGTTTTCATTTCTGATTTTGCCTTTGATATACTATCCTAAGAAGCTTTTCTAAATTGTTAATATACATACATACATACATACATATATATATATAAAAAACACATAAAATTTGCCATTTTTATGCATACAATTCAGTAGCATTAATTGCATTTTACAGTGTTGAGCTACCATTACTACCATCCATTACTAGAACTTCTTCATCTACCCAAATAAAAATCCTGTACCCATTAAGCAATAAATCCCCATTCTCCCTTATCCCCTGGTAACCTCTAGATCTTTTCTGTCTCTTATGAATTTGCCTATTCTAGATACTTCATATAAGTGAAATCATACATTTGTCCTTTTGAGTCTGGCTTTTTTCACTTAGCATAATGTTTTCAAAGTTTATTGGTGTTGTAGCATGCATCAGAACTTCATTCCTTTTTATAGCAAATAATATTCCATTGTATGTATATGCCACGTTTTGTTTATCCATTTATCTGTTGATGGACTTTTTGTCTACTGTGAATAATGCTGCTATTAACATGTGAATACGTATCTATTTGAGTCCCTGTTTTAATCTTTGGAATTTCTGGGTCATATGGTAATTCTTTGTTTAACTTTCTGTGGAATAGCCAAACTGTCTTCCTTTCTTCTAAGAATAGGGGTTCATCCGTTTTTGTTCCACAGACCCGTTTGCCAGTCAGGTGAAAACCATGGACCCCTTATTAAATCCACACTATACTGTGTATTATTTAATAAATATATCACACCAGCACCAACACGTCCCCAAAAGAATAATGTTGTTTTGTTTTTAATTTATTGATGTATATCACATACATAAACATACATAAACAATAAGTGTATAGTAATAGTTGTGAACTTACAAAACAAACATATATAACATCCTACAGGGTTCTCATACCTCACCCCACCACCACTATCTTGATTGTTGTGGAACATTTAACTGAGATGAAAAAGCATCCTCAAAATATTACTACTAACCAAAGTATCTTATATTTGGTGTATATTTCCCCCAACCCACCCTATTATATTTTTTTATATCATTTATACATGACCATACATAAACAATAAGTATATAGTAAAAGTTGTGAACTTACAAAGCAGACATGCATAATATCATACTGTGGTCCCATATATCAACCCACCACCAACACCTTGCATTGTTGTGAGACATTTGTTACAAATTATGAAAGAATATCGTCAAAATCTTACTACTAACTATATCTTACATTTAAGTGTCTTTTCCCCCAACCCACTCTATTATTACTATATTTTTCTTATAGAAGTTGTGAACCTACAAAACAATCATGCATATGTGCAGAATTCCATACAACACCCCTTTATCAACACTCCACCCCATGGTGGAACATTTGTTACAGATTATGAGATAATATCATCAGACTATTACTACAAACCATGGTCCATAGCACATGTTTGGCACACTTTTTCCATACTCCCACATTATCAACACAGTACATCTTTGGCATAGATGCATAAATATTACAGTATTGCTGTTAACCATAGTCCATAGGTCTCTCCAGCTGTATTTTTCTCATGCTTCTCCACATTCCCACCACCCCGCAATAGTGGCATACATCTGCTCTAGCTCACAAAGGACACTCTTGCATCTGTACCATCAACAATTATTCTCATCCACCTCTGTATTTACTGTGTTATTCCGTCCCTAGATTATTCTCTAGCTTTCTTTCAACTGACATTTACATCCCTAGACTATCCTTTCCAGCTACATTCCCATTTCTAAACCAACTTTACTCACTATAATGTGTTATCATCAACTGTATACATTTCCACACTTTTACGGTAAAGTTAATTAAAATTTCTACATACATTAAGCATCTGTAGTCCTTCTCAGTCCTCTCCTTTTATCATCTTTAAGAATCTACCTGGGAAGCGGCTGTGGCTCAATCAGTGGGGCTCCCGTTTACCATATGGGAGGCCCCGGGTTCGGTTCCCGGGGCCTCCTGGTGGGGGCGGGCCCGCCCGCACGGCATGGTTGGCTGACCCGGCGGGCGCAGGCAGCAAGGGGGGGATAAATGAATAAATAAATAAAATCTTTAAAAAAAAAAAAAAAAGAATCTACCAGGTCTTGAAGATGTTTTACTACATTTTCTTCTAGAAGCTTTATGATTCTTGCTTTTATATTTAGGATTTTTATCTATTTTGAGTTAATTTTTGTATAAGGTGTGAGATTGGTGTCTTCTTTCTTTTTTTTTTTTGGCTATGGATATCCAGTTCTCTCAGCACCATTTGTTGAATGAACTGTTCTGCCCAAGCTGGGTGGGTTTGACAGACTTGTTAAAAGACACTTGACCATAGATGTGAGGGTCTGTTTCTGAACCCTCAGTTCAGTTGCATTGGTCTATGTGTCTGTCTTGATGCCAGTACCATGCTGTTTTTACCACTGTAGCTAGGTAATATTTAAAGTCCGGAAGTGAGTGTCCTCCAACTTCGCTCTTACTTTTTAAGATGTTCTGGCTATTCAGGACTCCTTACCCTTCCAAATAAATTTGATAATTGTGTTTTCCATTTATTTAAAAAATGCTGGTGGAATTTTTATCAGGATTGCATTCAATCTGTATATCCATTTGTGTAGAATTGACATCTTAATGATACTTAGTCTTCCAATCCATGAGTGTGGAATGTTCTTCCAATTATTTAGGTGTTTTTTTATTTCTTTTGACATTGCATTGTAGTTTTCTGAATACAAGTGCTTTACATTGTTGGATAAGTTTACTCCTAAATATTTGATTCTTTTAGTTGCTATTGTAAATGAAATTTTTCTTCCTGACTTCGTCCTCAGATTGCGCATTAGTAGTGTCTTTTAATGTCTATTTCATGTAAGTATAGCTACACTAGCTTTTTTTTTTTTTTTCCTCCTGTTTTTCTGTTTTTTTGTTTTTTCTTTTTTGTTTTTGTTACTGCATGCGTGGAAAATATTTTTCCAGCCTTTCACTTTCATCTATTGGTATCCTAGGGTCTAAGGTGAGTCACTTGCAGACAGCATATAGGTTGCTCATATTTTCTTATCCATTCTACCAGTCTGTATCTTTTGATTGGGGAGTTTAATCCATCAACATTCAGTGTTATTACTGTAAAGGAAGTTCTTATTTCACCCATTTTGACCTTTGGGTTTTATCTGTCATGTTTTATTTTCACCACTCTTTTGAGACTTTTCGTTACCGTTACTGATATAATCTTCATTTCTAGACTCTCTTCCAAGCCTCTCTTTTCTGTCTTTTTTTTTTTTTTTTTTTTAAAGATTTTATTTATTTATTCATTTATCCCCCCCTTGCTGCCTGCGCTCACCGGGCCAGCCAACCACGCCGTGCAGGCGGGCCCGCCCCCACCAGGAGGCCCCAGGAACCGAACCCGGGGCCTCCCATATGGTAAACGGGAGCCCCACTGATTGAGCCACAGCCGCTTCCCTCTTTTCTGTCTTTTCTTCTCAGACTGTATCATATCCTTTGGTTTTTCCTGCAAAGCCGACTCTTGGTTACAAACTCTGTCAGTTTCTGTTTATCTGTGAATATTCTAAACTTGCCCTCATTTTTGAAAGACATCTTGCCGGATATATGATTCTTCACTGGAAGTGAAGAAAATCTCTCTTGAAGAAGAAGAAGGAGGAGGAGGAGGAGGAGGAGGAGGAAAATATCTCTCTATCTCTCTCTCAACTTTTATTTGCATTTATTGTATGCTGAAGTTATTCCTGAGTCATAAGTTTTTGTTTCTTCAGTTTCTTCTGGGATATCTTTTTCTTCTATGCATCCTCCTCTCTGGTTTAGGAACAATTTGTTCTTCAAGTACAGTGGCACATCTTGGGGACTTTGTTCACCTGGATGTGTTCAATGACCAGAGAATCTCCATCTAAACCCTTAAGTTCAACATTACTCTCTGCATTTTTAAGCATGTGCACCAAAAATTTAGCACTCTTCTGGGGCCACCGACCCTGTGTCCAGCCCCACTGTTTGGCCTGGGCATACCTACCACACCACCATTGTAAGGATGGAATGGCATACATTGCTTCTGTAAAGTGACATCTTCCAGGTACTTGGTGACTTTTTGAATATGCATAATCTTGATGGTCTGGGCAGTTTCTCCGGTGTTCTTAATGTGAACACGAAGATTTGAACCTCTCAATTTGCATGATTTTGTGGGGTTTTCTGGGTCAAGGGAATAGTGAACCATTTTCAGAGATCACCTCAGGCGTCTTATGGAAAGAGCAGAATTTTCTCTTTGTCTTTGGCATTTGACATTCTGACTAGTATGTGTCTCAGAGTTGGTCTCTTTGGATTTATTCTAATGGGAGTACATTGTGCTTCTTGGACACAGAAATCTATGTCCTTCAATAGGGTTGGGAAAATTTCTACCATAATTTCTTCAAATATTCCTTCTGCCCCTTTTCCCTTCTCTTCTCCTTCTGGGACACCCATGATATGTATATTTGCATGTTTCTTGCTGTCTTTTAGTCCCCTGAGACCTTGTTTTTTCCATTCTTTTCTTCCTCTGTTCTTTTGTATATTGGCTTTCAGAGGCCATTTCTTCAAGCTCACCAGTCCTTTCTTCTCCCTCTTCAAATCTGCTGTTATATGATTCCAGTGTATCTTTTTATTTCATTTATTGCACCTTTCATTCCTGTAAGATCTGCTATTTTTCTATGTATGCTTTCAGGTTCTTCTTTGTGCTCATCCAATCTCTTCTTAATAACCTTAATCTCTTTAACCATCTCATTGAATTTATTGAGGAGATTTGTTTGAACATCTATTATTAGTTGTCTCAACTCCTTCATGGCATCTGGAGGCTTATCTTTTTCCTTTAACTGGCCATATCCTCCTGTTTCTTGGTATGGATTCTAATTTTTTGTTGGTGTCTTGGCATCTGGCTCACTAGATGTATTTATTCCGCATGCAGTTTGTCTCTTTAGTTTAGGGCTTTCTTGCCCTTTCTCCCTTGCTTGTTGTATAGTAGGAGCCAAGGATGTAGTTGGTGCTGTAAGCTGTGAAGACTCAAGCTGCCCTCGTTGCTCCAGGGACCAGTGAAGCTTCTCCCACCTTTCTCCTTTGCCAGGCGTAGGGACAGAGCCACAGCCATGTATAATAATCCAAGTCGTGCAGGCCTAGACTGTAGTTCCCCAGAGAGACTGATGAAGCTTCATGCCCCTTCCTCCCCTGCCTGGGGTAGGGATGGAGCTGCAGGTGTAGGCAGCAATATATGTCATGTGGGTCCAAAATGACTGCAGTTGCCCCGGTAGGCTTTGGACTATTCAGTCTGTGCCAGCCGAATGTACCTGAGGTTACCCGGAGAGGCTGGTACAGGGTCCACCAGCTTCCTCCCTGCCAGAGGTGGGGCTGAAGCCTAGGCTAGGCCTGCAGGTCAATCTGGGTGAAAGGAGCGGGTGCTTACCATCACTCTGATTTTCAATCAGCCCGGCTTCCCCTCATGCTGGAGGCGGAGTCAAAATGGTGCCTGCGGGCCTCTTTCTGACTTGAACAGGTTCAAATTTTAGCTGTTCTTAGGGTTATACTTTAGCCCGTCAGATTTACTAATCAGTAGCTGAAGGCGGTGGCCAACCATCTCTTCCTCCCTTGCGTATGGAAAGTGGAGCTTCCAATTCCAGCCACAGAATAGCTCCTGAGGCGGCTTGTGCTGCCAGAGTAGGGTGATCACCAGCCTCTGCAACATGGCCTGTATTTTCCCAGAAAGGCTGGCGCAGTCCTGCCAACTTCCTCCCTGCCAGAGGTGGGGCTGGGGCTTAGGCTAGAGCTGCAATCCGATCTGGATGGAAAGAAGACTGTCCCTACCAGCACTTTGATTTTTAGTCAGTCACACTTCCCATCATGCCAGGGGCAGAGTTAAAATGGCGTTTGCAGACCTCTTTTTGACTTGGACAGGTTCAAACTTCAGCTGTTTTTAGGATTCTACTTTAGCCCACCTAATTTACTAATCAGTAGCTGAAGTTGGTGCCCAACCATCTCTTCCTCCCCCGTTTTTGGGAAGTGGAGCTTCCAATTCCAGCCACAGAATTGCTCCCGAGGCAGCTTGTGCTTCCAGTGGAGGATGGGCACCGGTCTCCTCAGTGTGGTGTGCTCTACTCATGAATCTTCTCTGCAGAGGGGCAGTCTCCTTCTTCCATTCTTTCAAGGATGTTGCAAGATGTGCTTCTGGTGTCCTGGAGCCCCCAAACAGGTGCTTTAGATAGCTCTGGGTGATTATTAACTGCCCTGTAGCACAAGCTGACTCTAGGAGTGCTTTACTCTGCCGTCATCTTGCTGGTTGTCCCAAAATAATGTTGTTGTTTTTTTTTTTTTAATTTTCATTTCAAGCTCACGGACCCCCTGAAATTTTTCCACAGAGGGGTCTGTGAACCCCTGGTTAAGAATCCCTGTATGGGAAGCAGGTGTAGCTCAGTGGTTTGAACGCCAGCTTCCCACGTATGAGGTCCCGGGTTCAAACCCCAATACCTCCAAAAAAAAAAAAAAGAATCCCTGTATCAAGTACTATTTTTTTTTTTCAGGAGGTACTGGGGATTGAACCTGGGATTCTTTGTACATGAGAGGCAGGCACTCAACCACTGACTATATCTGCTCCCCAATGAGAGTTATTTTTTTTGTTTTCGTTTGTTTGTTTTTTAGGAGGTACCAGGGATCAAACCTGGGACCTTGTACATGGGAAAATGGTGCTCAACCACTTGAGCTACATCCACTCCCCTCTAGTACTTTTAAGGTTTAATTTTTTATACATTTACAATGTATAAATCCACCTGGAATTGTTTGTTATAAAGTACAAGTTAGATGTTTTCTTTCTTTTCTGTGAAGTTTTCGATGAGCTATAAAACATAGAATTTCAGAGCAGGAAATTACTTTAGATGTCTTCTAGTCCAGCTTTTTTAGAAATGACCTAGAAAATTAAAGTGACTTACCCCAGGTCAGATAGTTAATGGCAGAACCTCAGTTAGATCCCTGGCCATTCTCTCCTAATTTAATACTTTGCCACTGTTCCACATGATTTGGTTATGTAGCAGGTCACTGTTCATCACCTATTTTATGTTCCTTTATATTGCTTAAGTCACATTTTATAGTGATTATAGATGTTTACCAACATTTTTATTTCTATACCTATTATGTTTCAAAAAGATTTTTAAAAGACTCTTGCTTCCCCCCCCCCGTTAAGGTAGAGATTTCCTACATAATCTACCAAACTTGATTACGTGCTTCTGGTAGTTTCTGGGCCTACCTCCTAATAGGACTTAATAACTCTCTCCCTTTCTCTCTTTTTAGAGGGTATCCCATTAGGTAATTCAGAGGCAGACAGACAATTGCTGGAAGCTGCAAAGGCTGGAGATGTAGAAACTGTTAAAGTAAGATACAATTTTATGTTTTTGTTAATTTTGGGTTTTTATTTTGACATTGTTTCATGAGTCTGTACTGTTGATAGAGAAGACCCTTGTTATTTAGTGTGCCTTGCTTTAAAAGAAGGTCAATGAAACTAATCTAGGTCTATGCAAATAAGGAGCATTGAGTAATGAAAGAAATGTCACATTCACAAATCGAAATAAACTGCATGTAATTCCAAATGGATTTTGCTTATAGAACCTATTCATTGGTCCTTTTAAAAGAATATGATATGTCAAATTGTTGTCCATTACTGTCCATTACAGATGACACACAAAACAAGAAGGGCCAAAAAGTAAACCATGTATCATTTTCTGTCTACTGATTTCTTCTAGTTTCATTTCCCTGCTCTTCTCTATCCCTACTGATAGGAACCCAGTGTTAAATACCATAATAATACAACACTACCACTTCTCAGAGCCACTGTCTCGTAATAATGAATGGAATATTCTTTTTCTTTCTCAGAGCATCCAACTTCGGCTCTTATCTTCCCCATCTCCAAAAGCCGTCTTCCCTGAAATAACCCCCTACTCAGATTCTGTTTTGCTTTTTACCATAGAAGCATATATAATGCCCTAATGTCTGTACCAGACATTTCTATTATGTATAGAAACTGTATATCCAGGTTAATAACTCAGAAGCCTAACTTTTAAAAATTCAACTAATATAATTTAATTAATTAAAATTCATTTAACATGTTTCATAAATTAAATTCTTCAGTAATGCAATAATGTTATTTTAATTTCCAAAGCTAGTAGGGACCAAAAAAAAGTCTGTTTTTTTTCCCTCTCACAGACTTTTTTTTTTTTTTTTTTTTTTTAACAACAGTGCTGGTCTTTTTTGAGGAGTACTGACAGGTAATAAAACATTTTATAAAAAGCCAAATTTGTTGGTTTAGTCCATGGCAGAAATAATTGTTTGAAGCAATTTCACTATATTTCTCTATGATGGTTCCCCTTCTGAATAGATTTACCCCACAAAGTTAAAAATTTCAGATTTTCTGAGAAATAAATAGAATGCAGGCCCCATTTCTACTTGAGCTTGGAGAGAACCCATTAACTTCCCTATAAATGAAGAACTTTCTGGAAATTGTTTTAAAATTCCATGTGATCATTTACTAGCTCTTTATCTTTGTAGGCAGTATCATCTCCAGATAACTTCAGCTTTTAGATTTTAAATTTATTTCTCAAAGAAAAAAAAAATGATATTATATTGCTATTTCATTGTTTTCATCTACTTATGTTGGAGTACCTGAAAGTGTATTCAAAAAACTTAAGTATTAATGACTAGATTTGTTTTCAAAAAGATTGAAGGAGTCTCAAGAAAAAGATAGATGAAGAGGATATGAGGTGGGGGCAGAAACTTAAAGAACAAAAGAATGCCACTGAATTGAGGAAGACCTTCATCTCTTCCTTACTCTCTAACTGTGATAAACATCAGACTATCTTCTTTCCTCTTTGCTTTTAAAATCACTTGAAATTTGCCTCCATTAGTCTTTCTGTTCCTTACCTATCATAGTCAAGTGAATCGTTGGGACAAGAAGGTCTGGATTTCACTCAAAGAACAATTACGTGCTCAGTTGTATTTGTTTGTTTAGTGGTGATCTATCAGACTAGATATTTTATTGGATTCCTAGTATTAGAAAACCTGTCTTAGAGTGAACAAAATTAAACTGAGGGGTAGGGAGTAAAGTGACCTATGATAACTTCCAAACTTAGCAGCACCTGGCACACCTGCTAAAAATACACATTCCTAGGTCCCTACTTCAGACACACTGACGGATGATCTCTTTAATGGAATCCTGAATCTGTATATCTAACAAGCTTTTGTTTGGTAAACTCTGAAGAGATTTACCAGTTCTATAATTACCTTGAGATAAACTCACTGATAACTGGCTCCTTTGGTATATTGGACTTAGGTATCCCTGCTTTTAGGGTAGGATAATAAAAAGGGGAGAACGAGTTTTATTAATATTGATATTCTTTTGACTTTTTTTGAGTACCTTGATTTATTACCTGTGTCACTTTCCTTCCCCAAACTTGCATGTTTTACATAGTACTCAAGACTGAGTATTTCTAGTGTCACTACTACAGCCTTGCTCCACTGGGCTGGCTTCCTTATCTGAACTGGAGATCACAGATAATGATTTCAGTAACTATTTCTTTAATTTTTTCAAGAATGGTATATAAATAATAGCATTCTATTAGTTAATTCATTCTATTTAAAGTCATATGTTTCTCCAAATAAGGTCTCTCTACCAGCAGCACCAGAATCACCTGGAAACTTGTTAGAAATGCATATTCTCAGGCCCCATCCCAGACCAATAAATCAGAAACTATGGGGGTGAGGCCAAATGCACATGAAAATTTGAGAACTACTGGTCTAGAGTGTGATTATAGATCACCTAAAGATCTTATTAAAACCCACATTTTGATTGAGTAGATGGCAGTGTGAGATTCTGTATTTTTAAGAAGCTCCCAGATGCTGCTACTCTGACCTAGTGTATCTCTACATAAATTTGCCCCAAAGTGAAAGTTATGATTGCTGATATTTGATACTTAGATTACCTTTAAGTAAATAGTAATTGTGGTAATAATAAAAATTTGCCTACTAGCTTTAGAAAATACTGAAGGTAAAGAGAACCAGAGGGATTCCCAGTAAATACCAAGATGAAATAAGAATAAATAGCAGATAGTTTCTGAGAATACTGATTTGATGAGATGAGAAAATAAGTCAAGCATTTGAAATTTTTACTAAATGAGTTGAAACAAGGAAAGTAATTTTTGTACCACTTACAAATATGTAGAATCATGTGTATCCTGTCTTCCATCCTGTAGAAATTGTGTACTATTCAGAGTGTCAACTGCAGAGACATTGAAGGGCGTCAGTCTACACCACTCCATTTTGCAGCTGGTTATAATAGAGTATCTGTGGTGGAATATCTTCTGCAACATGGAGCTGATGTGCATGCTAAAGATAAAGGGTAAGTACCAATTGCCATGGCCTTTCCTCTCTCTCTTATCATTATCTGATCACTTTAGGATAATTTGGAAGTATTTTTATATAGTTGTTAGCTCTTTTATTTTCAGGGAACTCTGTTTCCCAACATTGTCTGAAATATAGCTTCTTAATTTCAGTTAAGATTTTATGATAGGGAGTGGTTGAGTGCCTGCTTCCCATGTACGAGGTTCCAAGTTCAATCCCTGGTACCTCCTAAAAACAAAACAAAACAGACAAGCAAATGAAAAAAACAACATTCATTGGGGAGCAAATGTAGCTCAGTGGTTGAGCATCTGCTTCCCATGTATGAGGTCCTGGGTTCAATCCCTGGTAACTCCTTGAAGAAAAAAAAAAAAAAAAAAAAGATTTTATGATTATATTTATATGAAAATATATTTGTGTAATGCCTCATAATAATTTTATATTGGCCAAGGAGATTACAAGTTTATTATAAATAATTAAAATAGTAGTGTTAATATGTCCATCCCACTTTTATCTGAGGTTCTACCATGTGCATACCATGTGCACAATCAGTTGGGATGCACTGATTCATCAGACACTTCTGCTCCCTGCCTTCTTCCCCTTCTCATGCCTACAGTCACCTCAAAGTCATGTGAGGTGGGAGGCTGAGTCTTCTCTTTCACGATCCTCAGAGGAGGAGTCCAGAAGGCCCTTGTAGAGGGGACAGTGTCCCTCAGACTTCTATAAGACATGAGGACTCTGATCAGAAAGTGTAGACTTCTCAGGAGTTGGGAGGTTGGGGCAGTTGTAAAGCTGGGGCTCAAACATCCTTTGTCCACCCTCATGAAGACCATTATGAGGGACTGGCCTGGACTGTGGCTGGGTGGTTCAGCTGCAGGCCTGGATAGAATTCAGGTACATCTGTTGTGTGGCTCCTGGAGGTCTCTGCTTACCACATGTATAAGTGTATTCATGATCCCTTGTGGTGCCTGTTGGTGTTCTCATCCATTTGGAGCCTGGAGAATATGGATGGCCCTCAGATCAGGTTTCTGAGTGCTCTGCTGGGGTGCCTGGAAGGGGCTTAGTCTCAGTTTCTCTTGTGGATTCTGGCAGTCTGGATGGGAATCTAGGCAGAACTCTTGCCTGGTACCTGGATTTTCATTTTGGATTCCTGGCCCAATCTGTGTGACAGGCTATAGGCTCAGCATTTTGAGTTCATATCAGGACACCGTACTTGTGCTGGAGGTTTAGGTCATGGCCCAGGCTAAGTGTTTCAAAGGCAAGTTAAGGGCAGTCATGGGAGCAAACATCAGGCCTGTTGTCTGTCAGCTGGACAGTAAGTGCAGGGTCCAGGAAAGTACTTGGATGCCAGCTGGTAGGATACAGGAGTTTCCACTTCCTGTGATTTTTATTGTCCATGACGAGAGAAGATGTTCAATCCAGGTATGTTAATGGGAGACACTGCAGGGAAAATGACAGGAAGCCTACTTATGGGAAGAGCCTCCAGTTCAGGTCTCTTCTTGGTTTTGTGGACAGGCATCGGCTGACAACCTGACATAGTCAATTCCTTCTAATGTTGCTGCTGTTTACTTTGGAGTCCCCTGGGAAATTCTAATGTTGCTGCTGCTTACTTTGGAGTCCCCTGGGAAATTTTTAGGGTAGAAAGTTCCTCTGCTCCTATTCTTTTTTTTTTTTTTTTTTTTTTACCGGGAGGTCCTGGGGATCGAACCCAGTCCCTCCATATGGCAGATGGATGCGCAACCATTTGAGCACATCCACCTCCCTTGCTCCTATTCTTTCCTTTGTCTTTGTCCTTTCTCTCTGACAGTCTTGTTAAGGGAACCTGGGCTCAGGTTCGGAGGGGGTTCTGGGTTCCAGGATCTCCTTGTCTTTCTTATTTGACCCCAAAAGTTGGAGGGTGAGGGTCTGACACCTGCAATTCATGTGGCACCTCATGTTTTTGGCTTTGTGCCCAAAGGTCCCACAGTCCTTGCATTTTACCCTTTCCACGCACAAGGGTGGGTTCCCTGTATTGGCCCGAGGAGATGTCTTAATTCCAGACCTCAATTTCCATGGTTTTCCTCTTGAAGTCATTTTTCCTTTAATCTCTCCTCTCCCTGTCCCTTTTAGTCCAGGCTGACGGTGGATTCATTCATACAGAACTCATAGAAAGCAAAGTCAGCTGTCACATGTTGAAGCAAGATGGCAGGCATTCTCTGCCTGGTCTCTGCCTTCCACTCCGAGCTTCCTCTCTCAGGCTCGGCTGTTCTGCTTTCTTCCTGATTTCAGCTGCAAGCTCTCAGGCATATATGGCTCATCTCTCCCTGGGGCCTCAGCTTCTTGAGCCTCTCCTTTCTGTCACATGGCAGGATCAGAAATGGCAGAGTTGAGATTGATTTTTTTTTTTTTTTTTTTTTTTTACCGGGAGGTCCGGGGTATCGAACCCGGGTCCCTCCATGTGGCAGACGGACGCCCAACCGTTTGAGCCACATACGCCCCCGAGATTGATTTTTAATGTAGTAAATTTTTCCCTTTTTATTGAGGATATTTTAATTCTTCTAATTTGTCTTGAAATTTTTTATTGAAAATACAATTCTCAATTCTAGATGGTAATTATACAGATATTTGTTATATTCTCTGTTTTTTTAAAATAATTAAAATATTTTCTCCTCCCTCCCCCAAAATTCCATTTCTGGTATCTTAATAGATGTAGATTCTATAAAATAACAATTAGTTTAATCTTTTATGCATTTCAAGAAATTTCTTTTATCAATTACATGTAATTTTTTAAATTAAAACATATTCTTCTATTACATTGCTCATTTAACTTTTCCTTTCAGGGGCCTTGTACCTTTACATAATGCATGTTCTTATGGACATTATGAAGTTGCAGAACTTCTTGTTAAGCATGGAGCAGTAGTTAATGTAGCTGATTTATGGAAATTTACACCTTTACATGAAGCTGCAGCAAAAGGAAAATATGAAATTTGCAAACTTCTACTTCAGGTACATTTAAGTACTTACTGTGGACAGCATGTAATACATAGAATATGTTATGATACTTCTAATAGTCTATATAAACTTAAACTAGTAAAGGAGTGGGAAGCAAAGTTATCTAATTTCTATCTAGATTTCAGAATACATGAACATTTATTTTTTATGCTTTAATCTATAACCGTGTTTACCACACAGATTTATAATTGTATAAAGTCAACTATTATCATGTAATAGTTCTCTGATTATTATCTTAATTTTTCCTACTTAGATCTTTGACCTGATAATATTTGATATATTATGTAGTTTATAAGCCAGTTTATTTAGCACTGGTAAAATTATGGTGCTGTTTGAATACAGGTACCAATATAGATATTTTACAGTAAAATCAAGAAGATAGGTAGGTTTTTACTTTATTTCAGGGCTTGTAAAAACTAAAAATAGTATATATGAAGTTAATTTTTTTTTTTAACTTTAGTTTGAGATAATTGTAGGTTTATATGCAGTTGTATGAAATAATACTGAGAGATCCTAAATGCATTTCACCCATTTCCAATGGTAACATCTTTCTTCTTTTTCTTTTTTTCTTTTTTTTTTTTTTTTAGTTTTTGTTGTGGTAACATATATACAATAGAAAATTTCCTATTTTAACTACTTTCGTGTGTACAATTCATTGATATTAATTACACTCACAATGTGTGCTGCCTTCACCACCATGTATTATCAAAGCTATTTTATCACCCCAAAGAGAAACTCTGTACCCATTAAGTAATAACTCCCCATCTGCCACCCCCACCCCCTAGCAGCCCAGTAACCTATAATCTACTTTGTGCCTATGAATTTGCTTGTTCTAGGTATTGCATGTAATTGAAATTATACAATATTTGTCCTTCTATGTTTGGATTCTTTCATTCAATATGATGTCTTCCAGGTTCACCCATGTATCAGAACTTCATTCTTTTTACAGCTGAATAATAGTCCATTATATTTTTTTGTTACATTTTTTTCATTCCTTCATGTGTTGATGGATACTTGGGTTACTTCTATCTTTTGGCTATTCTGAATTATACTGCTATGAATGTTGGTGTACAAGTATATTTTTGAGTCCCTATTTTTAGTTCTTTTGCATACTATACCTAGAAGTAGAATTACCAGGTTGTAGGGTAATTCTATGTTTCACTTACTGATAACCCATCAAACTGTTTTTCTGAATGTTAATTTTTAATTAGACAATATTTTATTTTGAACATAGTTTAAAATTTTAACTGTATTATTGCATTTTAAAAAGCTAATAATATTTAACTGTCTCTGTATTCTTTTTATTATAATTATTTGTATATAAATTAATACATTAGTAACAATCATGTTAACCTTTAAGATAGAGTCTTAGAGTATAAAGTGGTTTTCTTTGCTATAATTACGTTGACTATTTTCCCATTAACCAAGGGAACACTTAAGCCAGTTCCTCCATTTCTGTTTTTCATATGCCTAGCATGGTGCAGACCCCACAAAGAAAAACAGGGATGGAAATACTCCTTTGGATCTTGTTAAAGATGGAGATACAGATATCCAAGATCTACTTAGGGGGGATGCAGCTTTGCTAGATGCTGCCAAGAAGGGTTGTTTAGCTAGAGTAAAGAAATTGTCTTCACCTGATAATGTAAATTGCCGCGATACCCAAGGCCGACATTCAACACCATTACATTTAGCAGGTGAGTAAATGAAGTTCCACAGATTTAGGTTGGTAACATCTAAGAATCATTTTATTTGAGTAAAATATTTCCTATAAGTAAATTTGAAAGATTCAAATTCATTATCTTCTAATGCCACCATTTTACTCTTCAGTTTATTTGTACAGGTCAGGCATACCTTGAGCATCTTATACCTAAGTTCCAGTTTTAGTATGTTATATCCAGTAAGAACAATTGAAACAAGCTTTGCCATTCACCATGTGGCTAGAACCCTTTATTCTGGGTCACCATAATGTTTGAATTATCTTTTAATGAGTTTTGGCTGCAGAAACTTGGAAAAAAGAAAATGCCTGCTTGAGCCAGCTTTCCTAGTAGAAATCTTAAAGACTTTCAGAAGTTACATAAACCTCTTGACAAAGTTATTTGTTCTGTGTTTTCACTCATAAAAGTGGCACAGTGCACCTTTGCTTTCAATATAGAGCTACAACATGGTGTTTTTAGTACAGCTTTTCAGCTGCATTATAGTACAGTTGCATCGTAAGTTCATATGACTCATAGAAGCTTATCTAAATACACATGGTTTTAAAAAATAATAATAATACAGGTGTTTCTGCCACTTTGTATAGTATGAAAGCTAGAAGTCTACTATTCTTTCATTTGGTTTCAGTCCCGTAGTGTATATAACCAAGTGTGTTGCTACTGTTTAAAAAGTAGTCTTTTGTGTGACTTTATGTGACTTTTTACCTTTAAAATCTCACCCCATGCAAGCTGAGACAGCAGTGTACAAAGAAAAGAATTACTCCATCTATGTGTCTTTTAGAACATTTTGGAGGTCATAAACTACAAGTGCTAACATAGTGAGAAAAAGCTTTTCTTGTTCCCCAGGCAGTCAGGAGTTGTTAGTCCATGCAAGACAAGCTGTGACCTGACCTCTGTTTTGAAATTGTGCTGTGCATATTTATATTAGCTTTTTGTATCCATGTGGTAACTTATCTAGACCAATTAACATTATTATTGAAGTCTGTGTTAGTGTCATACACACAACATATTTCTTCCCACTTGTACAGTATTATACTTTGAGGACTTTGGGATTCAGTGCAATTTTAATTATGGTAGTTTTGTTTTTCTTGATCTTATTATACTCTCTTGCTTTAGATCCTTCAGCAAAAGGATAAAACTACAATAAAAATAATGTGAATAAAACATTTTTTAACCATTTAAAATTTTCTAGTGATGTCTGTTTTAATGTTGGCAAAGCTGAGTTCCAATTTTACTTTCAATCTGTGATTATATGTCAAATAAAATATACTTTACTATAAGAGTATTTACTAAGATAATAACTGACAGTTCCCAAGTTATTAGACAACTGGGAGATTGTGGCACATTTATAAAATTCTAAGATTTACTTCATGGCTTTAATAACACAGGTTCCACTGCATTACTTGTAGAGATGTGTACCTCTAAGACCTCTAGCAAAAAAGAGGTCCTTGTGGCCTTCTGGGGAAAGGGGGCCCTAGTGTACTGCCCACTGTTCCTTACTTGACTTTGTATGATTGGATGCTTTTTACTTGCAGCCCTTTAGACTATACACCTGGATTCAGGAAGTTGTATATAACAACCATGAAGGTGGGGACTTTTGTAGGAAGATTTTAAAAGGAAAAAATACAAGCAAATCAATCATTATAACTTTGAGTCTCCAAAATGAATGGATATCTTCATTGAAAGTTTCCACCTTGAGACCAGTTGGAAATTTTTCCATAAGATAAATTTTAAGTAGAATCCAATAGGGAATTTCATATTAAGAAGTAAAAGTAATTTTTAAAAAAAATTTTATTGTGGTAATGTGTGTAACATAAAACTTGCCATTTTAACCATTTTACATGTACAATTCCATGGCATTAATTACAATCACAATGTTGTGCACCCGTCACCTCCATTAAGTATCAAAACTTTTTCATCACCCATCCACCCCACTCCCAACAGACCCTGGTAAAATATACTTTCTGTCTCTATGAATTTGTCTATTTTAGATATTTCATATAAGTGAAATCATACAACATTTGTCCTTTTGTGTCTGGCTTATTTCACTTAGCATAATGTTTTCAAGGTTCATGCATTTTGTAGCATGGATCTGAACATTTCTTTTTATGTATGAATAGTACTCCATTGTGTATATATGCCACATTTTATTTATCCATTCATCTGTTGTTGATGGACACCTGGGTTATTTTCACTTTGGGGCTATTGTGAATAATGCTGCTATGTCATACAAGTATCTAAGACTCTGCTTTCAGTTCTTTGGGGTATATACCTAGGAGTTGAAATCCTAGGTCATAAGGGAATTCTGTGGTTAACTTTTTGAGAAACCTAATGAAAGTGTTTTACTTCTTTTCTAAATTAGCTGGTTACAATAATTTAGAAGTTGCAGAGTATTTATTACAACATGGAGCTGATGTGAATGCCCAAGACAAAGGAGGACTAATTCCTTTACATAATGCAGCATCTTATGGGGTAAGCTCGTCTGTGTTATCTTCAAAAACCCATGAAATTGTCAAAAGTGGAAATCAGTGCTGCAGTTCAAGGGAAATTTAGTTTGACTTTCTTACAGAGAAGTAAATATGAGGGCCAATGAGTTTAAATAACTTCCAAATTCTAAGTTACTTGTTGTATGGCATGCAGCATATGTTACAGTTTGTTTTATTGCCTTTCTTTGCACCTATCTGTTCCTTATTTTCAGTAAGATGTTGGTGATTTTGTTGGTGCCAAAAAAAACCCATTGGGATTCATAGGAATCTATAGAGTTTCAGATGCCTTGTTCCTGACTTATAACAGCCCTGAATGTTAATTGCAGTCAGTATTGACCATCTTCATGGTATAGTTTGAATAATTGGGGAGGGCTGCGAGTTTATAAATTGATGTTCAGCAGTTATAATACGTGAATAAATTGGAAATGGTTTAAGTCATATTAGTTTAGTTCCCTGCTGTATAAAATTAGCAGTTCTTTAGTTTCCTCAAGTTATTGAAATGTTTACTATCATTTTTAATCAGCTGCCCATAAATTATGATGTTGGGGAAAAGCAGAGATTCTCTATTTTTTCCAGAGTAAGTTTGAAAATATGGAAGTAGATATGCAACTACTTTCTCCTTTAGAACTCAAGTGTAATGAAATAAATATTTCAGACTGTAACAAATATTTTCTTTTACAGCATGTAGATGTAGCAGCTTTACTAATAAAGTATAATGCATGTGTCAATGCCACGGACAAATGGGCTTTCACACCTTTGCACGAAGCAGCCCAAAAGGGACGAACACAGCTTTGTGCTCTGTTGTTAGCCCACGGAGCTGATCCTACTCTTAAAAATCAGGAAGGACAAACACCTTTAGATTTAGTTTCAGTAAGTGATGGGTTCTTTGTAAAATCTCAGAGCTTTTCTGATTTTTAAAAATTCATTTGGTATATGTAAAATGTCTTCATAATGAATGTAATAAAATCTGATTTTTTAGCCCAATTTAAAATTTGGAACCTCCTTGGTATTAAAAGATAAAAAGTAAGTATACAGTTATCAATCAGTTATTGTATACTGAGTACATTTGGAAATAGAAAACAGTTCAAGGTATAACTGCTCAGATAGTTGGGAAATAAAACAAGCACAGGCCCTCAGTGAATGCTGCTGTTACAGTGCATGCAGTACAACATAGTACCAGCCACAGGTCTTTATGAAGTTCTCCAACTGAGAGCATTACCCTCAAGGTAAAGCCACAAAGTCTGGTACAAGCAGAAATTCCCTTCTCTCCCACACTGCCTCATCCCAAAGTTCTTGTTGCATACCCGACCAAAACTGTTTGTAAAACAAGCCTATTACTCCAATTTTCTTTGGAGGTCCTCTTTTTCCTTCCCCTTTCTTGGGAACGTATGTACTCCAGTGTAGCTTCCATCTATGCATGATGTCCACTGTGACAGAGTTGCCTCTCTTGCATCTCTTGCCTCTACTGCTGAGGACATGGACCTGAACAGTGGAGGAAAAGAAAGAAGAAATTCTTTTTGAGGTGTGAAGGAAGGGGAGTCTCTTCTACACTGCTTGCTTCTGAGAGAGATTCCATTGTTCTAAGTTACAGTAAGGAGATGATCTAGGTCAGCTGTACTGTGCATTAAATAGATTTTTCTCAGAAAGTTATCAACCTAACCATATTTTCAATATTATTCATTCAGGGAAATGTCTTTCCAATTCCAGACAACTCACTTAAAAGTGAACTTTTGGAATTCAGTCTATCCATATGTTAGTCCACCAGATATAATTGACAATGAAACAAAGTGCTTAGAATTCCAGCTCTACCACTTACAGTTGTATGATCTTGCAAGTTGCCTAACCTCTAAGCCTCAGTTATTTCATCTATAAATGAGAATAAAATATATCTGGTTAATATGAGAATTACATAAAGTAATGGGAAAAGAAGGTGAGGATTGGAATAGGCAATATAGATGAGTAACAAGGAAAACAAGTACTGATCTATTTCCTGCCAAATGTTATTTATTTGGTGTCTTAATTGAGCATTGTGAAAAAATGGTGTATATCAATAATTAAAAGAATCAATGGACCAGTAAATTTGGACACTTTTTTCCATTCTAGTAGACTTTGTTAAAATGTTTATCTTTACTGCCCTCTCCAAAAAAAAACTCAATTTTGAGAAATAAATATATCTTTGAATATTTTCCAAGAAATACCAACATCGCCTGTTTACTAAAGTTCCATGCAGGTTGAGTTACTTCTTCCAGAATAATAGCAACAGAGTTAAATGCTCTTAACCTTTTTAAAGTGATATTTCTGTAATTGCATTTCAGTACTTTTCAGTCACAGTATGAAGGTTAAGATTTTGTTCATGCTTTGCCACATTTAACAGTCTTGATTCTATGTGTGTTGGAGGAGGTGTTCTGAATGATGTTTCATATTTAATAATAGTTTCACTGAATATCACTCTGCATCACTTTTTAAGATAGACTCTTGTTTTTATATTATACTCCTAAGTGCAAATCTGCTGTCATTTTTAAATACAATTTATTAGGTAGGATAAAATTTTAAAACTTGATTATAGCACATTTCTTCTTTCTCTCTTTGCCTTTTACCCTAGGCAGATGATGTCAGTGCTCTCCTGACAGCAGCCATGCCCCCTTCTGCCCTGCCTTCATGTTACAAACCTCAGGTGCTCAATGGTGTGAGAAGCCCAGGAGCTACCACAGATGCTCTGCCTTCAGGTCCATCCAGCCCATCAAGCCTTTCTGCAGCCAGCAGTCTTGACAACTTGTCTGGGAGTTTTTCTGAACTGTCTTCAGTAGTTAGTTCAAGTGGAACAGAGGGTGCTTCCAGTTGGGAGAAAAAAGAAGGTGAGATATTCTGCGAAGGTAACTTTAACTGGTATTGTAGCCCTATATTTGTCATTTGGAATGCTAAAAAAGTCATTTCTTAAACCTTAAATACAACTATTAGTATTAAATTAGTATAGCCTAAGAGTTTTTGCCTTTTATTGTTTTCTTTACATTACTAATAGAGCACCTAAGGAAATTATCTCCTTCTAAGTTGAAGTTTAAAATAAAAAAATTAAGAAGTGTTTTTTTAACCTAAGAATGTTCTATTAGTTGAAATCTTTTTTCTAATATTAAAATTTTATAGCTTTCTCTTTACAATTTTTGATGTTCAGTATATTCCAAATAGTTATTAATATTTTGCTTTTTTTTTTAAGGAGGTACCGGGAATCAAACCCAGGACCTCATATATGGGAAGCAGGCACTCAACCACTGAACTACACCCACTCCCCTGCTTCATTTTTATAGTCTTAATATATATAGTTGCATTATAAAATTGTATTATTATAATGCATACATTATTCTTATGTGAGATTTTGTTCTGGATTTTATATTTCCCAGTTCCAGGAGTAGATTTTAGCATAACCCAATTTGTAAGGAATCTCGGACTTGAGCACCTAATGGATATATTTGAGAGAGAACAGGTGAGTAAGTGAATTTTTACTTGGCTTGGTGTTTTTTTGGTACCTCAACTCAGGGAAAACTTGGGACATACTTGAAATGCTGTAAACCATTCACACTGTTGTGGAGAGTAGTTTTTAAGAGACTGGGGAAAAAAAGTCACTCTCCTAATTTGGCTTGATCTTGTAATTTACTCTCAGTTTATTAGTACCATAAAAAACTGACTCTTAAGTACTGGTAGTAAAGTAGCTTTCTGGAATGGAAAACGTCCTTTATTCAGTCCTTGAAGTATCTTTGAGCTCTGTTTGTTCAGTTCTGTTGTGTCAATCAGTACTCTCTCTACCCTGACACTTTGCTAACCACTTTGGAGAGGTATATAGATAGGCCAACCATATATCCATGCTTTTCTAGGACAGTTCCCAATTTTTAAAAAACTCTGTCAGAATACATTTACTTATTTTTTTGGTTCAGAAAATATAGTCACTATAGATTTAGACCTCCAAGGAACTTTGGATCTAGATTTGAAGCTACAATTAGAAAATATATAAAGAACTAAAACTTGGGCATATATTTTAGAAATCCAAAGAAGGAAAAAATTACTGTGAGCTACACTGTTCAAGGAAAGCCTCATGGAAGATGTGTAAATTGAACAGGATTATAAAGAATGGCTTCAAGTTCACAAACTGGAAAAATGTTTTTGGGGCAAAATAGTTTGAACAGTGATGCCGAAGTACAAGTACCATAGTCTGGGCTCTGTAGAAACCATCGAAGGCATTGTCTCATTGGTTGGATGTAAGGTGATGATGGAAAAGAATCGTGTATGCTTAGATGCAGTTAATTTGAAAGAGTATTTTTGTTTAAGTCTGTTACGGTTCTAATCTACATGAAAATAATGATAGTTTTGGTATTTTATGATTCAACTTTCTGTCTAGCGCCAACTTTTCATTTTCAGTTAATTTCTGTTTTTAAACTGGTTTATTTTCATTTCTAAGCTGTTGAAAAAAATTGGAATAAATGTATGGATCTGATACATTGTGGAAACACTAGTGTAAGAATGTCTACCAAATAAGTAAGCGTTCTAAACCGTTTTATTCTCTCTTATAAGATCACTTTGGATGTATTAGTGGAGATGGGGCACAAGGAGCTGAAGGAGATTGGAATCAATGCTTATGGACATAGACACAAACTAATTAAAGGAGTTGAGAGACTTATCTCTGGACAACAAGGTATTTCATTTTAAACAATTGTGTCACTTGTTTAGCACTTTGCATAAAGGCAGCCCTCAATTTACTAAATGATATTCAAAAATATGTTTGTGAGAGAGAGAGAGAGAATAATAGGAAGAGCACTAATTAGGTTTTGAGAAACCTGTGATCAAGTTTTGAAGTAATTCTGGCTCCAAAATGTTACGATTCTACATAATCTAAACTTGAATATCTCATTTATTATGGTTATAGTAAAGAGTAGGTGTTCATACCAGCCCACAAAATAATGTAGTAAATCTCTTAAATGGTTGAAATTGTAAATAATTGCAATGCAAATACTGGAAAACAATAATATTGCAACTGAGGAGACTAAACAAAACAAAATTGAATAATGTTTTTATTTCTCCTGAATGGTGGTGGTTAAGCAAAATGCAAATTACATTCATTCAACAGATGTTCACACTTTCACACCAGGTCCTAGGTATAAAAAGATGAATAATTTTAAGTGTCAAAACCACATTTTAACTTCAGTATTAAACTGAGGGAATGGTTTGCCTTGAGGTTAGAAGCATCCTATAATTGAAGTCCTGGCTGTACAGCTGGATTGAAGAGAAACCTCCATTAGCAAAAAAGGAAGAGATTTTCAGGGAAGAATGTATACTACCCCAGGATGGGGTCCATCTCTTAAGAATTAAGAGCACCTCTTCTAAGAATTAGATGATTCAAGCTAACATATACTCAAAGATAGATGCTTGTTACTTGCCTAATAGGGACTAGAGCAGAACACGTAAATGTGAGATAGGTCTTAGATATTTCTAATATAGATGAAAATTTTATAAAATAAAGAGAAGAGAAAACACATGGCTTCCTGGAATATATATATACAGTATAAATAGTACAAAAAAATGAAGAGGAAAGAGAACCATCTCTTGTGGACTGCCATATGACTCTGGAATAATAAAAATATGGTAGGATAATAATTATGATGGAATACTGGTATAACAAGTCATTTAGGAAAGTGGCAGGGTAAAAAGGAAAGCAAGCTGTGTTTGTACATCAAACACTTCTGAGTGTCTTGTATATAGTTATTAAGACTGGGTTGGAAGACTCAAGAAACAATGACAGGAACAAATACACTGCCTCCAGGTGACAAAGGTACCTCCATTCCACCTCTGGCCCTGTAGTCCCTCTGATACATCCAGCACAATTGGGCAGGAGCATTCATTGCTACATCGAAAAGAAACTTGGCCATAAGACAGAATGGCCATTTCTGATCCAGCACATCAGAGTCACTTTCTTACCTCTCTCATTTCCATTTGCAGCCAGGATTCTTTTTTTTTTTTTTTCACTGTACAAGTGGACCACGATATTCCTTTATTCCGTCCTACAACAGGACAGGGTGACAGTACCATAATTAACTCCAGACAACATAGCCCCTGCTCACCTCCCTATACCAGCCATTACCTTGTTGACTTTGTGATGGCAACAGTAGAGATAAGGGACCTGCGGTTGTAGGGATCCTGGCCAAGCCTACCCCCCTACACACCCCCGGTTCTCAGCTTCCTCACTGTGAATAAGAAGGCTCCACTAGATGCTTTCTAAAGTCATTTGCAACTGTAAATGGAATCATTCTGAGAATGAGAAAGGTTTCGGACTCCATAGCTGACCAGCAGCACCTGTAGGCAGGGACAACTCTAAACATGACTGGGTGGCAGCCTGGGGTCAGTATTAACATGCAGCCAGGATTCTGTTAGCTATATTTTACCTAATTTGCAGTGTGGAACCAGTGGCTGCCTGTGATGATCTTCCAGCAGTCTCATCTTTCTGACTTAATTGCTTTGGCTATCATTCCGTGCATCAAGTCGTACATTATTTGTACTGTTCTTTCAGGACTGATATATCTCCTCTTAGAGAATTCCACAAATATGCCTTACTCGTATTTTATATCCTATAAAATATTTTCCTCCATGTGGGCTCCATGATTCTTGCAGACCTTGTAATTCAGCCATTCATATCAGTCTGGCATGTAGGTGGTAGTCCTGCTCTTAAAACCACAGCTCAGAACCAGAATAGTGCTCTTAAATCAGCAAAGGCAAACCTCTGTGCATACTGACCCAGCAGTAAAGGCTTTGACCCCTACTGGAAAAACCACAGAGCTTTGGAGATCTTATTGTAAATGAGTTTAAAGAAGAGTTGTGTTAAAAATATACCAAAGAGGGAAGCGGCTGTGGCTCAATCAGTAGGGCTCCCGTTTACCATATGGGAGGCCCCGGGTTTGGTTCCCTGGGGCCTCATGGTGAAGGCAAGCCCGCCCGCACGGCGTGGTTAGCTGACCCAGTGAGCACAAGCAGCAAGGGGGGGATAAATGAATAAATAAATAAAATCTTTAAAAAAAAAAAAAGAAAAAAAACATATGCCAAAGAAATTAGAAAATTCTGTTTAAATACTAGCTTCTTGACACCCTTTCATCTTTACATAAATTCATTACTGAATTAAAAAATCTATTTTAGTAAAGGTCAGAATAGGCATTAATTAGTTGGGTAGTAAACTTTATGGACTTCTCATTCTAGGATATAAATTACCTTGCGGCTATGCAAGTTTCTGTCATAATTCTTCCTCATACAAAGTTTAAAGGGGAGAGCGGATGTACCACAGTAGTTGCCATGTACGAGGTCCTGGGTTCAATGCCCAGTACCTCCAAAAAAAAAAAAGTAAAAGGGCTGCATAGTTAGTAAAGGAAGTAACTTGAAGAAGAAAATGTAATGTAAAAACTCATTAAGAGTAGGAGATTAAAAAAAAAAAAAAAAAGATTTTCTGCTGTATTCCAACAAACCTTTATGACTTGTCAGGTCAAAAATTAGTACTCTAGGGGGCGGCTGTGGCTCAAATGGTTGGGCGTCCGTCTCCCATGTGGAGGGTCCTGGGTTCGATCCCCGGGACCTCCCAGTAAAAAAAAAAAAAAATTAGTACTCTAAATGCATTGTGGGGAAGCAGATGTGGCTCGAACCATTGAGTGCCCACCTACCACATAGGAGGTCCCAGGTTCAATTCCCGTTCCCCCCCAAAGAAGACAAGCAAGACAGCAAGCTGATACAACAAGATGATGTAACAAGATGACGCAGCAAAGAGGCTCAACGAGGAAGCACGCACAACAAGCAGGAAGTGGTGGTGGTCCAAGGGATTAGGCACTGCCCTCCCATGTGGAAGGTCCCAGGTTCGGTTACTGGTGCCTCCTAAAAAGAAGACAAGCACACAATGAACAGACACAGAAACCAGACAGCGAGTACAAACAACAAGGAGGGAGAGAGAAATAAATTAAATAAATCTTTAAAAATAAAATAAAATAAATGCATTGTGGTGTTCTGGTTGGATCCTAGAACAGAAAAAAAAAAAAACATTGGCCGTACGGGGGTCGGTGCGGAGAGCCCGTCGTCCAGGGAAGCGGGGCGCGGCCGGAAAGGGGGCCGCCCCCTCGCCCGTCACGCACCGCACATTCGTGGGGAACCTGGTGCTAAACCACTCGTAGACGACCTGCTTCTGGGTCGGGGTTTCGTAGGTAGCAGAGCAGCTCCCTCGCTGCGATCTATTGAAAGTCAGCCCTCGACACAAGGGTTTGAAAAGAGAAAATAAAGCATAGTAAGAAATAATCAATATTAAGAAAAAAATAAAAAAAAAAAAAACAGTAGGAAAACTGGTGACATCCCCAAAAAGTCTATAATTTAGTTAAGTTTTGACAAACATACTATTATAAAAATAGTAACATTAGTAAAAGTTTGGTGACATGTACGTAAGAACTCTCTGTACTCTCTTTCAACATAAATCTATATTATTCCAAAATAAAAAGATTTTAAAAATTGGAAGTAGGCATCAGATCAATCATGTGGTTATTTTTGGTTGATGTTCATTGTTTTATTGGCAAATGTTTTTACCTTCAAATTTTATTTTATAGGTCTTAATCCTTACTTGACTCTAAACACCTCTGGCAGTGGAACAATTCTCATAGATCTATCTCCTGATGATAAAGAGTTTCAGTCTGTGGAAGAAGAGGTATGTTCATATCCCTTAAATAGTTGGAAAAGATAGATCAGCACCATGTGTTATTGATTTAATTGCTAAATTTCCTGAAGGTTTCCAGATAATTGAACATATAGTATGGTTTTTAAATTATCCCCAACTCCTTACCTCCTGGAAAACTTTTTCACAGTCAACATTCAAGATACACTCCCTCTGTGAACCTTAATTCCATTAACTTTATTCAGCACTACAACTAACAACACAGAATTCTGTTGGAGAAGAGGTTGCTGTCATTTGAAAGAATATGTTAATATTCCTTCCTTTCATTAAGGCAGTTGTCTTAGACAAGACCAGAACATATGGGTGCTATTTATCCAAGAAATTTTTCTTCCAGCTTTCTTGACCCAAAACTCTTGGATCCACTGAAATCTTTAAATAGTGCCCTCCTTACTCTTTGAAGAACATATATCTTACGTGTATGAATTGAGCATGGAAATAAAAGTTGAGTGAGACTTGGTTCTAAAAGTCAAGAAACTCCAACTTTCAAGAAAATGAAAATTTTGCTTTACTAAGGCAAAATGAGTGGCAACAGATCATTTTGTTTTTTACTTTCTCAGGTGGCATTAGTTAGCTTTGTATGTTTAGCCCACCTGTGCATACTTTTGTTTTTTTCTTCCTTTAGTTTGCAAAATATAATTTCCATCTATAATGATTGCATTAACAGATGTCTCTAGAAAATAGTATTCAAGAACTTATAGAACTCATATTCCTCACACAACAAAAATGCTACAACTTGTATATTCTCAAAAATAGAATTAGATAGGTCAAGAGCCATGTTCCTCAAATCAAAAAGACATAAAAGCTAATGCACATATATTTGAAATTATTTTTACACCAGATGCAAAGTACAGTCCGAGAACACAGAGATGGAGGCCATGCAGGTGGAATCTTCAATAGATACAATATACTCAAGGTAAGTTAGTGAAAGTAAACTTTGCTTAGATCATAGTTTCCAAAGCCTGAAGCCATAAACAACTTTCATAAGAATATAATGATCTGTCCAGCCCAATAATCTTTAACTTGGAATCAAGAAATATTTCAAAGAAGAATATATCTTTGGAAAGTTGAGATTCTCAAAATCCTGTGGTATTTTTAATAACCAGTGATAATTCAGCCCTTGCTAACTGTAACAGCTGGCCATTTTGATGTAATTATGAATTCCAAAAATATAATTAGATCATGCTTGTAAATTGATCTGTTAATCTGGGCGTGATTAGGTTAGGATTAAGGCGTTGAGCCCCGCCCCCTGGTGGGTGGGGAATTGAATATAAAAGGCAAGGCAAAGAACAGAGTTGAAGCAGTCTTTTGAGAAGCAGTTTGATGTTGGAAAGAAGGCCCCAGGAGAAGAGAAGCAAGCCGTTCGCCTGATCGTCTGCAGCTGACCTCGTGGAGGAAACAGGAGCTAAGCCCGGAGAGAAACGCAGCCCCGGGAAGAGAGGAACCCCAGAAGCCTGAACCCTGGCAAATGCTGGCAGCTGTCTTGCTCTAACACATGGCAATGGACTGTGGTGAGAGAAGAAACTTAATGCTTTATGGCCTGGTATCTGTGGACTTATACCCCAAATAAATACCCTTTATAAAGACCAACCCATTTTTGGTATTTCACATTAGCACCCCTTTGGCTGACTAATACACTAACCATATTCAGGTTTAGGGGCTATGCTTTATCTTGGAGTAATGATAAATCCTGCAAGTTTAGGACTTTAAAAATAGAAAGGTATTCTATGGTAAAGCTAAAATATTTTGTGACTCATGAAAGCACTGTCTCTTTATAGTCACACCATGCTTTTTTTTGACCTAACAGTGACTAGTCCTGATTCCTGGGAGTCCCCATACATATCAGCTTTTTATATATTAAAAAAAAATAATAATATATATAATAATAATATAAATATAATATATGTTAGTACTTCCTCTATACCTTCATCTTTTCTAGAAACAGTCTTTAAAAAACGTTTTAAGTCATCCTCTGAGTCCTATCTCCTTAGTGATTTCAGTTACTCTTCTCAGGACCTTTTCCAACTTTGCTGTTTCCTTGGGCTATAGCAATCAAAACTGCACACCATACTTGAGATGCATAAGGATTTTGTATTACCTGCATAGATATATTCATAACAATTGTAAAAATAAGACTTAACATTAAAATCAATTTGTGCCAAGTGTCTTTCTGATATCTAGGTTTTAAACTCAAAAGTGAAAAGAGTATTAATCTTTCAACTGTGTTTTATCCCTGTTTCATAATAATATACTATTCTATTGTTAGATATCATATTTTAGAGTTAATGAATCCTAAAGCTATTCATAGAGTTTGCCATTTTCATGCTTTCAGGAATCAGACAATTCAAAACACACACATTATTCAGGTAAAAGGATTATATTTCTGGGAGTCCCTTTCTATTAGCTTATGTCTTAGGATAGCTATAATAAGAATGACATCTTGAGTTTTCCATTCATAGACATGTAATTTTCTTTTTAAGGTGATCTGGAAGGGTTTTTTTGTGTGTGTGTGTGTGTTTTACTTTATTTTATACATTTAATAATTGAAAATATAAACAATTAAAAACTAAAAAATCAACACAGATGAATAAATATGTACATTTCTCAATTAAATGTAATGGATACATATAAAAAATTTTTTTTGAATCAAACAATGTTACACAATATATTTGGTTCATAGTAACACATTCATACAGTATTTGTCCTTTTGTGTCTGGCTTGCTTCACTCAACATAATGTCCTCCAGGTTCATCCATGTTGTCATATGCTTTACGACTTCATTTCTTCTTACAGCTGCATAATATTCCATCATGTAAATAGACCACAGTTTGTTTATCCATTCATCTGTTGATGGACACCTGGGTTGTTTCCCACTTTTGGCAATGGTGAATAATGTTGCTATGAACATCAGTGTGCATATGTCTGTCTGTGTCACTGCTCTCGGTTCTTCTGGGTATATACCCAGTAGTAGTATTGCCGGATCACATGGCAAGTCTATATTCAACTTCTTTAGGAACTGCCAAACAGTCCTCCACAGTGGCTATACCATTCTGCATTCCCACCAACAGTGAAGAAGTGTTCCTCTCTCTCCACACCGTCTCCAACACTTGTAGTACTCTGTGTTTTCAATAGAGGCTGTTCTGATAGGTGTGAAATGATATCTCATTGTAGTTTTGATTGGCATTTCCCTATTCATGAGTGATGTTGAGCATTTCTTCGTGTGCTTTTTTTTTTTGCCATTTGTATTTCTTCTTTGGAGAAATGTCTATTCAAGTCTTTCATCCATTTTTTAATTGGGTCATTTGTCTTTTTATTCTTGAGTTGTAACATCTCTTTATATATCCTGGATATTAAACCTTTATCAGATCTCTGATTTCCAAATATTTTTTTCCATTGAGTTGGCTGCCTTTACACCCTTTTGACAAAGTCCTGTGAGGTGCAAAAGTGTTTAATTTTGAGGAGGTTCCATTTATCTATTTTTTCTTTTGTTGCACATGCTTTGGTTATAAGGTCCAAGAAACCACCACCTACTACAAGGTCTTGAAGATGTTCCCCTACATTTCCTTCTAGTAGTTTTATGGTCCTGGCTTTTATATTTAGATCTTTGGTCCATTTTGAGTTGATTCTTGTATAGGGGGTGAGATAGGGGTCCTGTTTCATTCTTTTGGTTATAGATATCCAGTTCTCCCAACACCATTTGTTGAAGAGACTGTTTTTTTCCATTAGCATGGACTTGATAGGTTTGCAAAAACCAGTTGACTGTGTAAGTGAGGGTTTACTTCTGGTTTCTCAATTCTATTCCACTGATAGATGTGTCTGTCTTTATGCCAGTACCGTGCTGTTTTGACCACTGTAGCTTTGTAATATGTTTCAAGGTCAGGCAGTGAAATTCCTCCCACGTCACTCTTCTTTTTTAGAATGCTTTTGGCTATTCGGGTGCACTTACCCTTCCAGGTGAATTTGGTAATTGCCTTCTCTAATTCTGTAAAGTAAGCTGTTGGGATTTTTGATTGGTATTGCATTGAATCTATAAATCAGTTTGGGCAAGATTGACAGCTTCACGATATTTATCCTTCCTATCCATGAACACGGAATATCTTTCCATTTGTTTATGTCCTTTTTAATTTCTTTTAGCATTGTTTTGTATTTTCTGACCATAGGTCCTATACTTCTTTGGTTAAATTAACTCCTAGGTATTTGAGTCTTCTTGCTATTGAAAATGGAACTTTTCCCCTGATTTTCTCCTCAGATTGTTCATTACTAGTGTACAAAAACATTACTGATTTTTGCGTGTTGCTCTTGTATCCTCCCACTTTGCTGAACTCATTTATTAGCTCAAGTAGCTTTGTCATGGATACTTTAGGATTTTCTAAGTACAGGATCATGTCATCTGCAAACAGTGAGAGTTTTACTTCCTCTTTTCCTATTTGGATGCTTTTAATTTTTTTCTCTTGTCTAATTGCCCTAGCTAGAACTTCTAGTAAAATATTTAATAACAGTGGTGACAGTGGGCAACCTTGTCTTGTTCCCAATCATGGAGGGAAAGCTTTCTTTCCCCATTGAGTATGATGTTGGCTGTGGATTTTTCATATATGCCTTCTATCATATTGAGGAATTTTCCTTCTATTCTTATCTTTTGAAGTGTTTTTATCAAAAAAGGATGCTGGATTTTGTCGAATACCTTTTCTGCATTGATTGAGATGATCATGTGGGTTTTTCCCTTCAATTTGTTAATGTGATGTATTACATTGATTGATTTTCTTATGTTGAACCAGCCTTGCATATCAGGAATAAATCCCACTTGGGCATGATGTATAAATCTTTTAATATGCTATTGGATTCTATCTGCAAGTATTTTGAGAATTTTTGCATCTGTTCATTAGAGAGATTGGTCTGTAATTTTCTTTTTTTGTAGAATCTTTACCTGGCTTTGGTATTAGGGTGATGTTGGCTTCATAAAATGTGTTGGGTAATTTTCCGTCCTCTTCAATTTTTTGGAAGAATTTAAACAGGATTGGTGTTAATTCTTTTCTAAATGCTTGGTAGAATTCACCTGTGAAGGCATCTGGTTCTGGACTTTTCTTTGCTGGGAGATTGTTGATGACAGATTCAATCTCCTTAAATGTGTTTGGTTTGTTAAGTTCTTGTATTTCTTGTAGCGTCAGTGTAGGTTGGTTGTGCATTTCTAGAAATTTGTCCATTTCATCTAGGTTGTCTGGTTTGTTGGCATATAGTTTCTCATAATATCCTTTTATGATTCTTTTTATTTCTGTGGGGTCATTTGCAACTGCCCCCCTTTCATTTCTGATTGTATTTATTTGCATCTTCTCTCTTTTTTTCTTTGTTAGTCTAGCGAGGGGTTTGTCAATTTTACTGATCTTCTCAAAGAACCAGCTTTTGGTTTTGTTGATTTTCTCTATTGTTTTTCTGTTCTCATTTTCATTTATTTCTGCTCTAATCTTTATTATTTATTTCCTTCTGCTTGCTTTGGGATTGGTTTGCTGTTCTTTTTCCAGTTTCTCTAGTTGTTCAGTTAAGTCTTTGAGTTTAGCTCTTTCTTGTTTTTTTAATAGAGGCATTTAGGGCTATAAATTTTCCTCTCAAGACTGCCTTTGCTGTATCCCGTAAGTTTTGATACGTTGTGTTCTCATTTTCATTTGTCTCAATATATTTACTGATTTCACTTGCAATTTCTCCTTTGACCCACTGATTATTTAGGAGTGTGTTGTTCAGTCTCCACACATTTGCAAATATTCTTTTTTCTGGTCTGTTATTGATTTCTAGTTTCATTCCATTATGATCTGAGAAGGTGCTTTGTATAATTTCAATCTTTATATTTATTGAGAGCTGCATTGTGCCTTAACATGTGGTCTATCCTGGAGAAAGATCCATGGGCACTTGAGAAGAATATATAACCTGCAAAGTTTGGATGCAGTGTTCTGTATATGTCTGTTAAGTCTAACTTGTTTATCATATTGTTCAAGTTCTGTTTCCTTGTTGATCTTCTGTCTAGTTGTTCTGTCTAATGATATGAGTGGAATGGTGAAATCTCCAACAATTATTGTAGAAATATCTATTTCTCCCTTCATTTTTGCCAGAGTTTGTCTCATATATTTTGGGACACCCTGGTTAGGTGCATAGATATTTATGACTGTTATATCTTCCTGGTGGATTGTCCCTTTTATTAAGATATAATGGCCTTCTGTATCTCTTATACCTTTTTTGCATTTAAAGTCTGTTTTGTCTGATATTAGTATAGCTACCCCTGTTCTTTTCTGGTTACTATTCGCGTAGAGTATCTTTTTCCAACCTTTTACTTTCAGCCGGTTTGTATCCCTGGGTCTAAGGTGAGTTTCTTGTAAGCAGCATATGGATGGCTGATGTTTGTTTATCTGTTCTATCAGCCTGTATCTTTTGATTGGGGAGTTTAATTCATTCACATTCAATGATATTACTATAAATGCTCTATTTACTTCCTCCATTTTATTCTTTGGTTTTCATATGTCATCTTGTTTTTGTCTGTCTTTTTACTCTTTTGGTTATCCCTTCTGCTATTCTTTCTTCTATACTCTCCTCCAAGCCTCTCTCTCCTGTCTTTTCCTTTCAGGTTCTAAGGCTTCCGTTAATGTTTGCTGCAAAGGTGGATTCTTTTTTGCAAACACTCTTAGTTTCTGTTTGTGAATATATTATACTCACCTTCATATTTGAAGGACAGTTTTGCTGAATAAAGAATTTTCGGCTGGCAGTTTTTCTCTTTCAGTTTCCTAATTGTATCATACCACTGTCTTCTCACCTCCATTTGTTTCTGAAGAGAAATCTGCAGTAAGTCTTACTGGACCTCCCTTGTACATGATCGTTTCCTTCTCTCTTGCTGCTCTGAGAATTTTCTCTTTATCTTTTACATCTGACATTCTGAATAATATGTGTCTTGGCGTAGATCTATTTGGATTAATTCTGATTGGAGTATGATGTGCTTCTTGGACATGTAATTTCATTTCTTTCATGAGAGTTGGGAAATTTTCAGCTATTATTTCCTCAAATACTCTCTCTGCCCCTTTTCACTTCTCTTCTCCTTCTGGAACTCCCATGACATGTACATTGTTGCGTTTTGTGTTGTCATTCAACTCTCTGAGCTCCTGCTTAATTTTTTCCATTCTTTTCTCTCTGTTCTTTTCTCTTGAATTTTAGCTGCTCTGTCTTCAGTATCACTTATTCTTTCTTCTGTTATTTCCAGTCTGCTGTTGTATGCCTCAAATGTGTTTTTTATCTCACCTGTTGTGTCTTTCAATCCCATGAGCTCTGTTATGTTTCTGTTAAGAATTTCAAATTCTTCTTTGTGTTTCTGCAATGTCTCCATGATGTCATTTATCTCTTTATATTGTCTTTCAACTCATTAATTTGATTTTGGAAATTTGTGCTCATCTCGCTGATTAATTCTCTCAAATTCTGCATCTCTTCTGGGACTTTGATGTATTCCTTGTCTTGGGCTGTTTCTTCTATTTTCTTAGTATGGCTCGTAATTTTTTGCTGGTGTTTAGGCATCGGGTGCTCATTCTCTTTCTCTTTTATAGGGATTTAGTGGCAGGAGACTGTGAGTTACCACAGCTCTTTGATTTTTGGCTCGGCCTGGATTGTTAGGATTGTCCTGTTGGTTGCTCAGAACTGGGCACTGGACCCAGTAATTGGTTGTAGAGTCACTTCCTAGGGCCTTGGGCAGGGAGGCTATAGAGGCCAGAAAAAGCCTCTCCTGCTTATTTTTAATTTTCTTGCATGCACTTCCTTGATCTGCCAGGAGATGGTGATCTTTGGCAGCTCTCAATTCAGTGCCTGGTTGGAGTGTATTTGTTGCAACACAGACCAGATCAATGTAATAGAGCTTCCTGTCTGGAGGCTAGGAGCTTTGTAATTCAAACTCTGAGGCAGTTCTCCAGCCTTCTCTGGCAGCCCCCTCCCTTTTCCCAGCTAGGAAATATTTCCACTCCCCTCTGAGTCCTCAAAATCAGTCCCTGTTAGTAGAGAAGGAGATTGGGAGGGTTGTATATCTTTATCCCCTTCCAGGCTCCAAGGCAAACAGTGCCACAGCCCCACCTGGTCTGGAAGGGCTCTTGGGACACAGCAGAACAAATTTGTGAGTCAAAAGCTGAGTCAGCCTTAGGCTGTGTCCTTCTCTCCCCTCTTTCCTGGGGTGGTAGATCCCTGGAGCCCCCTTTGTCTATAGTCGCAGGCCCAGAGGCCTGAGAATTCTAAAGAGTCTTTAGTGTGGGGGAGGGTACCGGCAGCAGCAGCCACCGCTGGTTCCAACTCACGGTCCTGTCCTTGCGATTTCCCTCTTTTGTCCCTTTCTCCTCTGGGTGGTGTGCAGCCTTCACCTGCTGTCCTAAACCCTAGAAGATCTTTTTCGGGGCTGTTTAATCCTGTCCTCTAGCTATTTTTCTGGAGAAGAGATTGCTGTGTCTTACTAGTCCGCCATCTTCCCAGAAGTCGACATGTAATTTTTAATAAGTCAAATAACTATGTTTCTTATAGGCAAATTTTAGTCAGGTTCACTTTGTCTACAAGCAGTAACAAAATATACGGAGGTTTGTTAAGAGTGAAGGCAGGAGAGAGAATATGTGATTTCCAAAGTAGCTGGATTTGAAAACGATATGCTGTATTTTCTTCTATAAAGATGTTTTTTTTTTTTTTTTTTTTTTTTTTATTTATTTATTCATTTATCCCCCCCTTGCTGCTTGTGCTCACTGGGTCAGCTAACCACGCCGTGCAGGCGGGCTTGCCTTCACCAGGAGGCCCCAGGAACCGAACCCGGGGCCTCCCATATGGTAAACGGGAGCCCTACTGATTGAGCCACAGCCGCTTCCCTATAAAGATGTTTTAATGCAATATTTAATGAAATGTTTTTCAATGAAACAATTCTATTTTTGTTCCTTTTTTATACATAAATGAGATTTGTTTATACCTGTTGTGATCCTTGATTATGTCTGTGGCAGTAATTTAAGTTATTTTGAGCCATGACTAAAACCACCAGCTCTCAGGTGGGTTCTAGGGACCAGCATGGGGCTATAGCACCTTCAAATGCAGCTAAGAAACAGCGCTAGGATTGTGAATTTTGACCCTAGAAATATTCCTTATGAAACCAGTTGCCATCTTTAAATCTTCTCCAGACAAAAAAATTTCAGGAATTGAAGGGAAAGAGATGGGTAGAGGAAGTGGTAGGGGTATGTGTTTGAATGTGTTTGTTCTTTTTTAACAATTTATTGTAGTATATCATCCATACATGAACATACATAAACAGTAAGTGTTCAGTAAACATTGTGAACTTATAAAACAAACATGCATAGCATCATGCAGGGTTCCCACACATCACCCTACCACAGATACTTTTGTATTGTTGTGAAACATTTGTTAACAAATTATGAAAGAGCATCCTCAAAGTTTTACTACTAACTACAGTCCGTATCTTACTCCCCTAAACTTTTTTTTTAAGGATTTATTTATTTATTTACTTTTATCCATTCGCTGGGCAACTCTCTGTGTCCGTTTCCTGCCCTCTCTTCTCATCCTTCTGTCTTCACTGGGATTTGATCCTCGGGACCTCTGTTGTGAGAGAGAGAGGCGTCCTACCGCCTGCGCCACCTTAGTTCGTGGTTTTTCATTGTGTCTCGTCTTGGCTCTCCCTTGTGTCACTCTCCCATTATGTCATCATCTTGCTGCGTGGCTCACGGGGCCTGGCGGCGCACCCGCGCATGGGGCCTGGTGGCCCACGCGCCTTCTATATTTTTCTTTATTTTTACCGGGAGGTCCCGGGGATCGAACCCAGGTCCCTCCATATGGGAGACAGACGTCCAACCATTTGAGCCACATCTGTCCCTCTGCTATATCTCTTAAGGTTGACCAAAGATACCTACAGTTACAGTCTTTTTCCCATACAGTATGGTCATATAATAAATCAGGCTTAGTTTATCACCATCAGTCTAAAATCCAGACCTAGAGAGAAAAACTAGGTCTTGGGACACATGCATGGTTTCTATTATAGGGACTGTTTAGCCTACCCTGATTATCACAAAATCAGGACAGTGAGAATATTCACATGTATGGGTGTGTTTTAAGAATATTTCCTTTTTAATTAAAAGGGATTAAGATGGCACTTTGAGCCAGATAAAAGTGGGAAAAAGTACTGTTCTCATGTTCTGAAATAGATTTTGGTGATGAATGCACCACAATCATTATCTCATCACATTATGATGAGAGTAATTGATTGTACCTTCTCAATAGATTGTATGGTGTGTGAATATAAAAGTGAATAAAACTACTTAATAAAAAGTCACTGTTTATTCTCTTTCTAATACCCCAGAATTCAGCATATTTGACTTAGAGATGTTTTAGTAATTTTAAGTTAATGAAAAAAAAATAACTTTAATCATTGATGGTTTTATTGAACTTTGCATATGGCTCTATGTAGCTTTTTTCCCTTTGAAGTATTTGATTTCCAAAATGTAGCTAGACTTCCAACTTCATGGTTGGAACAAAGTAGTTTTAGTTTTCTAAAGTAACACATTTTGCATTCCAGAGAAAAGTTTTGGCTCCTTTCTAGTTATGTGGCCTATCTTTGGTTAAGATGAAACAAGTACATAAGTAATTATTAAGACCTAAAGATTTGATTTTTCTGGCTTATTTTTTAAAGATTCAGAAGGTTTGTAACAAGAAACTATGGGAAAGATACACTCACAGAAGAAAAGAAGTTTCTGAAGAAAACCACAACCATGCAAATGAAAGAATGCTGTTTCATGGTAAGATTCCTAACCCCATACCATCCTCCTTCACATTAGAATAGCTTTTGGTCAGTTATGAAAGAATAATGAATCTACTTCTGATGTCATTTAAAAATTAAACCTAATATTTCTATAAATTTTACATTATATTCATATTTTCAACTTCTTTTGAATTTGTGTATTTTTTAATGGATGCTTTAAATAGGGTTCCCATACTGCGAAAATTAAAATTTAGAAATGGAATGCTGTACATTTTCCTTTTATTCTTTATATAGATTTTGCTTATTATGATCACTCTGAGAAATTATGTGTTTTACTTTTAACTGGTTGATTGGATTAAAATAAGACCTGAAAATTGTCTCAGGAGAGCTAATATATCGTGTTCTGATTTTTATTCTAATGTCAAAACCACATTTAACTTCAATGTTAAAAGAGCCATTGTCATCAAACCTATGGAGGTTGCTGACAACTTTTGTTCATCTGAGAGCACTATAATTCATAATTCTTGAAATTTCCTGGGTTTTTATGTCACAAGCTGATAGGTATTGGTCTTTCAAGTTTATAGTCAAGACGAATTTAGATATATATGAAGTTATTTATCAAGTCTTCAAGTATATAACCCATAGTAGTTACAGTCTGTTCCTACATTTGGCCTTGATTGCAGAAAAATTTTAGAATCCTGGAAAGTTCTGTAAATATAGCATTTAAATTTCACAGTCCTCTGGGGGGGAGAATTTTATTTAAAGCAGACTGAATTTATGTACAATATCTAAGCAATACTTCTTTTCCAAAACCCTAAAAATCATTATAATCTCTTACCACACAGAGCATAATGAGCACATAATACACACTTATTTTGTATCAACTTGATATTTGAGTGATTTTTCTATCTTATAAATTGTTTTAGTTTTTCTAAATTAATCCAAATAAGTGCTTCTATTAAACAGTATTTCTATAAAGTAGAATTTAATATTATTTCCCTGTCCCTTTATGAACAGGGACACTGATCTCAGTGAGTCAGTTAGCTTTGTTATTTTGGCCTTTTTCAGCCCCCACTCTCATCCCACTCCCTGGCCTGGTTCCTACTCTCAGTACCTCCTTTATGGCTATCTCCCTTTCTTAAGCACACATGCAAGAAAGGAGGAGCAAGAAGTCAGTATTCAGGAATGGGAGAATGCCACATTTGCAGATAGAATCTGGTATAGCACGTGATAAAAGGCAGAGAAGAGGGATAAAGAGAATAAGAACTTTGGCCACTTTAGATATCTAGAAAAAGTGCATAGACATGGACATCGTTGTAAGCCCTAATTGCATTCAGGCTTATATATGAGGTGAATTATTAGACTCTTAGTTCTGGATTTGTGTAAATTTGTGATCTGGAACTTGATAACCCTAAGGCTGATGTTCATGTTTTAAGGGATCTGTTTTTTCTAGTTGAATCTGTGTCATTTTGCCTTCTGAAATCACCCTATTAGAAACACTAGTTGAATTAGCGGTATTCTTTATTCTAAAATAGTGAACTGCTGGTTGACAGTTAATTTGTTACTTTTGTTTCTTTGTTTTGTTGTTGTGGTACTAATGGTAGTGGTGTGTGTGTTTATGAATTTCACTTCTAAGGGGCTTGTTCTTGCTCTTTTTCTTCTAAGATAAATTTTGAATTGTTACCCATCCGTATGTATTTTAGGGTCTCCCTTTGTGAATGCAATTATTCATAAAGGCTTTGATGAAAGGCATGCCTACATAGGTGGAATGTTTGGAGCTGGGATTTATTTTGCTGAAAACTCTTCCAAAAGCAATCAGTATGTATATGGAATTGGAGGAGGTACTGGGTGTCCAGTTCACAAAGACAGATCTTGTTACATTTGCCACAGGTAAGCGACTGTTTGTTCTCATTTATTTGGATAAGAGCCAGATAAGAACTGATTGTATATACTTGAGAAGTTTCCTGAGCGCAAGGCATTATCCTGGACAACTTTAGGAATCCAAGCTAGGTGTCTTTTAGGTTGCTTTTGGCCCTCCCACCATTTATAGTAAAAGCTAATATTTATAAAGTGATATGTAAAGGCAAAGCACAGTTTTAAGCACTTGACCTACTTAGCTCATTTCATTAAAATAACTGGTATTTTAAAGAATACTGAGTAGTAAATAGCATTGAGCATGAAAAGATTTTATTGTAACCCTTTTGAATATTATAGGACTGTGGACTCTTTAAAAATCTAGTATTCAAATGCTAAAATGACATTATTTGCCAATCCCTGCAGATCCACATTGACAAGTCTAATGACAACTACTTTGCACTTTTTTTCTGCTGATCTAACTCACTTGTTAAAGTCATTCAAATAACTAGGCCTTCATTAATAAAATCCTCATAGGCAAGTTACATCTTACACCATTTGAAAAATTAAGATAAATGAGATTTATTCTATAGTTAAGGTACTGCTTATAAAGATCTAGAGCAGTAGTTAACAGGCATTAACACATTAGAATCCACTAGAGGACTTATTAGAAATGCAGATTCCTAGCCATACCTCCTTAGTTTCTGATTTGTTGAGTCTTAAGTTAAAGCCCTAGTATTTGAATTTCTACCAAGTTTTCATGTGAGGTAGATCCTGCAGGGTCAGGTCACTAATCTAGAAAAAGCCTTAGAGCAGTTTTCAACGTTGGTGGCAAACTGGAATCACCTGGAAAGCTTTAAAAGCTACTAATACCTGTGTCCCACCCACAAATTCACATTTAATTGGTTCAGGCATTAGGATTTTTAAAAGCTTGCCTGCTGATTTCAGACAGCTACTAAGGTTAAGAACTGCAGTCTTGGAGAGAAACAAGACCTGTTTTGTTTTGTTTTTTTATTTTGTTTTGTTCATTTTGTCTTCCCCCTAATTTAGACTATGGGGATGCTATACAGGAAGCCCTCTTGGTTATTACCTTCCATCCACTTCTGTAAATTGAACATTGCTATTTTCTTTTTTAACATGGAACACTTCACCGAATTTCCTTGCTGAGGGGCCATGCTAATCTTCTCTATATTGTTTCTATTTTAGTATATGTGCTGCCGAAGCGAGCACTAATAAGAAGCTTTTTTTTTTTTTTTAAGAGGTACCAGGGATTAAACCTGTGACCTCGTACATGCGAAGCAGGATCTCAACCACGGAGCTACACCCTACACCTGCTCCCCCCAAACATTGCTATTTTTACTCTCAGAAGCCAAATAATTCTCACTTAGTCATAAGCAAAGTTCCGGTACCTCCCCTAAACCGTCTCTGGGCCAGAATGCTTGGTTCTCCAAAGACTATTCTGTATAAGTATATAGTCTCTCTTATTTGAAGAACAGAACTAACTGGCCCACCAAAATCTCCTGTTTCCCTCTTAAAAAAAGAAACAGTGATGTATTTGATAAAAGGCTCATTGGCACTAAGGAAGGTCAATCATATGCCAAAAGGGAGCCAGGGAGTAGTTTGCTTAAGCTGATAGTAAGGAAAGACCTTTTGAGGAAGTAACATTTCAGCAGAAACCTGAAAAATGCATGGCAGTCAGCCGGATGAAGAGTGGTAGGATAGGTAGCATTCCAGATTGAAGAGACCATTCCAGATGGAAAACTGTATGTGTGGAAATCATGAAGTATGAAAGAAAGTTTGGCCTGTATACATGATAAACGCAAAATGAGATTAGAGAAATTGGGGCCATTGTAAGGAGTTTAGATTTTATTCTATGTCCAGTGAGCATCCTCTAAAAAGGTTTTAAGCAGAAAAGTGACATCTGGTTTATGGTTTTGTTTTTTTTTTTTAAAATCACTTTTTGCTTGGATGGAAAATGGATTAGATGAGAATTAGAGTAGAAACAAAACTAATTACAAGGCCTTTGTTATAGTCCAGATGAAAATTTTGATGGTTTGGACTTAATGAGGGCGGTAGAAATTAAGTGAATGGACTTGAAATGTATTTTGAAAGTAGAATTAACTGAACTTAGTTGGATAGTTAATTTTGCAAGCCCTTAAGCCTTCCCTCCCCTCAGCTTGGCCTGTTTTTTGTTTTTGTTTTTGTTTTTGACAAGGGAGTAAAGAGCTTATTAAGAAACAAGAAAAAAATGGTACACAATCTGAGACATAGATTGCAGGCATGTTTCAGGGAGAGATGTGTGCTTGGGGCCCGAGATTAAGCCTTTTTAAAACCTGTACTTTCCCCCCTTCATAATGTTGGGGAGGGGGCCCAGCTATTTGCTGTTCTGATTAGTTGCCTTATGCCTGTTAGGTCTCAGGGGCCCAATGAGGAGGCCTGTTTGGGGTTATCCACAGCTTCTGTTTGACTCTGGAAAGAGTTCCATGTGGGACCATGGGGTCTTTCCAGCTTTATTCTTGGCAGCAGCCTTTCCCTCAGGGTTTCCGGGTGGGGTTTCACGGCCATGTTTTCTGCCGGGTATTCGGCTGTCACCCAAGTCTTTCCTTTCCCTGTACTAACCTGCCTCAGCTCCCCCCCTCAGAGAGTTTACACCTTTATTCTTAAGGGGGAGCTGAAAGGCGATGGTCATTCTTCAGTAGCTGCTTCCTGCTGGATAGGGGAAGTAGGCCCTGCCTGACAGAGTGATAAAACCCTCTGGCTTTTTTATAGAGGTTGAGGGAAGATGGGTCTGTTGACCTGTGATTTGTGCTTTTGCTGGGATACATACAAATTGGTAAAGTCGACATCTCTAAAAGGTTACTACATTTTTCAGGTTATATAGTTCAAATAAGAATTAAATTGACAGATTATTTCATTAATAAGAGAAGAAATTGTTACAGAATTCTTTTTATAAATGCATTTAAATAAACTTGTGCAGAGTACACAAATAGAAATTGTACACAGCCTGTCCTCAGGATGATCTTTTCCTTTTCATATTATAGGCAGCTGCTCTTTTGCCGAGTAACCTTGGGAAAGTCTTTCCTGCAGTTCAGTGCAATGAAAATGGCACATTCTCCTCCAGGTCATCATTCGGTGACTGGTCGGCCCAGTGTAAATGGCCTAGCTTTAGCTGAATATGTTATTTATAGAGGAGAACAGGTAATTCTGTTTTATTTGTTCAAATTCAGAAATAATTTAGAGCCATAGTTTAATTCGTTTTACTAATCTCTTAAATTGACAAGGCATATTGCCTTGAGAACTGGATTTTTTAAACTGTTATTTAGGAATAATTTCAGACTTTTAGAAAAGTTGCAAAAATAGTAAAGAGAATTCCCTTTACCCAGATTTTCCAAATGTTAATATTTTATTATTCTCTCCCTTTCTCCTTTAGCATTCTCTTCCTCCCTCCTCTTTGTGTGTGTGTGTGTGTGTGTGTGTATTTTTTTTTTTTCTGTACTATTTGAGAGTTCGATTGCAAGCATGTCCTTTTATCCCTAAATAGGTCAGTGTCTGTATTTCCTAAAATCAAGGACATTCTCTTAAAATTAACAAAATCAGGAAAAACCATTGGTACAATATTATCTATAGACCTTATTCAAATTATCTAATCTATTCAAACTTTGCCTATTGAAATTGGATCTTTTTTTAAACTTCTATAAAATGAATATGCTATTCATAGAGAACATAAATAGTTAATCACAATTCTGTATTTAATAGTTAACCTACATATAGCAAAGAAATATAATTCTCTCCTGCTCTCAATGACACAGATCTGATCAAAATCATCTCTAAAGTAATGTTCTGAACTGGGGGTATGTATCAGAATCACCTCAGTTATTAAAAACAGACACATATCATATTATAGGCAGCTATGAGTACTTATCCTGGACTTGCTGATTCCAAATCTATAGGATTAGGGTCAAGGTAAAGATGTTTTGAGAAAATATTCCTAGATAATTCTGAACCACAACACTGATTTAAAACCTCTCCCCTAAAGATTAGAAATCCTTATGGAAAGTCATCTTATCTTTCAAAAAAAATCTGTTACCAATATTTGAATTAATCTTTCTCTTTTAGGCTTATCCCGAATATTTAATTACTTACCAGATTGTGAGGCCCGAAGGTATGGTCGATGGATAAATAAGGAGTTAGGAAACCAACTCCACTGAACCTAAAATCATCTAAGCAGCTGATGGCCTCTAAGTTTTAGTCCTTTGCTGAAAAAAATCATCTTGTCCATAGGCCTGTGGCAAAAAGGATAAAAAATGTGAAAGAAGTTTAACATTCTGACTTGATAAAGCTTTAATAATGTACAGTGTTTTTTAAATACTTCCTGTTTTTCAGCACTTTAACAGATGCCATTCCAGGTTAAACTGGGTTTGTCTGTACTAAATTATAAACAGAGTTAACTTGAACCTTTTGTATGTTATACGTTGATTCTAACAGAAACTTGTAATGCCCTCAACGGAACTCATTTTACTAATACAGTACTGTGTTCTTTAAAACACAGCATTTACACTAGGTACAATTTCATTTGTAAAACTGTAAATAAGAGCTTTTGTACTAGCCCAATATTTATTTACATTGCTTTGTAATATAAATCTACTGTTTTAAAACTGCAGCCATTTACAAAAGTTTTTCATATGTATTGTTTCATCTGTACTTCATCTTACATCATGATTGAGTGATATTTGCATTTGATTCCAGAGGCTATGTTGAGTTCTTAGCAAAAACCTAGTCAGTTGGGAATGATTATCAGGTTTATTATGCTGATGGAAGCTTTTAAGAACTTGTTTCATGAATACTTTGGGGATTTAATTTGTGATACATTTATATGTATAAGACACACATTCCAAAGAGCTCTAACTGTGATAGGGCCTGATTGCTAAAGAAGCCTCTTAACTGGTCTCAAACTCTGGGGTTCATGTTGGGAAGTTTTTTGTTGTCATTCTGTAAACATTAGAGCAAGTACTCCTATGTTTTAGAAAAACTAAATCCTGCCGTTAATTATGTAATTATGGAGTCCTTTTCATAGAATGTAAATAGGAAGTTAAATTTCAAAGGTGAGAAGGGTAATCCTGGATAGTTTCCCAATCTACTTACCTTAAGTCTAAAGGGGAAGAAGAAGGAAAAAAAAAAAAAAAAAATGCAAATGGGAGTGGATGGTTTTTGTCCTATTTGTCTTGTTCTTTTTTTTTTTTTTTCATCTTATTGTTAAATTTGTAGCCAATATAGAACCATAAGTTAACTTATTCCACAATTATAAAAGGTAGGTGTCCCAGTTTGTTCCTGGCCTCTTAATGAGCAAGTGCATTGAGACTGGTGCTTCCTGCTCCTGTGTTGCCACACCATAACACCATACCTAATGGGAACTACAATTGTAGTTTGTGCACCACATGGTGAATAGGTTTGTGTTCAGTTTGGAAACTATGGAGCGGAGTACTATCCCATAAAATGCCATTCTTGGCTATTTTCTAAAGTCAAACAAAATCTTCCACAAAGCATACTAAAGCCATCTTGATAGAGAGAAATGCATTACAGCTTGATAATCTATTTTATTTGTTGACTAGTTCCTTCAAAAGTCAAGGAAGGATTTTTAACCCACTAAAGTCTTTTTAAATGTGGATGATCCCTTTCACTCTTTGAAGTTCACTTTTTTTGTTGTTGACATTTTATTCATTCACTAAATTAAATGACCCCTTGCCAGTGTAACTTGTATATAAAATGCTAGAAAATCATGTTTCTTGTCCTGAATAAGAATTAATCATAGTAACTATGCATCTGGAGTTGTTGCTATGATATAGATTGTGAATGTTATTTAACAGATCAAATCCTGACCTTGAAGTGCTTTTATACAGCTCTGTAATTGCAAATATGATCCTAAAATCATTTCTTGAAACACAAATGTAGTATGCCAAATTTTATATAATTTTTTAGGTTCTGTAAACTTCCAGGTTTTTATAATTAGAAGATAATGAGGGAAGCGGCTGTGGCTCAATCAGTAGGGCTCCCGTTTACCATATGGGAGGCCCCGGGTTCGGTTCCCAGGGCCTCCTGGTGAAGGCAAGCCCGCCCACACGGCGTGGTTAGCTGACCCAGCGAGCACAAGCAGCAAGGGGGGATAAATGAATAAATAAATAAAATCTTTAAAAAAAAAAAAAAAGATAATGAGATGAGATAACATGGGTTGGGATTTATATTTACATAACTTTATCTCTCAACATTTAGCCAATATTACCCTATGAGTGATTCTGGAGTTGCTTGTCATGTAAATCAACCATGGTCTATGAGTTTACAATATTGCCATCTGTATTGTTTCACCTAATCCATTGCTTATTTAGTGCATTGTTTTCCCATGAATGATTATATTGTGGTCAATATGTTATATAGCATGGCAGTATTTTCAGATACCTTTTTGTTTGTTGGGTTTTGGGGTTGTTTTTGTTTTTGTTTTTGTTTGGACTTTGCATGAACTATCTTACTTTATCATGATGGAATTGCTTTTTTCCTTTGTCTTGTGATTTTTTTTTTTTTTAAGTGAAATTTAGCTTTGTGTGATGATACTATTATACCAGTCTTGAGTGTCTTTCTTGTACTGTATCACATTCCATACTCATTTAATTCTTAATAAACTGTTCGCTTGTTTTTCTTGATAGCATGGTAATTACTGAAATAATATAAATGTGTTGAATGGTCTTTGAGAAAATGGATTAAGATTACAATAAACCACAATTGCAGGAACACAACTTCGTTTTGAGTCTCATAATGATAAAGAATTCAATTTAAGGTTTGAATGTTGCAACCATACCTGCTCAGATGCTTTAAGGTGAAAGTAGCTGTAAGATGCTTTTACACATTTGGTCTGTCTAGCACAGCTTTTGGTAAGCTAGCTCACTTCGGGTAAGTCAGTCTTGTTTACCTCTAATGATGAATATTTGTTTTCTATGCCATACAAAAAAAAGTTCTCAAATCTCAAAGTTAGTAGTATTTATCACTCTTAAAAGAAAATGCAGTAATGTATGCGTTTTAGATTTTAGTATGCCAAGAGTCTGTGTGAGTGATCAGTTCTCTGCCTTCCATAATAAGAGAATGATGGGAAGCAGATGTGGCTCAAGCAGTTGGGCACCCACCTATACCACGTGGGAGGTCCCAGGTTAAGTTCTCAGTGCCTGCTAAAGAAGACGAGCAAGACAGCAGTCTGATGCAACAAGATGACCCAACAAAGAGCCACAACGAGGAAACACAATGAGAGACACAACAAGCAGGGAGCAGAGGTGGCTCAAGCAATTAGGTGCCTCCCTCTCACATGGGATGGTCCCGGGTCTGGTTCCTGTTGCCTCCTAAAAAAGAAGATGAGGACACAACGAGCAGATTATGAGCACAAATAACAAGGGGGCAGCAGGAGAAATAAAATAAATCTTAGAAAAAGAAATAAGACAATCATGGTATAAAAAATCCACATCATTTAGCTTTAAAATATATTTCATCAGTTTTATCTTACTTTGATATTATCCTAATTGAAGCAGTATTTGCTATTTCCTAAGCATTCAGGCCACTGTCTGATGTGATCCAGTTGATTGCAGGGTGATGAGGAAAGAAAACATAAGTAGATTTCCCTAAGCTTTTATAGTTAGTATTCCTGACTATGCTTTTTACCTACTGTCCTGTCCAATTAGAGGACTATAGTGACAGGAAGCAAGTATAATACCCTTTCTTCACCAGAACTGTCAGATTCCAATAAAGTTAAACCATGATGTGGCCCTTTAACTATCCTGAATGTTTTCTTTATCCCCCTTTTATGTTTTTTAGCTTAGGCTGACTGTGACCTAAAATAATTACCACCCTCACCCCCTCCCAAAGCTCTTGCTCTCCATATCAAGCTACCATTATCAGAAATGCCTTCTGGTCAACCACCCACTATTGTCATCTCCCTCACACAGATATACACAGAGCTCCATGAATGGTCTGCCAATATCCTGTAGAGCAGTGCTACTAAAAAGTGTGGTCTGCAGGTGGTGGTGTTCTGAAAACTGTTACCAGCAGAAGGAGAGATGAATACAAATGGGAGAGTAGGGAGCAGAGGTGGCTCAAGCCATTGGATTCCTCCCTCCCACATGGGAGGTCTTGGGTTTGGTTCCCAGTGCCTCCTGAAAAGAAGATAATCACACAATGAATAGGCAGAGAGCAGACAGTGAGTGCAAGGCGGGGAGAAATTAAAAAAAAAAAAGTAAACTTTTAGGAACTTTTATAGCAATTTGACTTTGCTGCAGTATTTACTTTACTTTACAAAAAATACTGTTCTGCAACAGATTGGAAACTAAGGAAAAACTGGCCCTTCACAGATTTGAGAGATAAAAACATCTGTTTTGTTTACTACTTGACCCAGTGGCTGCACATAATAGTTTCTTAGTAAAAAATAAAATTTAGTAGGAAAAAAATATGATTTTTAAGTAGAACATCAATAATACAAAAAGAGCCAATTATAAAGGAAAAGACAAAGTTTTGTATATCAGAAATAGATATATTTTTTATATATAAGTGTTGATGATACCATCAACATTCAGAACTTTAAAAACAAACAACTTGGGAGAAGATACCTGAAAAATGTATAACAAGAAAGATTTAATTACAAAATGTATATTATACATGCAAATTAATTAGGAAAGACGATGCAGCAGAAAAAATGGGTAAAGAAAATGAATAAGTGATGAAAAAAGAATTCTCACCCAAAATTAATACATAAAAAAGCTAATTAACATAGAGGAAAATGCTATAAAGAAAATTCAAATTAACAATAAGGTTCCATTTCTCATTTACTAGATCAGCAGAGATTTAAATGACCCAAAATTTCAAATGATGTGGGATACTTGGAAACATCACACAGTGCTGGTGGGAGTGTAATCTGTATAAGCACAATGGAGAATAGTTTGGCAGTACACAGTAAAAAAGAAAATGGGCCTACTTCATGATTCCATTTCCAGATATATACTCTAAGCAGTGCCCCTAGGTGTGATCTGCAGAAGTCTGTTCTGCCTGTTATTCTGGTTATGCAGTGAGGTAGTAAGCTTTGGTGCATTATAAGGTACCATATGTAAATCAAGTCATTAAATTCACAGTTTGGTTAATTTTTTGCCATTTTAGACTTTCTGGATTAATTAAGGAGTATTAATTTATACTTTGGTCCAAATTATCTCCTCAGTGTCTGTAGGTAGCACTGCTCAAGTGAACTTCTCAAACTTTTGCACAAACTTTTGTACACTGATGTCCAGCAGAGCTTTGTTTGTAATATTAAAAGTTAGAAGCTACATGTTTTTCAAAAGTAGAAAGGATAAAATCAAGTGTAGTTTATACAAGGGAATACTAAAGAACAATCAGAAAAATGAACTAAATTTATATCATTGTCCTTAGATTGGAAAATTAATGTTGAATTAAACTAATAATCTTCAGAATGACATGACTAGTAGCATACTTCACCCTCAAAACAGGCTAAATAGTGTTCATGATGCCAACATAAATTTACACATTGATTTTAAAATAGACTGACAGGCTCTACACCAAGTTCATGATTGTTGTCCAAGCTTAGTAAATTTTTATTAAGTCAGTGAATAGTGACTAAGTGATTGGGCCCTAGGGTCAGATGGATCTAGATTTATATTTTTGCTTTATCCCTCACCAACTTGTGACCCTAAACATATTAAATAACCTTTATGCTTTACAGTACTTCTTTCTTAGGGTTGTTGAGAGAATTAAATGATTTTCCATGTGTGCTGTACTTGGCAACAACTGGATTGTTATAATTAATACTTTTATTTCCCTGGATATTCCAGGACTGGTGGCTTCCAGGACAATATCCCCACTTGTCATAGAGACATAGAACATAGAATTTAAAGCTGCAAGAATTATTAGCCACTGATCCCTTTGTTCAAATGAAATCTGAAGCTTAAAATGTAAAGTGAACAGATCCCTAGGTACCTGAGGATATCAGTTTCTAAATTGCTGATACAAGCACACAGACATTATGGCAGTGTGGTTGGGGAAAAAGACACACCTGCATCATATCCCTAAATGGGAACCCCTTTTAGATGGGCTCATGACCAAAAATCTAAGCAAGCAATCTATTAATAGTAGAAGAACAAATATGTTTAAAATCATTAGGGGGGTAAAAGAAAGCAAAAAAACAGTTAGAAAAAGAAAGAAAAAACCATTAGAAAAAGATGACACTATGAAAAAGGCAAAAGTAGATATGAACAGCTAAGTCTCCTATAAAAGGGCTAAGTGACATAGAGAATAGAATGAGAAAATCCAACATAAAGAATAGGGGAGGGAAGAGATTTTAAAGAATTTTCCAGAATTTATAAAGGATATGAGTCCTCAAGTTGAAGAAGCATAACAAATACCTAGGCTAAATGAAAACAAGTCTACTTCTAGAGTAGTGGAACTGCCGAACTTCAAAAGACAAGAGAAAAAGTCATCAGAGAAAAGACATTACCTACAAAGGAATAATAAACTGACAGCAGGCTTTTCAGTGGCAATGTTAGAGGCCAAAAGACAATGAGAGGGAAGCGGCTGTGGCTCGGTCAGTGGGGCTCCCGTTTACCATATGGGGTCCCCGGGTTCGGTTCCGGGGCCTCCTGGTGGGGGCGGGCCCGCCCGCACCGCGTGGTTGGCTGACCCGGGGAGGCGAGGAGCAACGGGGAGATAAATGAATAAATAAATAAAATCTTTAAAAAAAAAAAAGACAATGAGATACCCTCTAAGTGCAAGGGAAAAACTGCTGTTATCCTAACAATCTTACATAGATAAACTAGAACTCAAAAGAGCACATTTTCAGATTTAGTTACAAGAACTCTTATAGGATTGTTCTTCAGGAAAGAAGACAATTGAATCCAGAAAGGAGTGGGATGCAAGAAGTCTGTTAAAGTAATTGGTAAAGTTACCTTTTGTCTGTTGATCTTCTCTTTGCCACCCCTCCCTTCCAACCCCAATGAAAGCCATGTCAATTTAATCTCTGGATTGACTGCTTCATCTTTTTATTTTTAATGGAAGGTATACCACAGTCGTAAAGCAATAAGATTTGAGGTGAACACTATAAAATTTTGCCTTTTGTGCTAAATGATAGAAAGTTGAAAATTAATCAAAAAGTATGTAAGGGTTTTAGTTAGAGATGATTGCTTCTTCTACCTGGACTTTTTAGAAAATCAGTTGTCATATAAATGTATATGTCTATATACATGAGTATAAAAATATCATGACTTATTTAAACTTCTACTGATGAGGCAGGTAAGAGATAAAAATGAATTCTGAATTGTTACTGAAAGTATTCATATTTTTTACCTGGAAAGGGGGGGTGGGAAATGGGGTTACCCGACCTTGTTTGAGGGTATGGGTTTTCTTTTTTTATTTCATCATTTGTTATCTCAAAGAGACTCGGAGCCTGTGATCTTTTATCCTGCTACAGTCTTTAAGAAGCTAAAAAAAAAAAAAAAATGCAGAAGCACCAAAACTGAAATCACTATTTCAGATCTCATTCTAATGGCTTATGTTTTAAATATATACATGTATTTTTTTTTTTTTTTTTTTTTTTTGGCTAAATTTTACCAAGGATCAAAAAGGAAAAAGAAAAAAACCCTAGAATTTAAATGGCATGATCAAGCTATATATACATTACAGTGGATTTCTTCTCAAACTGACAATGTTTAGGTTTTAAGCAAGTAAAGTACCAGTCAATGTAAAACTTAAAAAAAAAAAAAAAAAAAAAGAAAAGAAATTGGTAACATGTTTGTAAATAAACTGAAGTATTACCCTAGTATAAAAAGACAATAGCAGGTGCTTTATTAACTGATGGGGAATAATCTTTATGACATAAGACATGGAAAAAAAAAAAAGGAACTTACATGTGTAAATTAGAACAAAAATACAATTTACATTTGTATGTTTATGCAAAAACTACCTCCAAGATACCCATAAACTGATATCATCAACTCTTGGGAAGAAACCTGGGTGACATGGGAACAGAAGTGAAAGACTTTTCACTGTATGCTTTTTTATTCCTTTTGAATTTTGTAACAGGGCTATTTTAGCTATCTAAGTAAAATATTAATAAAATAAGCATTGTAAATATTACAGTAGAAATAATAAATAGATACAAGAGTTTTAAAACAAGGTGGCACTAAAATACTAGGTGATAATAAAATGGAAGCTTGGAGAGGCTTTAAGATATTGATAAACATTAGACTTTGTCAAGTATGCACATTAAATTTTTAAGAAGGTGATCACTAAAGGAGTAGAAATAACTGTAAAGGGTTATGTAAAAAAATAATAATAAAACAACACTTCAAGAGAAAATGGGAATAGATGACTCATGCACCTCCCCCCACCCAAAAAAAAGGTATGAAAGAATCTGGAGTGAAAAGATAATATCCCTAAAGGGTTAAGAATAGACAAGATACTCCTGAACTCCTGAAAAAGAAAAATAAGGGGAGGAGTACTGGTAATCAAGAATAACGTTAGTGCTCTAATAAGACTGAGGGATTGGTGCAGGAATACACCCATTTGACCAACTAAACAGAGTTTGAGATTAATATACATCAGAGATAGTAATACAGATCAGTGGGAAAAAGAAAAACTATTCAATTTAGAAAACAGGTATATATCTAAATGTATATACAAAAATAAATTCCAAATGGGTTACAGACTTAAATATGAGAAAGCAAAACACTTAAAATGTTTAAGAGAAACTATAGAAGACTTCTGGTTTTGGGATAAGGAAGAACTTTTTAATGAGGTCCAAAGAATAGTAACCCTAGAAGGAAAGATTGATAGCTTTATATTAAAATTAAGAATTTATGTCCACCCAAACTCTACTAAAAAGAAAGTGAAGAAGCAAGTCTCAAGGTGGGAGAAAATATTTGCAACATATAAAAGACAAAAGATTCATATCCAGGATATATTAAAACTACAAAAGAAACCCCCAAAAATGGGTAAACAATGAACAGATGTTTCTTAAAATAAGCCCCAGTGACCACTAAAGGTGAAAAAATAAAATGGGCAGCTTCATCAGTTAACACAGATACGCCAACTAGGTACCCGTAAGATACCATTTTATATCTGCTAGCGTGACCAAAAAAACCTGACAATGAAGGTGTTGGAGAGGATGTGAACCCTGTACAGTGCTGCACTGATGGTCCAAGCATTTTGGAATTACCTTGTAAAGATTAAACATATGTACTAGTAAAGTAAAAAGTCCCACTTCTAGGTATATAGAGAGAAACTTGCCCAGGTTCTCCAGGAGGCATATAAGAGTGCATAGCTTTGATAGCAATGTTTATATAATACATTCTCTTTCCCCTCATGATGAATTCCTCTCCATTCTCCACTGTCCTCTCTGCCGAGGAAAACTAATCCTTATGGACTATGTGGACATGTTACCTCTGGCTTCCAGGTTGGGATTGGCCAAAGGGGTATCCCAACAGGATATTGGATGCACATTTATTTCCCCAGCTCCCATCTTGCCCATTCATCTCAGGACAAGTGTGGCACTATTGACATTTTGGATGGAATTCTTTGTTGTGGTGATAGTCCTCTGCATTGTGTGTCTTTTAGCAGCATCTCTGGCCTCTATGCCAGTAGCATACACCTCCATCCCCAGTTGTGACAACCAAAAATGTTACCAGACATTACCACATGTTCCCTGGGGGTCAAAATCACACTGGGTGAGAACCACTAGTTAGCTTGCCCCTTCAACTAAAAGGTCACTGCTCTTCCATAGTGGCCTTCCCTCTTACAACTTCACTGTACTGTACTATCCCTTGTGATTTCCCTACACTTTGTCTATACCTTTATAAATTGTTTCTTTAAGTCTTCCTTGAATTATCCCAGTTCGACTGTGGCATCTATTTTCTGCTGGGACAATAACAAAGGGTCATTATTAAAGGGACTGCTCCATAACCACTTTCTGAGTATTTCTCGTATGCCAGGCACTGTGTTGGGCACTAGACAAAAGGCTAAAAAAGAATGACAAAGACAGACTTGGGAGGGGGGTCAGGAAGGGGACTTATTAGCTGATAAAAGAGGCCCTGGCTGAAAAGATTCTAAACTTATGGCTTATTAGAAATCTGTGTCTGTAAGTTAAAGTGAAGTTAGTATCACCTATTAAACAATTCAAGTTAATTTTTAAAGATTGCAGAAGCTGGTCCAAAGACCTATTGAAGGTAGTATGTGGAAAGCCCCTCTCATAGTGTCAGGCACATGTAGTAAGTGCTGCATAAATAGTTAATGAATCAAAGTAGAACTGGGACTTGCCAGTTATTTTGCTTTCAGAAATATTTAAGACAAAGGGATTTGTATCACAAAGAGACCAAAAAAAAAAGAGTAAAGATAGAGAAGTCCTAAATAACAAAACCATAGATCCAGTTGCTATACATAAAACTTTATTCCTTGGAAGACTACACATTTTTTTCCCCGCAAGTGTTCACGGAACATTCCCAAACATTGTCTATGCATGAGACCATAAAGAAAACCTTAATAAATTCCAAAAACTAGAAATGATACAGAAAACATCCTCTGATCACAATGCAACAAAACTAAAAATTAGCAACAAAACTAAAAATCGTAAACGCCTGGATATTCAAAATGTTTTCTTTGTTTCAAACAGGAAATTAAAACTGAAATTGCAGAATAGTAAGTAAATGAGATAAAGAGAATACTGTCAAAATAGAGACACATCTAAAGCAGTGCCCAAAATATGAGACCTTAAATACTTATATTAACAAAAAAAATAAAATTATCTGATTCAAGAATTTATTAATAGACCAAAAAGAAACCAAGGAAAGAAGGAAGAAGGACTTAGTTAAAATAAAAACAGAAATTGGTGGATAAGAAAACAATTTAGTAGAAGCAATAAATGTAAAAACTGGTTCTTTAAGGTAATGAAATACAAACTGTTAAGGTAATTGAGAAAAAAAATCAAATCTATTATATGAAGAGTTAAAATGGGGAAATAATAACAAATACAGAGAAATATTTAAAGAATTCTCAAAGACAACTTTGTTCAACCCCATGAAGATAAATTTGAAAACAGAGATGAAATGGGTGATATTCTAGTTAAACAAATTGCCAAACGTAACCCCAGAAAAGAGGGTAAATCTGAACCAACCAAGTACCAATAAAGCCATGTTGTCAAAGAGCTATAAAAAAAAAAAAAAAAAAAAAAGCCCAGACCCAGTAAATTTCATAAAGTCTGACAAACCTTAGAGAACAGATAATGTTTGAAATGTTCTAGAGCATAGAAAAATAATGATACAGCATAGAATTAATATCAGATTTCAGTAAGATAACAAAAAAGAATGGATATTAATTCACAAATCTTTAAACTAATTATAAATAGAATCCAGCAGAACATTAAAAGTATAATGCCCATAGGAGCAGAGATTAACTGAAAATGGGCATGAGGGAAATTTGGGGGATGATGGAAATGTTTGAAAACTAGATTTAGGACATTCATAAGACAAAAATTTAGTAAACTCATTGAATTATATACTTCAAATGGGTGGATTTCATGGTATTCAAATTATGCCTCAAACTCTTTTTAAAAAAGAATAATGGATAATGGCCAGTTGAAGCTTATAAGAATAAAAAAAGAAAAAAGGGATGGTTCCGCATTAGAAAATAATATAATCAACCTGTCAATAATTCAAAGGGCAAAAATTTGATAATTCCTCTGGATGCTGAAAAGTCAGTATTTGAAATACACATACACACACAGAGACACACAATAGATACTTCTTAATGTAATAAATCAAAAGCCACCGTCATTCTTAATGGAGAAATACCAGAAGTATATCCTTTAAGTCAAGAACAAGATAAGGGAAGCGGCTGTGGCTCAATCAGTAGGGCTCCCGTTTACCATATGGGAGGCCCCGGGTTCGGTTCCCGGGGCCTCCTGGTGAAGGCAAGCCCGCCCGCACGGCGTGGTTAGCTGATCCAGCAAGCACAAGCAGCAGGGGGGGGGGAAAAATAAAATAAATAAAAAAATTCAAAAAAAAAAAAAAAAAAAAAGAACAAGATAAGACTATCCATTACAAATATTATATGACATCACTGATATGAATTAAGCAAATCGAGCAGACTCAGAGAGCTATTGTCTGGAAAACAGGTTTACAGGAAATAGAAAGGGAGAAGAAAGTTGTGAGCCAATGCCCATATAGGGGTAATCTATGATAAGGTGGAAGTGTGTAGTTGGGCATTGAAGGGATATGACAGGAGGGTCGTGATACTATTGGGTTGGGTGGTGCAAGTTTGTCAGGTGGGTAGAGCAGGGAGGGGGTGGGTTGGATGGTCCATGGAACTGGGGGGAGGGTTGGGGGAGGGACCAGGTGAACACTGGGGATTGGCAGGTATGTGGTTGAAAGTACAAAACTGGAAATGCTTTTATGGCCATATAACAAGGAAGGGTTACTGGTATAGGGTGTTGGATGGGGAGACATTCGGGACAGGGAACACCTGGGGCAGGCTTCTAGGGAGTGTGCGAGTGATCATTTGGCTATTTTATTGGCTTCATTTTTGAAGAAGCTTTACATCACAGAAGGGTTACAACTGAGGCAGGGGAGGATCATTGGTGTGGGGTGCCAGTGATGGGGGGATATATGAGAGGAAGTTCACCTGGGCATACATATAAGATATATAAATATGTTCAAATGTTCACAGGGCATTGTCACAGTGGGTAGAGACTCACACAATAACCGAGAGAATATTGAATTCCCATCCTGGAAAGCTCTACCACATTCTTTAATGGAGCAGCAACAGTCCCCCAAGTGCAGGGACAATGACTGGCAAGGGAGAACGATCCATTGATGGGCCCTTGATATTGATGACTATGCTTATGAGCCTTTGCTCTTGAAATTGAAAGTTAACCTAGTATTGTGGGTTCCCTAAGAGTTGCCTCCTGAGAGCCTCCTTGTTGCTCAAATGTGGCCTCTCTCTAAGCCAATTCAGCATATAAATGCATTACCTTCCCCCCAGCATGGGACATGATTCCCAGGAATGAGCCTCCCTGGCACTGAGGGATTACTACCATGCACCAACTAGCAATGCAACTGGAAAAAGACCTTGACTATAAGGGGGAAAAGGTAAAGACTGAGTTTATATGGCTAAGAGAGTGAGTCGGGAGGTTATCCCAGAGGTAACGTTTATGCGCTTCTCAGCAGGATCTCTTAGACTGCCAAAGTGGATACTACCCCAAATAGTGGGGCTCCTGAGGGCTCTGGAGACACCCAGGTCCTATGGTCAAGACAAATAGCTCCGGAATTTGGTGCCTTGCCAGTGGGCCCTACTTTGGAGTTTTGTGCTCCTGAGAGTGACAGAGTTGGACTCAGATATGGCTTCCCTACACATGGCTCATCTGTGCCTTCTATTTGAACCTATACTTGGTGCTGGAGTTGGTAGGTGTACGTCCAAGAGACTTGAATCTTTGGACTGTGTGCCAGCTGGGCCCTGAGCCTCAGTGGAGTTGCTACACCTACTCTCCAGTTCATTGGACTCACCCAGGACAACTAACAAGGAGGTGTGGATTGACAACAACCATTCCAAGGAAATAAGAGAGCCTACAACTGCAAGCAAGAGAGTCCCATCCATTAGCTGTATGGGATCGAAGTCCCCTCTCAATTAGAGGTGGAGTGGATATCACCATCCCATAATCCTTAGGATTAAGGAATGAACTATGGGCTAGAGTGGACAAAGTATTCTACAATATACTTGTGATTCTAGCAATGGAAGAAATTACAACATTGATGTGGAGGCAGTGGCCACTGGAGGCTCTGGGGGCAGGGGGAGGGAAAGATAAGTGTAATGTGGAGACTTTTTCAGGACTTGGGAATCGTACTTAATGGCATTGCATTGACAGATATATGCCATTATATATCTTCCCATAGCCTGCAGAATTGTGTGGGAAAGTGTGTAACCTACGATGTGAACTACGGTCTATGCTCATTGGCAATGCCTCAGGATGTATTTATCAATTGCAATGAATGTGCCACACTAATGAAGGATGGGGTGTGGGAGGTGTGGGGAGCAGGGCATATGGGAATCCCTATATTTTTTGTGTAACATTTGTGTAATCTAAGTATCTTTAAAAAATTTTTAAAGTATATTTTTTAAAAAGACTGTCCATTATCAGTATTATTTAAATTGTTCTGGAGATAATAGCTGAAAAAGTGAAGGAAAAAAAAAAAGTTAAAAATTTTAAAGGAGAAAGTAAAATTATTTTTACTTAGAATTGATGTTATTGTATCTGAAAAAAAAAAACAAGAAAATCAACTGAAAAATTATTTCAAACAATAAAAAATTCAGGAAGATAGGTGGGTACAAAATTAATAGTCAGAAATCAATAGCCTTCTTATACATAAAAAGCAGTTGTAAGATATAATGGAAGACCCCATTTACAATAACAACACAATATATAATACCTAGGAATAAACTTAACAAGAAGAAAAAGAATGTTACTGAGAGACACAAAAGACTGGAACGAATAGAATATTCTTGAATATAAAGATTCAATATTATAACAATATGAGTTCGCCCTAAATCAACATATAAATTCACCATGACCCAATCTAACCTATTTGAGGGAAGGAGTGGGAACCGTAAAAGCTGAACGTAAAGTTAATATGGAAAATCAAATGTACAATGATTCTTTTATTTTTTTTAAGATTTATTTTTATTTATTTATTTATCCCCCTTGCTGCTTGTGCTCTCTGTGTCCATTTGCTGTGTGTTTTTCTGTGTCTGCTTGTCTCCCTTTGTTGTGTCATCTTGCTGTGTCAGCTCACCACGCTACGCAGGCTGGCTTGCCTTCACCAGGAGGCCCCGGGAATCAAGCCTGGGGCCTCCCATATGGTAAACGGGAGCCCAATCAATTGAGCCACAGCCACTTCCCCTACAATGATTCTTATAAAAATATCTGGAAGAGCACTGAGGAGGTACTAGCCAAATCATGTTTTAAAATATATTAAAGCTACTGTTTTTTAAAAAGTAATACCAGCACATAAACAGGTTAACCAAGGGAATGGAAGAGAATCCGGAAATAGTCTCTAATCCATATTGTATGCTAAAGATAGTATATTCTGTAAGTATAGGAAAGGTGGTCTTGCAACATTAGTGGAGCCATTTGGTAAAAATAAAGTTGTAGTCAAACTGTATTCCTTACATCAGAATACACTTCTGATGAATCAAATATTTAAGAATAGAAAATGAAGCTACAAGATAATAAAGAAAAATTTTAATCTTGGTATAGAGAAGACCTAAGTATAACACAAAAACCAGAAGTCATGAAGCTAAAGATAGATAAATTCAATTTCATAAAAATGTCTGCAAACAAAATTAAAATAAATGACAAACTGACAACTACAATACACTGACAAGAAATTGATTTTCTTAACATAAAATACTCTTCAAAAATCAAGAAGCAAAAACACCGACCCAATAGAAAATTAATATACAGAAAAGAAAAGAAAAATGGCATTTAAAGAAGAGAAAAGCAAATGAACTATACTGTGTTACTATTTTTCACCTCTCATATTAGTACAGATCCAAGGAGTGCTATTCAAAATATTTAACACCAAGGTACTGACCAGTTAGAACAGATTCTTAAATCTCCCTCTTCTGCCTAGTGTTAATCCTGTAGTTGCTGGATTGTGGGAGGTTTTGGGGGGATTAGAGCCTCTGAGACATCAGAGTGGGGCACTCAAGGGGTTTGGGGCAGCAGCTGTTTACCATAAAGAAGTATGCCTATGTGCGTGTGTGTGTATTTTTTTTTTTTTTTTTTTTTTAGGTACCCAGGGCAGGGATTAAAGCCGGGACCACATATGTGGGAAGCTGGCGCTCAACCACTGAGCCACATTGGCTTCCCTGAGTTGGTTTTTTAGTTTGTTTTGCTTGTTGTTTTTGTTTTTTCAAGAGGCACCGGGAACCAAATGGGGACCTCCCACATGGGAGGCAGGCACTCTGGGGTTGAGCCACATCTGCTCCCATTATGCCAATATTTTAACAACCAATATAGTCTTACTGGTGCGAAACAGATAACTATCAGCCCTGGTAAGGGAGAATACCTCCCTTTCATCATTGGGAAACTTCTAAAGCAAAGTCGTGCAATAGCTGTCCAAAGTTTCAATGCATATATCCTCTGAGTAAACGGACCATGATAAAGGAAATACATCATAGCATTGCTTATAAAGCCGAAGTTAGCAATAGCACAATTGTCCATCAAAAGGGGACTGGTTAAATAAATTCTGGTGCATCCATAGGCCTGAAAATTCCACAATCATGAGACAAATAAGCCAGCCCTTTGTGTACCCCTCTGGAGTCTTCAAAATAGATAGTTAAATGAAAAAGAAAAGCAGCGTTCAGAACAGAGTGTGAAGTCGGCTACCATTATAAAAACTAAATATAGAAGAAATATCAACATATAGACTTGTAAGTACACAGGCTATCTCTAGAAAAGAGATTAAAATGAAACAAATAAAATTAAGTGGTCACAGAAATGTGAAGAGGAGACCTGGGTAGCAGGAGGTACAGGAGTGGAAGGAAAGCTAGCTCACCACCCTGTGGTCTCAGTACTTAGAATGTTGTACTATGCACATGTATTACTTGTTTTAAAATATAATTTGTTTAAAGATGAAAGTGGAGCTATGTAATATTTTAAGGGTTCTTTTTAGTTGTAAATCTGCAGAAGTGTGATCAAAACTGAACTCCAGAAACCCCCAAACCTGCTCTACTTGCAGTCTTCCTCATCCTTTATGGCCCTTCAGCACTTCAATTATTCAAGACAAAAACCTTGAGTCATCATCCTCTCTTTCTCTAACAGCCCACGTCCAATCTACTGTTCTCCCAGCTTTCACCCTTGTCCACTACCACCCCTACCCCTGCCCCATAGTCTATTTTCAACTCAGGAGCCAGAGTGTGTCAAGCCATTGTCATTCCTTTTGTGCAAAACCCTGCATTGGCTCCCCATTTCACTTAGAGTAAAAAGCTGAACTCCTTGAAGTCCCCACCTTGACCCTATGGCAGGGGCCCCTGTCCTCTCTGACACACTTTGCCCTTTACCCCTGGCTCACTCTGCTTCATGCTCCAGCCTCTTCCTGAATACACAAACATGCTCCCCCATCCGGGCCTTTGCAGATGCCGTTTCCGCTGCCTGGAATGCTCGTCCCCAGCATTCCCTGTGTTTTGCTTCCCCATTTCCACGAGGATTGTTCAGATTTTTTTTTTTAAGGAGGCTTCCTGAACACCCTTATTTTAAATTTCATTGCATCCTGCCCCTTATGCCAGAACTCACTCCCAATTCTCCTTACCCTGCTCTGTTTTCCCCTATGGTACTAATTACCTTCTAAATTCAACAGAATTTATTCCTTAGGTTTATTGTCAGTCTCTCTCTCTCACACACACACACACACTAAAATGTAGTCTTCAGGAGGATGGACGCTGGTAAGTGGAGGGTCTTTCCTGATTCCTTATCCTGCGATCCACAGCTCCCCTCAGTATGCCGTGCAATAAATTATCCCTAAGGAGGCAAGAGTCTTTCCTCATGGATCTGTGGGAATGTCATTGTTTGCCTACACCACAATGATACAGGATGGAGCCACCACCCCCTCCCCACCCTAGTCAGGGTACAGGTTAGGTCCAAGGAGCTATGTGTCCCTAAAGGGAGAGAACTCCTCCTCCATCTTGCCTGCAAGAGGCTTGGACGTAGAAGGAAGGCGATGAAAACCTAACTGTGCCTGCCTCACTACCTCCCTCTTGAAAAGGAAGATTTTACTTAGAATCCCTAATCAGCTGAATTTTAAGCTGATCAATTTGAGGAACAGGTGGATTCAGGATGAAGTTATACAACCCTGAAGTTCATACAGGCATACCTCCTTTTATTTTATTGTACTATACAGATTTTTTTTTTTTTTTAAACACAAATTGAGGTAGTTTGAAGCTACCCTGCGTCAAGCAAGTCTATCCGCATCATTTTTCCAACAGCAAGTTGCTCACTTTGTTTCTGTCACATTTTGGTATTTCTTGCAAAATTCCAGAACTTTTAAAATATTTTATCTGTCATGATCTGTGATACATAATCCTTGATGTTACTATTGTAATTGTTTTAGGGCATCACACACCATGCCCATATAAGATGGCAAACTTAATCAATACATGTTGAGTGTGTTCTGACTGCTCCACTGACCAGCCATTCCCCATCTCTCTCTCTCTCCTTGGGCCTTCCTATTACTTGAGATACAACAATAATGAAATGAGGCCAATTAATAACCCTAGAGTGGCCTCTAAGTGTTCGAGTGAAATGAAGAGTTGCCCGTCTCACTTTCAATCAAAAGCTAGAAATAAGCTTAGTGAGAAAGGCATGTGGAAAGCCAAGATAGGCCAAAAGCTAGGCCTCCTGTGCCAAATTGTGAATGCAAAGGAAAAGTTCTTGAAGGAATTTAAAAGTGCTGCTCCAGTTAACACATGAATGATAAGAAAGCAAAATAGCCTTATTGCTGGTATGGAAAAAGTTAAAATGGTCTGGATAGAAGGTCAAACCAGCCACAACATTCCCTTAAACCAAAGCCTAATCCAGAGCAAGGCCCTAACTCTCTTCAATTCTATGAAGGCTAAGAGGGGTGAGAAAGCTGCAGAAGAAAAGTTTGAAGCTAGCAGAGGTTGGTTCATGAGGTTTAAGGAAAGAAGCCATCACCATAATATAAAAGTGCAAGGTGAAGCAGCAAGGGCTGATGTAGAAGCTGCAGCAAGTTATCCAGAAGATCTAATTGATGAAGGTGGCTAAACTAAACAACAGATTTTCAGTGTAGATGAAACAGCCTTCTATTGGAAGAAGATGCCATCTTGGACTTTCGTATCTACAGAGGAGAAGTCAGTGCCTGGCTTCAAAGCTTCAAAGGACAGGCTGACTGTCTTGTTAGGGGCTAATGCAGCTGGTGACTTTAACTTGAAGCCTGTGCTCATTTACCATTCTGAAGATCCTAGGGCCTTGACAAATTATGCTAAATCTACCCTGCCTGTGCTCTATAAATGGAAAAACAAAGCCTAGATGACAGCACATCTGCTTACAACATGGTTTACTGAATATTTTAAGCCCGCGGTTGAGACCTACTGCTTATTGACAATGCACCTGGAATCCAAGAGCTCTGATAGAGATGTACAATGAGATGAATATTATTTTCATACCTGATAACACAATGTCCATTCTGCAGCCCATGGATCAAGGAGTCATTCTGACTTCCAAGTCTTATTTAAGAAATGCATTTTGTAAGGCTATAGCTGCCATAGATAGTGATTCTTCTGATGGATCCGAGCAAAGTCAGGTGAAAGCCTTCTGGAAAGGATTCACCATCCTAGATGCCATTAAGATCGTTTGTGATTCATGGGAGGAGGGCAAAATAACAACATTAATAGGAGTTTGGAAGAAGTTGATTCCAACTTTCATGGATGACTTTGAGGGGTTCAAGACTTCAGTGGAGGAAGTAACTGCATATGTGGTAGAATATAGCAGGAGAACTGGAATTAGAAGTGGAGCCTGAAGATGTGATGGAATTGCTGCAACTTCATGATAAAACTTGAACAGATGAGGAGTTGCTTCTTATGGATGAGCAAAGTGGTGAAGGAATCACTGCTGGTGAAGATGCTGTGAACATTGTTGCAATGACAAGGGATTTAGACATGACAGCCACTTAACTGATAAAGCAGCAACAGGGTATGAGAGGACTGACTCCAATTTTGAAAGAAGTTCTACTGTAGGTAAAATGTGATCAAACTGGGAAGCAGATGTGGCTCAAGCAATTGGGGTCCTATCTACCTTATGGGAGGCCCCGGGTTCGATTCCTGGTGAAGGCAAGCTGGCCCGTACCACGGAGAGCTGACAGCCCACACCGGGGAGCTGATGCAGCAAATGACACAACAAAGCGAGTTGCAGAGGAGAGACACTGAGAGACGCAGCAGATGGGGGAGATGAGGTGGCTTGGGAGATTGAGTGCCTCTCTCCCACACTGGAGGTCCCAGGAAAGGTTCCCGGTGCCTCCCAAAGAGAAAAGCAGACACAGAAAGCACATGGCGAAAGGACACAGAGAGCAGGCAGTGAGTACAAAAAAACAAGGGGGGGAGATAAATAAAATAAATCTTTTTTTTAAAATGTTACCAAACAACTATACTCTATCACTTTACCATAGATTATGTCCATATGGGTGATAGCTCACAACCTACTCTTCTCTCTCTCTCTCCCTAGTTGACCTATCTTTCAGACAGTGGTTCTCAGAGACTGCTCACTTTCCTCAGTTGAAATCAGTGAGGTCATATACTGTTCATCCTTCAATGCCTGGCTTGCTTCACTCAACATAAGGTCTTCAAGGGATAGAGTATAGTTGTATATTGAAGGATAGGACAGGTGGGTAGTGATATTACTGGGTTTGGTGGTGCAGGGTTAACAGGTGGGTAGATTAGGAAAGGCAGGTTAGAATACCCAGGGCATGTCACTATGAATCTTGTCATCCCATGAGTCAAGACAGGAATGTCATATGCCCCAGGGGGATGGGGAGGAAGGAACAGAAAAGATCAAACAGGGTATTTAGTGGTCAGGGGAAATGTTTTTCATTACCTTACAGTAATGGACACAGGACATGATAAATATCATTCAAAAATTATTAAACTGTACCATCTAAATTGTAAACTATACTGTAAACCATTGACAATGTTTAGTAGCTATGTTTCACTATCTGTATAACAGTTATAACAATGTTACCATCCACAAAAAAGGGGGGGGTTAATATGGGGTGGGGAAAGGGGAGGGAGGTTTGGTACATGGGAATCTCTAGTATTCAGTGTGTGACTTTGCTGTGACCTAAATCTTTGAAAACTAAATGAAAATTTGGGAGACACTGGGGAATAAGAGGGGGAAGGTATCACGGTACACACTGGATATCCAATAATGCAGTGATAAAAGAAGGAAAAATAAAAATGAAAAATAATTTTTAAAAAAATGTTATCAAACAACATTGCATGCTATAGAGGTATCTTTTGTGAAAAGAAGAGTCATTCGATACAGCAAACTTCATCATTGTCTTATTTTAAGAAATCGCCACAGCCACCCCAGCCTTCAGCAACCACCATCTTAATCAGTCAGCAGCCATCAACATCGAGGTAAAAAGATTACAACTTGCTGAAGGCTCAGATGATGGTTAGCGTTTTTTTGTTGTTGTTGTTGTTTTTGTTTGTTTGTTTGTTTTTAAAGATTTTATTTATTTATTCATTTATCCCCCCCTTGCTGCTTGTGCTCGCTGGGTCAGCTAACCACACCGTGCGGGCGGGCCTGCCTTCACCAGGAGGCCCCGGGAACCGAACCCAGGGCCTCCCATATGGTAAACGGGGTCCCCACTGATTGAGCCACAGCCGCTTCCCAATGGTTAGCGTTTTTTAGCAATATTTTTCAATTAAAGTATGTACACTGTTGTTTTAGACATAATGCTATTTTAGACATTAAGCTTAATAGACTACAGTATAGTGTAAACATAACTTTTATACGCCCTGGGAAACATTCATGTGACTCACTTTATTGCAATATTCACTTTTGCAGAGGCATGGAACCGAACTCGCAATATCTGAGGTGTGCCTGTATCTATTTCCGTTGACAGTTTTACCCCTTACTTTTGTCAAGGGTGTATAGTGGGAACTCTTCTAGGGCAGTGTGCTGTCCTAGAAAGAGAATATTTCTGTCTGACCACTGAAAAAAGGGACAATGAATTCTAGGCAGAAGCCGCTTGGTTTAAGCTTAATCAATTTTCATATAAAAAGGTTAGCCGATTCCAATGGAAGCGAATATAGTCATTTTGAATTTATAGACAGGGATTAGATACACTAATCTGACAGGAGTCTGTGCAGGCAATTGTTTGGGAGCAAGACAGGTCCATGTGCGTGCGAAGAATAGGAAACAAATACGGGTCCACAGCTCAGTGAACAGTCCGGGACCAGGGGAGACCACCAGCCCAGATAATCAGCCATTCACGTTTCCCACTGATTTATTCTATTGTATCCAAAATGTGAGAAGCTGTTTACCAATCCCCCACATACAAAGCTCTTTAGTGGACTTCCCTGAGGCATGATCCAGGCTGCTTTTCTCAAACTGCCAGCCTCAGAAGTTTTGCTTGATGGCGTCTGACAGCTGCGCTTCGCCCTAACCAGATTTATGAGCTGTGAAAGATGGTCAAATTAACACCCTAAGCATTCCTGATAGGATTAGAGGGCAGGAGATACGCCTGCATTTGCATACTGCCCTAACTTACCCTGCCAGCTTTCTGTCTTCCCAGCCCTTCTGGGTGAGGTTTAAAGAGGGGGAGTAGGGGGTGACCCCACACACGCCTCTCCCAGTTGGCAACACAAAGCAGTCACCATGTGATTCCAGATGATGTTACTTGGCATTTGACATCTTCTAAGCAGCATCTCCCAATCAAAATTACTACAGTGGTCTATTAGTCAGCCAAAGGGGTGCTAATATAAAATACCAAAAATGGGTTGGTCTTTATAAAGGGTATTTATTTGGGGTAGAAGTCCACAGAGACCAGGCCATAAAGCATTAAGTTTCTTCTCTCACCACAGTCCATTGCCACGTGTTAGAGCAAGACAGCTGCTGGCGTTGCCAGGGTTCAGGCTTCTTGGGGTTCCTCTCTTCCCGGGGCTGCGTTTCTCTCCGGGCTTAGCTCCTGTTTCCTCCACAAGGTCAGCTATAGACAATCAGGCAAACGGCTTGCTTCTCTTCTCCTGGGGCCTTCTTTCCAACATCAAAACTTCTTCTCAAAAGACTGCTTCAACTTTTCTTTGCCTTGCCTTTTTTTTTTTTTTTTTTTTTTTTTTTTAAAGATTTTATTTATCCATTCATTTATCCCCCCCTTGCTGCTTGTGCTCGCTGGGTCAGCCAACCACGCCGTGCGGGCGGGCCTGCCCTCACCAGGAGGCCCCGGGAACCGAACCGGGGCCTCCCATATGGTAAACGGGAGCCCCACTGATTGAGCCACAGCCGCTTCCCTTTGCCTTGCCTTTTATATTCAATTCCCCACCCACCAAAAGGTGGGGCTCAACGCCCTAATCCTAACTTAACCATGCCCAGATTAACAGATTAGTTTACAAGCATGATTCAATTATATATATATATATATAAAGATTTTATTTATTTATTCATTTATCCCCCCCTTGCTGCTTATGCTCGCTGGGTCAGCTAACCACGCCGTGCAGGCGGGCTTTGCCTTCACCAGGAGGCCCCGGGAACCGAACCCGGGGCCTCCCATATGGTAAACGGGAGCCCTACTGATTGAGCCACAGCCGCTTCCCATCAATTATATTTTTGGAATTCATAATTACATCAAACTGCCACAAGTGGTAAACTCATCCCTTTTCAGGGTGGATGCCTGTCCATGACCCCCCATGCAGAGGCAGGGCTGGGTTCTCAGGCATTGACTCCACTAACTGTTTTGACAAGCCCTGGGGGTGGGCCTTAAAACATCCATTTAATTAATACTCATTATAGTTGTTCTGATTGTAACATTAAAGAATATTAATTGTAGAAAATTTGGAAAATGCTGAAAAATACAAAGTAAAGTCTTTATTCCATTGCCTAGAAATAAATTATTGTTACATTTTGTTGTTGTTTTTTCTTTTGCTGTTTTTTTTTTTTTTTCCTTTGTACTTCTTTTCTTATTATTTCTAGTTATTTCTTGGTATATTTATTTACAATGTTATCTATACATTATACAACTAATTTTTTGTTTTTGTTTAAACAAAACCATATCATATTGTTTATCCTGAATCTTTTCTTTTATTATAGCCAAAACAGTTTCCTGTGTTACTAAATATTTTTGGAACATAATTTTTTTTTCTGTAAGTATTTTATTTACCACTGGGGAAAACAAACAAACAAAAAAAAAAAAAAAACAGCAGCAAGTTCTGTGTTGGCTTCAATAAGACCAAATAATTCATCTTTAACATAGCTACTGCACTCCAAAATTGAAGTCAACATAGTCATTACTACAAAGTACTTATTGAAAGAATCTATCCTGAAGAGAAAGAAAATTAGGAAAAAAGAATTTAAACATTTCCTCCAAACAACATATTTATAAATATTGTCATATTTAAGATGCTTGAAAGGCATGAATTCTCCATTAATGGAAAACAGTTCACTATTAACAACAACAACAACAAATCTCAGCAATAGTTTTACCAAATGCTTTAAAATTTAAAAGCTGTCATGTTTTGGATTCACACTTTAGCAGTTTTCTTGTCATTACAATAATGACAGCAAATTGCTTTATACTTACCTTCACTCAAGTAAAAGCTATAGAAAACCCACTGTATCCAATGTTTGTAATGTTTACTGCACTTATAGTGAATTTCAGAACTTTCCAGATTTAGTTAATAGTAAATACCTCAAAATACCTAAAGAGGTATGTGAAACATTATTTTTAATGACTGCATAGTATTCTATCATATAGACTAAAGCACCTCAATTTAGGTTGTGTTAGCCAAAGTCACGTGTTTTACTTCAGGGGATAAGGTGTATGAACAAGTGTGTGTCACACAAGCAAGATGCTGTATTAAGACTCTTCTCATGAATTGTACTGCCTAATACTAGACCCTGTTATAAAGCTACAATAATAAACATATGCAATTATTACAAGAAGAGACACTGAAAATCATTGAATCAATAGAAAATTGTATTTCAGATCAATAGGGAAGGAATGAAATATATAATTAATGGTCCTAATACAACTGTAGCCATTTGGCAGTTTGATGTAATTATGAATTCCAAAAATAGATATTGGATCATGCTTGTTAACTGGTCTGTTAATCTGGGCATGATTAAGTTATGATTAGGGCATTGACTGGGCCATATCTGTAGGGTGTTGAGCCCCACCCCTTGGTGGGTGGGGGAATCAAATACAAAAGGCAAGGCAAACCACAGAGGGAGCAGTTTTGATGTTGGAGTTCTGGTGAGGAAGGAAAGAAGGCCTCAAGATAGAGATGAGCCATTCGCCTGAGAGTTCACAGCTGGCCTTGTGGAGAGAAGCAAAGCCCAGAGAGCCTCACAGTCTATAGCTGACCTTGTGGAGGAAACAGAGGAGCTAAGCCTGGAGAGAAACAGAGCCCTGGGAAGAGAGAAACCCAAGAAGCCTGAACCTTGGCAAACGTCAGCAGCTGCCTTGCTCCAACACGTAGCAATGGACTTTGGTGAGGGAAGAAACTTATGTTTTATGGCCTGGTAACTGTGGACTTCTACCCCAAATAAATACCCTTTATAAAGACCAACCAATTTCTGGTATTTTGCTTCAGTACCCCTTTGACTGACTAATACAACAACTAATTAACTATTTGGGGGAAATTAAGTTAAATTCTTCATGCCATATTTTAAAATAAATTCCAAATGGGTTGAAGAGTTAAATATTTAAAAAATAGGACTAGAAGATGATAAAGGTGAATATATAATCTCAAGATGATGAAGCATAAAAGCCAAAGAAGTTGTAAATTAGAAGATTAAAAGATGTTGTAAATTAGAGATTAATCTATATAGTTACATTTAAACCAAACCTTCCAAAAAATTTTTTTTCACAACAAGGAGACCAGTCAAAACCTATGGGACATTTTTGCAACCTTTATGATAAAATGTAATTAATGTCTAGTCTGATGATATTATCTCAACCTATAACAAATGTACCACAACAGTGTGGCATGGTAGAGGAGGGTTGTTGTATGGGAATTCTACACATGTACATGATTGTAAGTTCACAACTTCTCTAATAAATACATATATAATGTAATGTCTGATGAGTTTTTAAGTTAATAAGAAAAAAGGTAAATATTCAGTAGAAGAAAAGCAAGGGACATGCTTAAGCAATTCACAAAAAAATAAATAAAAATTGTCCAATATGACAAGAAAAAAAAAGTTCAACTTTAGAATTAAATGAAACTTAGCAACTTAATAGCAACTTCATATATCAAATTGTTCAAGTGTTTTTATTGGTTTTGTTTTTTAAAACTAATAGTCTCTTCGCTCAGGCTTGAAGTGCCGTCAAGATGGTTAGATGTTGAGGTCTTTGTACTGCCAGGAAACTCCATAGCCGCTGATGGGACCAGAAGTGGCCTGAAAAAGCCCATCTGGGCACAGACCTGAAGACCAACCCTTTTGGTGGCACTTCCATGCAAAGGGAATTGTATTGGAAAAAGTAGGGATTGAAGCCAAACAGCCAAATTCTGCCATCAGGAAGTGTTTCAGGGTCCAGCTGATCAAGAATGGCAAGAAAACCACAGCCTTCATACCCATTTATGGTTGTTTGAACTTTATTGAGGAAAACAATGAAGTCCTGGTTGCTGGATTTGGTCGCAAAGGTCATGCTGTTGATGACATTCCTGGAGTTTGCTTTAAGGTTGTCAAAGTAGCCAATGTCTCTCTTTTGGCTTTATATAAAGGCAAGAAGGAAAGACCAAGATCATAAATTTTGATGATGCAAATCAACATTTCCCAGCCCTTCTTTTCAGATAGCAAAAGATAACAAATATCATCTGTGTGGTATGATATACCAATCAGTTTACCTAGATGATCTCCATTAATCTTCAGGGCAAACCTGTTATTAACCAAAATTATGCCCATTTTACCAATATTTAACTGGGGGTTAAATATTTGAAAACAGTATGTATTTCATTGTTCTGACACTATCTTCCATGTTACTTTTTTTCCCCATTTGGTCTGATTAGGTCCTAAGAGAGATAATAAATTAAAAGCATTTACCCCTACTCACCCCCAAAATGAAGCTTAAAGAAAAACTTCATTCGCAGTTCTTCACTGACCTTCTCAAATCTTCAGAGGCACCCACCAGAGAGGGTGTGGGAAGAGTCTGTACTGTGAGGCCCGCTGGCTGAAGAGTTACATCACTACATACTTGGGCTATATTCTTTGTTTGCCTGAGCTGCTATCACAAATACCACAAATTGGCCAGTTTCGGAGGCTGGAAGGCTTGCTTCCTCCTTGGGGTCTGCAGCGTTCTGCTGCTGACTCGCATAGATCCTTACACTGCTTGGTCTATATCTCTGCTTTCAGGCCCTCAATGTCCTCTGATTTCTCACTTCTGTGACTTACTGGCTCTCTTTATAAGGCCTTCAATAATCCCAATTAAGACCCACCCTCATTCAGTTGGGCCACACCTTAACTAAAAACAACATCTTAAAGAGTTCTCATTAACACAGGGATTACACCCACAGGGACCTGGATTAAGATTAAGAACATGTATTTGTTGGGTTACATAATTCAACCTACCTCAGACCACATGAAATTAATAACACTTCAGCACTGAGGCAAGAGATGACTCTGGTGTAGAAGTTTCTTTATGTACTTGAAATCTCATGGAACTCTCTAAACAATGTGAAGCCCAGAAATCCAAAACTGTGTTTTTTAAAGAGATTGGAAACTGCCTTCTTAATTCTCCAGGACTCTGACCACCAAAAGCAGTCCATCCTATCAGGTGGAAAAGCCCTGATCACTCCATGGTATGTTATATTATTGTAGGTTTGCCATTATTTTTTAAAGTATACATTTGGGTTTCTTGTCTTCTATTTTATTTTCAGGGCCAAGTTGTTGTTGTTTGTGTTGTCTGTGGTATGAAATGGGTTTTATCCTTTTACTTATGGAAAATAAACCTATTTCAATGACTCAGATAAGGACTACCACCCAGGAATCATTTCAATTGTATTGTTTAACAGGAGGTTGAAGTGCATTATGTTAGAGCAGAAGGTTTCAACCCTGTTGTTGTTAGAATCACCTGGGGAGTTTAAAAAGTATTGCTGTGGAGTGGGTGTAGCTCAGTGATTGAGTGCCTGCTTCACATATAGGAGGTCCAGGGTTCAATCCCCAGTACCTCCTAAAAAAATATTGCTGCTTGGGCTCCACTCCCAGAAATTCTGATTCAATTGATCAAGAGTGGACTTGGAGCATTCATATTTTTTAAAAGCATCCTCAGAAATTCCAATGTGCAGCCAGGGTTGAGAACTGCCATATCTGATCCCTTGTTAAATTGTCTTCCCAAATGGGCTGCCAGCTCCATGCAGACAGGAGACAGGGACCATGTCAGGCTTGCTCACAACTGTGCATCCAGTACAAAGCAGGGCACATTTGTATTAAATGAATGCAATAATGCCCTTGGAACCCATCAATTCAGGGCCTGATTAGCAGCATCATTAGACCCATAACTAGCAGTTTAGGGGACTGGAGGCTCTGAGAGCTGATTTGAGTCCAATTGGAGGTAACTGCAGTAGACAGGTAAGGATAAGTACATGATAGCCAATCAGTGTATATGAGGATTTAAGCAAGGGTTGGGGGCAGGCACAATTGGCCTTGAGTGTGGGAAGACTGATTCAGTGTGAAGGGCATCTATTTATCCTTTGAAGGACCCTGGGATGACAATTATTTGAGGACAGTGAGATGTGGGACCAGTGAAGAGCTTGCAATAGAGACAGGAGTTGGCCAAGCCAAGGGAGCTGTTGAGACACCCATGTCCAGAGCCGTGCTTTTGCTTTCCTGCAATTCCAAGCACAAAGCTGTGCTATAAATCAGAGCTCTGGTGACTACAGCAGTGTTCACTGGGAAGGCCCAGGGAAGATTGATGAAAGCTGGGCGTGGGCAAGGGCAAGAGGGTAGGGTAGTAAGAGAGGGGGGAGATAAAAAGCTGGCATTCAACAGTCGTGAAGACCAGGAAGCCAGAGGGAAGAGCTGCTTGCTGAGTTGGATTTTCTGCAAGTCACTGAGAGGGAGAAGGAAGGCCCAAGGACTGGCTTCTTTAAAAGAGTGTGTTTTTCTTCTGGCCCTGAAGAAAATCATAATGGCAAAGCTTGGAATAAAAGATAGGGATACTGAAATATAATTATATTCATTTGTTTATTTTTAAGTTTTAATTAATTTGAATAAGTATTACACTTACATGGTTAAAAAATGTTAAAATATAAAAGGTATTCAATAGGGAAACAGATGTGACTCAAGCAATTGGGCTCCCATCTACCATACAGGAGGTCCAGGGTTCGATTCCCAGGGCCTCTTGTAAAAGGCAAGCTGGCCCGCTCGGCAAGCTGGCCCAAGTGAAGTGCTGGCCCAGGCAGGAGAGCTGGCTCGCACAGAGTGCTGGCCCATACAAAGAGCTGGCACAGCAAGATGATGCAAAAAAGAGACACAGAGGAGAGACAATAAGAGACACAGCAGACCACAGAGCTGAGGTGGTGCAAAAGATTGAGTACCTCTCAGGATCGTTTCCTGGTGCCTCCAAAGGAGAGGACAAGCAGACACAGAAGAACACACAGAGAATAGACTGCAAGTGCAAAATAACAGGGGCGGGAGCAGAAATAAATTTTTTTTTAAAGTATTCAATAAAAAGTCTCCTATTCCCATTCACTTAATTCCTTCACATTAGATCTGTTTCTAGAGTTCCTACCAGGGATTTTAATGCATTTACAATAAGAATGTGAGTATATATTTTAACCCTCTTTTTTTTCTCATTTTATACATACTGTTTTGCATCTTCCTATTTTCAATCAAGGGTTATCTTGTGGATCTTTCCATATAAGTTACATGTAAAGCTTACCCAGCCTCCTTCACAGCTGCCTGGCATTCAACTTGGTGGATATGCCACAATCTGCTTTACCAGTATCCTATTGACAGACATTGACAACGTTTCAAATATTTGCCATTACAAAAAAAAAAAAAAAAGCTGGAGTGAACAACTCTGTGGTCTTGTCATCTTTTGTATGTGTGAGTGTATCTGTAGGACCAACTCCCAGAAGTGGAATTGCTTGTCAAACTGTCAAAGGGAGGCAAGGGGGGTACGGTGGGGGGAGCCAATGTGCAATTTAAAAAGTAAAATGCACATAGTATAAAATTCAAAAGATATAGGAGGGTATAGAGTGAAAAGCTCTCTCCCTCAGCCCACCCTGTCCCACTCAGTTTCCTTCATAAAGTTACCAGCGTTATCCATTTCCTGTGTATCTTTCCAAAGAGATCTAATGAATAATCAGATAAATGTGAGCTTCCCATTCCTCTTTTTTTTTAATCCACAAGGAGATGATTGAGCCCTTCTTGGTAGCCGCTTTCCTTATGGCCAGGATGTTGCTCAGCAGCTCTCTCTTCCACGACACGAAGGTGTGTCCCCACCCTTTTCCTGATGAACTTGAGGGCCTGCTGGTACTTGGAGACCTTGAGCAGCTACCCCGGGAAGCCGCTCTTGCAGGTGGAACTCGCACACCTCTTGGATCCTGTCCTGCATGGACGTGGGGTGCTTGGAGAGGCCCGTCGCCTTGCTCACGTTCCTGGTCACCTGCCCCCCACGGCCATGGGGTCGCTCAGAGCCGTGGCTGCAGCGGTGGAAGGGCGGGCGACGCACGGAATCTCTCCTTTTAACACGAAGAGTAATATATACAAGATACTGCTCTTTTCCTCTCTCAACAACAAACTCCGAGATCCTTCCATATTAGTATAATGTTGCCTCAATCTAAAGGGGAATTTTCTAATCACACTCCAGTGTGGTACAGTTGTAATTATTCTTTTTCATTTCTTTTCTTATCCACCTAGAAAGCAATTTTGCTCTTATCTAAGATTCTCATAGACTCACAGACTGTGAGAGTTGGAAGAACTCTCAGAGGTACACATTTCCAAGCTGTGTGTGATGGGGCGGGCGGGGTGTTTATTTGCATTTCCTTCTCTGTGAACCATGATTCACAGAAAGATGATTCAAGAAGATCAAAATTGAAATGAAGCTTCGGGCGTGCTCTGCGCTCTCTGACTTGCTAAATCTTGGTGGACTCCTGGAATCTGTAATACCCGCTCCTGCAGGTGCCTTACCCAGTCCAGCCTTTGTCTGTTTTATATATTGATGTTCTGCATAAGATTTTATTAACCATAGGGAATTAGGTCTCGGATTTCAGAAGAGTGTAGTGAGGCACAGAGAAGTTGAGCAACTTGTTCAAGTTCACCCACCTGGTAGAAGCAGGATCAGAACCTGGGTCTCCTCAGCAATGCCCACATCCTTTTCCTCTCCTCAGGACAGGATCCTCCTCCATCTAAACTGATCCATCTGGAGCTGCACCTTCTTAGGACAGCTTGTGTCCTAAATTGACATCTTTCATGGGGTTTAACCAGCCCCCCAGGATGACATCTGTATATGTTATCATCACCTGAACCCAAAGAAATGCTTCGGAGGGACCATTCTAGGCATTCCTGCAGAACCACTGGGAGAGTATTAAGGGAGGCAGGCAGCTGGTAGACATCTGTCTGCTCCAGCAGTGCACAGGTCTGATTGCTAGACCAAAGAAACGCTAGATCCAGGGACTCACAAGAAGAACCTGTGATTCAAAATGAAACACACCTAGGTCTTGGTTAGACAGTAGTTCCCAAAAATGATTATCAGAATCGCCTAGAGAATCTGTAGATTAAAAATACAGGCTTCCAAAGCTTTCTCTCTATATGCTGTTCTATATGGAAAGAGCTTTAAGATTTATTGTTAAGAAAAAAAATCAAGGTGCAGTGTCTAAAGTATAATATTCATTTGTGCATTGGGAAAAAGTAAATGTACAAATTTATGTTTGCAGTTATATAGAAGTGTTAGCAGTGATTGCCTCTAAGGCTGGCTAAGGAGACAAGAGATGGAGGGAGCTTAACTCTTCATTGTATACTCTTTTGTTCCTTTTGAAGTTTGTATACAATAAACAGGTGTTATTTATTGAAAATAACATTTAAAAGAAAGGAAAAAAAAATACAGGCTCCTGAGCTTTGCCCCAAAGAGTCAGACTCACAAGGTCAGTGGGGCCTGGAAATCTGCATTTTTTCACAAGCTTCCTGGGTGGTTCAGCTATAGCTAATTCTCAGCCCAGATTTGAAGAAACATCAGTGAGTGGAAAGAGCACTTCAGAGTCAGATCTGGATTTGAGGTTTCTGGGCTCTAAAATGATGAATAAGGCAACCTTACAAGGTGTCTAGTTCATACCCTGTGACCTGTGACCTAATGAAAATGCAGGCTGCCTCAGCCTGTGTCAAGAGGGTCCCTCCCTCCCCCCCTTGTTTTTAAAGTTCCTATAGGTTTGGAACCACCATTTAAAACAAAAATAATTGCAAGAGACCGCTTCATGCCAAGTACATTAGAGAGCAGGATCTCAGCCTTTAACTAGGTGAGAGTGATGGGCAAATCCTCCAGTTCCTGAAAGCAACATGCATAGGAAATGGCCCCTGGATGGAAAGAGCCTTAGCTTCCAGTCCCCACAGCTTGTCTTGGCTAGCACAAATGAATATTCTTCAGTATGGCCTCCTCGTTAGGCTGTTCTTGATCTTTTATGACTAAGGTACTCATAATTTTGGCCTTTTTAATCAATAGGGGAAGCCATTTGAAGATGGAAACAATTCCTTTGACTGTTACAATTTGTAACACATGGCTGAAGATAGTGCAAGTGAGTTGAGAGAAGAGTAATTTTTTTCCAGCTGCCAAAATGCTGCATTTTACAGTTATCTCTGTAGATGAGAACTTGCCATTGTAAATTTCAACACTAATTAGTCCACAGAAGGCCTGGATCGCTTTGGCTCCAACTTCAGCAATCATTTCCTGAGGGCTTTCTAGAGGCAAGGCAGTGCAAAGGAGAGGAAGCAAAGAACAATTTTTAGTACCTACTATGCGCCTGGTATCCTGCCAGGCAAACGTTTTCCTTCAAAAAGCTTAAAAAACATCTGCTTCCTTCCCTTTGCCTGTTTCCAAACTTTGCTGCACATTAGAAGCACCTGGGGATTTTTAAAAAATACTGAGTGAATATTCTCGCTGTCCTGATTCTGTGATAATCAGGGGAGGCTAAACATTCGCTACAGTAGAAACCACGCATGTGTCCCCAGACCTAGTTTTTCTCCCTAGGTCTGGTTTTTAGGATGCTGGTGATAAACTAAGCAAAAAAAAAAACAACAAAACAAAACAAAACAAAAAATACTGATGCTAGGCTCCCTCCCTAAGACACTCTGATTTAATTGGGGTGAGGTCTGGGCATGGGGATTTTTTCATTAGAGAATTTGTGAACTTACAAAACAATTATGCATAATGTGCAGAATTCCCATGCATCACCCCACCACAAACACCTTACATTGTTGTGGAACATTTGTTACAGATTATGAAAGAACATGATCAGACTATTACCACAGATTATGGTCCATAGCATATACTTGGTATATTTTTTCCATACACTGGGCATGGGGATTTAAAAAAAAAAAAGACTCTCCAGGTGATTCTAAAGTGCAGCAAAATTCGAAAACCACTGGCCTAACTTCTATTCTTCAGGTTTCAACTCAGTATTTCTTCCATCAGGAAACCTTCCCAGATTGCCACCCCCCCAACCCCCCCACCCCCCTCCCCCAATCCCCATAACCCTAACCAGTGAGGTGTCCTGTGTGCTCCTGAAGCCCCTGGTACTTTTCTTTTTTCTTTTCTTTTCTTTTTTTTTTCTTTTCTTTTTTTGAGGTACTGGGGTGGGGATTGAACCTGGAACTTCCTATATGGGAAGCTGGCAATCAACCACTGAGCCACATAGCTTTCCCTGAGTTGTTGTTGTTGTTTGCTCATTGTTTTGTTTTTGTTTTTTTCCAGGAGGCATACGGAACCCGGAACCTCCAAAGTGGGAGAAGGAGCTCACCTGCTTGAGCCACATCCGCTCCCACCTGGTACTTTTTTTGTAACACTCCCCGCTTTACTCAACTCTCTTCCTCTAGTATACTGAGAACCTTGCGGGCAGGAATGTGTCCAAAGCATCCTTGAATCCCAGCGTCTGGCACATTCTGGGTTCTCAATAAGTATTAGTTGAATGAGTGAATTCATTCTCTATTTGGACATTTCATTTTATGCATTCTGTAAGTGCCAGTTTACTTTCTCTGGTGATAACAAATGCTATTTTTTATTGCCCACTTAATCACACTTTAATTTTCACACTCATTGGATCATGTAATAAGAATGAAGCATTTACACTATTTTATGTTTTATATACCTTAAAAAATATTTTAGGAAATATCGGTAGCAGGAGATATCAAATAAAAGACCCAGCAATGTGGTTCCGCACAAGAGAAGATTAAATGATTGGACTCTGTTCAGGAGAGTTCTTTGTGAAAACATGTATTTTCATTTAGGTTTCAGTTTACTGATTTTTCTCCTATAATTAAAAAGGAACTTTCCCTTTTATAAAATATGCTTTACAAAATTAGACAAAGGCCTATGTCCCCTTTGTTTGGGTCATGTGGATTTAATGAAAGGGCGCCCCCACACACACATACACACACATTTCTTCAGTTCCACCACGCTTTATTTCCAAAATTCAGACAAAGAAACCGATCCCCAAACACAGGCCCCTCTAGCATCAAGGAGGCGATCAGATTACAAGGCTAGGCGACGGGGGCCTTCAGAGCCTCGGTAATTGTCCCCACGTTCCTGGCACCTCGTTTCCCGTATCTGCGATGCCCGCAGACTTCTCAATGTCCCGCTTTGTAACCCCGCCCGGCCGCGTGAATGGCGGAGAAAGTAACATGACTGCGGCGTCCGAGACTGGCCCGGGAGGGGCGCGGGGCTGGCCACTGGGAAGGTCGGACTCGGAGCGGCGAAATCACCCCACCGGCATCAGGCCACCGCCTCCCTTCAGCCGGGGAATGTGGGCGGGCCGAGGACGCGCGGCCTCCGGGGCCGCGGTTAACCCTGTGCGCGCCCGCGGCGCACCGTGGAGCTGCGGGTCAGCCTCTCAGGCTCTTCTCCGCGTCTGCCTGGCTCTGTGGGTGTTTTGGGTGGTGGTGTCATTGTTTCTAATTCTCACCGTTCAGTCACCAATATTACATTCTCCAGAACCCCATACGCTCGCCACAACTCAGATCATTTAGAAAACATTTCAAGGCACTAGCCGCAATGAGACTCCTCTGCGCCCGCTGAGACTCAGCCCCGCTCGGAGCCGAGCGAAGCCAGCGAGCGCCCAGGCAAGCGCTCAGCACTGCCGCCCCCTTCGCGCTTTGCACGTGGGAACCGTGGGGCTGGCTTCCGGGTCTGTTTTATTTTTCTCCCCCGTTCACTCTAAATTTATTTAGTTGGGAAAGTAAAGGCGTGATTGGTCTCCAGTTAGTATTTCCTCAAATTTTTATGTAGGAAATGAATGTTTAAAACTGGGTATAGTAAAGTAAAATAATACAATGCACGGCCGTGTAACCTCCACCTAGATTCACCACTTAAGATTTTGCCGCGTTTGCATTATCGTCTATCTATAAAGAGAGATTTCTTTCTCCGGAATTGAAAGTTCAGACCTTCTAACATTTTCCCCAGAAATAATTCAATCGCGCATCCAGGCGTAAGGACATTTTCCTGCATAACCACAATACTGTTATCACATCTAAGAAAATTAACACTAATTCACTAATACCACCTAAAATATATAGGCCACATTAAAATTTTCTCAGTTCCGAAAATTCCTTTAATTTTTAAAATCCAGAATCCAATAAAGTTTCATGTACTGCATTTAACTGTTATTTTATGGTAATTTTCTTTTACAATTATTATTATTTTAGCACATTTCTGAAGTTTAATTTTTGGATCGTGGTTATTCTAAATCCGTCTTCTCAAGGCTAGTTAGGACATTGTTAAGCCAGGATTTTGCAAGAAGTCCTTTATTGCTGAGCTTCTGGTACAAATCCCGGATATCATATGCAGACCGACGTGCTTCCCTGCCCGAGGCTCTGGCCCAACCCTGAAGCAATAAAACTCCCTTTCCCAGGCCCTTTCCTCCAGAACAAAGTGCCCCATAAATACTCTTTTCTTAGACTTCCCGTTTTCACTTACCCCCTCTTTGGATTCCAGAGACTTCCTTGCTGCTTAACAACAAAGCTGACTAAACCTAAACTAAACCATTTTCCTTTCCCTTCCTTAGATAGACCTTTAAAAATATTTTTAAACTCCCCTAAATCCTGTCTTTCTTCTTGTCCTATATGTGGACCTCAGAATTCTTTTCCTGCAGTGCTATTGCCTTTCTTTCTCTCCTGGCTTACCTATAATAAATGTATATTGAGTGCTTTTCACGTGCCTATATACATCATTTAACTCTCAGATCAATATTATATATGTCATTTAACTCTCAGGTCAATCTTATAAAATTGGCACCATTAATATTACCTCCATTTTAAAAATGAGGAAATTGAGACTTAGGATAAATAAGTTGTGTAGTGGGTGTGTTATGGTGATAATTTGAGATTTGAAACCTGGTTATCTGACTCGAGTCTAAGTTCTTAACAATATAAACTACCTTTGAGACATTACCATGTCCAGAGCCCTCCCTGTGTCAAAATGTAAAGAGGCATGGCTAGTAAGCCTGTATAACTTACTTTTTCATCCATCAGGTTACTCTGCCATGTCACTATTTTCATAAGGCATTTGGTAGAAAGTGGTGACGCTCACGTGCCAGAGCTGTGTACTGAGCACAGTGCTAACATTTTAACCAATTGACATTTGGGGAGCTCACATCAGCTGTTGGCTCACTGAGGCATAAAACACCACTGGTGGGAAGCGGCTGTGGCTCAATCAGTAGGGCTCCCGTTTACCATATGAGAGGCCCCGGGCCCGGTTCCCGGGGCCTCCTGGTGAGGGCAGGCCTGCCCGCACGGGCATGGTTGGCTGACCAAGTGAGCACAAGCAGCAAGGGGGGGATAAATGAATAAATAAATAAAATCTTTAAAAAAAAAAAAAACACCACTGGTTACACTCCTGGGAGTCACAGAATGTTAGATCATCTCCTAAACCAGTGGTTTCCAGATGTCTGGAATTCCAAGACCAGTAAAACTTCTTAACACATTTTGGGGAAAGACATAAGGCTGCCACTTTGTTACTTTGCCAAGTGTGGACATTAATTGTGTTTTGTTTTTTAAGATTTATTTTATTTATTTATTCCTGTCCCTCACCCTTGTTTTGCACTCACTGTCTGCTCTCTGTGTCCATTCACTGTGTGCTCTCTGTGTCTACTCATCTTCTCTTTAGGAGGCACCAGGAACCGAACCTGGGACACTCCACGTGGGACAGAGGTACTCAATCACTTGAGCCACCTCTGCTCCCTGCTTTGTTGTGTCTCTCTTTGTGTTTCCTTGTTGCATCCTCTTGTTGTGTCCTCTTGTTGCATCAGCCTGTCACACCAGCTTGCTGTCTTGCTTGTCTTCTCCAGGAGGAACTGGGAACCAAATCCGAGACCTCCCATGTGGTAGGTGGGAGCTCAATTGCTTGAACCACATCTGCTTCCCTACATTAATTGTTTTTAAACTACCATCTATAATCTAACAGCATTTTATAAAATAAAGGAAATTTTAAGCCCATACCCCTCTACCTCCATTAAAAAAAAAATTAGAAGGACAGAATTTCAGAATAAAGAATAATCTTTAATTTGATAAGTTCTGCTCTATCAAAATTCATTATATGGCCCTCATTTTTCTCATTTTGCTGTAGAAAACCTCATCATGAACTGCCTTTGGGTCTGTCCATATAGGCCAGCACTATCATTTTACTGATTAGGAAACTGAGGTCCAGGGGAAGGGGGTGATTCATTGGACACATATTTTTGTTAGCAATGTAGTTTAGATTTATGGAACCTAAACAATTTAGATTTGTGGAATCTGCAATCCCATCCTCTAACAAAACCACTGGATGTGGTTTCTCCCTAGTCAAGGGAAAATATCTGATGTATCTATAAGAATATGGACATGGGAATGGCAGAAGGTTGATCAGAGCAGAAACAAATGATTTATAGAGGATGGAGGGCTGAAGTATTGGTGGAGGGTGTTCAAATTCTTTGGCCTGATGATGGGACAGCTGTGCAGAAATGGAAAGATCTTAGTTCATGTTCCAGTTCTATGTCCTTTAAGAAATCACAAGACGTGTCTGAACCTATTTCCTCGTTGATAAAATGCCATATAACAGGGTAGATGCGAAGGCTGTGATAAGAGAATGTATGTGAAAATGCTTTGAAAATTAAAAAGCAAATACAAACGATAAGAATATATTATTATTATTAATATGGATGAGGTTTTTTTTACTGTTAAAGGGGTTAGAACAAATAGGTGAGACACAATTCTGGGAGAGGCGTCATTCCATTATGGAGCATTATTTAGATTTCATACAAGTTGGAGAGCAGAGCAGAGGTCCTTGGAGATCTCATTCTTTGGAATGTGTAGCATACAGTCCTGTCTGTCCTAAGCCAGTACCAGCCCCAGCCCGTCAGGCCCTGTAAAGGGGTCGGTGCCTGTGGGGAGAGAGGCTGCAGTTCAAGGCAGAGGTCACTGTGTCCTAGGATAAAGAGCCAGTGAGTGTGCATCCTTCCTGTTCAGGGAAGTAGCATAGGCTCAGAAGCGGACCAGTCCCACCCTTAGGCCCAGACGAGAAGAACCTCTGTCTGGGCCTGCTCTTGAGAAATTTTTATTATTTTTAAAAAAGTTTTTCTTTAACAATTAAAATAAATAAGTAAAACAAATAAAACATGGGTGCTTACCTCTGTCCTCCGGGAGGACTCAATGCTTGCACACACTTTTGCGACAGTAGTGTTGAGGCCCAGAGAAATGCTTCTGCATGTTTCTTACCCTATATTCTCAAAACAAAAGGTGACTGTGTTTTTTGTTTGTTTGTTTGTTTGTTTGTTTGTTTTCAGTCCTCTTTTTTTTTTAATTAATTAATTTATTTATTTATTTTTAACTTTATTTTGTACATTTAATAATTGAAAACATAAACAATTAAAAACTAAAAAGTCAACACAGATGAATAAATATATACATTTCTCAATTAAATGTAATGGATACATGTAAATTTTTTTTTTTTTTTTTTGAATCAAACAATATATTACGCAATATATTTGGTTCATAGTAATGCATTCATACAGTATTTGTCCTTTTGTGTCTGGCTTGCTTCACTCAACATAATGTCCTCCAGGTTCATCCATGTTGCCATATGCTTTATGACTTCATTTCTTCTTACAGCTGCATAATATTCCATCGAGTAAAGAGACCACAGTTTGTTTATCCACTCATCTGTTGATGGACACCTGGGTTGTTTCCAACTTTTGGCAATGGTGAATAATGTGCCTATGAACATCGGTGTGCAGATGTCTGTTCTTGTCACTGCTCTCAGTTCTTCTGGGTATATACCCAGTAGTGGTATTGCAGGGTCACGTGGCAAGTCTATATTCAACTTCTTTAGGAACTGCCAAACAGTCCTCCATAGTGGTTGTACCATCCTGCATTCCCACCAACAGTGAAGAAGTGTTCCTATCTCTCCACATCCTCTCCAACACTTGTAGTTCTCTGTCTTTTTAATACTGGCCATTCTGATAGGTGTGAAATGATATCTCATTGTAGTTTTGATTTGCATTTCCCTAATCATGAGTGATGTTGAGCATTTCTTCATGTGTTTTTTTGCCATTTGTATTTCTTCTTCGGAGAAATGTCTATTCAAGTCTTTGGCCCATTTTTTAATTGGGTCATTTGTCTTTTTATTGTTGAGTTGTAACATCTCTTTATATATCCTGGATATTAAACCCTTATCAGATATGTGATTTCCAAATATTTTTTCCCATTGAGCTGGCTGCCTTTTCACCCTTCTGACAAAGTCCTGTGAGGTGCAAAAGTGTTTAATTTTGAGGAGGTCCCATTTATCTACTTTTTCTTTTGTTGCACATGCTTTGGGTGTGAGGTCCAAGAAAACACCACCTACTACAAGGTCTTGAAGATGTTTCCCTACATTTTCTTCCAGTAGTTTTATGGTCCTGGCTTTTATATTTATATCTTTGATCCATTTTGAGTTGATTCTTGTATAGGGGATGAGATAGGGGTCCTCTTTCATTCTTTTGGTTATAGATATCCAGTTCTCCCAACACCATTTGTTGAAGAGACTGTTTTTTCCCATCAGCGTGGACTTGGGAGGTTTGTCAAAAACCAGTTGACTGTATAGGTGAGGGTTTATTTCTGGATTCTCAATTCTATTCCACTGATCGATATGTCTATCTTTATGCCAGTACCATGCTGTTTTGACCACTGTAGCTTTGTAATATGTTTCAATGTCCGGCAGTGAAATTCCTCCCACATTGCTCTTCTTTTTTAGAATACTTTTGGCTATTCGGGAGCACTTACCCTTCCAGATGAATTTGGTAATTGCCTTCTCTAATTCTGTAAAGTAAGCTGTTGGGATTTTGATTGGTATTGCATTGAATCTATAAATCAGTTTGGGCAAGATTGACATCTTCATGATATTTATTCTTCCAATCCATGAACACGGAATGTCTTTCCGTTTGTTTAGGTCTTTTTTAATTTCTTTTAGCATTGTTTTGTAGTTTTCTGCATATAGGTCTTGTACTTCCTTGGTTAAATTAACTCCTAGGTATTTGAGTCTTTTTGTTGCAATTGAAAATGGAATTTTCCTCCTGATGTCCTCCTCAGATTGTTCAGTACTAGTGTACAAAAACATTACTGATTTTTGCGTGTTGATCTTATATCCTGCCACTTTGCTGAACTCATTTATTAGTTCAAGTAGCTTTGTTGTGGATACTTCAGGATTTTCTAAATACAGGATCATGTCATCCACAAGCAGTGAGAGTTTTACTTCCTCTTTTCCTATTTGGACACCTTTAATTTTTTTGTCTTGTCTAATTGCCCTAGCTAGAACTTCTAGTACAATGTTGAATAACAATGGTGACAGTGGGCATCCTTGTCTTGTTCCTGATCTTAGGGGGAAAGCTTTCAACCTTTCCCCATTGAGTATGATGTTGGCTGTGGGTTTTTCATATATGCCTTTTATCATATTGAGGAATTTTCCTTTTATTCCTATCTTTTGAAGTATTTTTATCAAAAAAGGATGTTGGATTTTGTCGAATGCCTTTTCTGCATCTAATGAGATGATCATGTGGTTTTTTTCCTTCAATTTGTTAATGTGGTGTATTACATTGATTGATTTTCTTATGTTGAACCAGCCTTGCATGCCAGGAATAAATCCCACTTGGTCGTAATATATAAGTCTTTTGATATGCTGTTGGATTCGATTTGCAAGGATTTTGTTGAGAATTTTTGCATCTATATTCATGAGACAGATTGGTCTGTAATTTTCTTTTCCTGTGGAATCTTTATCTGGCTTTGGTATTAGGGTGATGTTGGCTTCATAAAATGTGTTCGGTAATTTTCCGTCCTCTTCAATTTTTTGGAAGAGTTCAAACAGGATTGGTGTTAATTCTTTTAGAAATGCTTGGTAGAACTCAACTGTGAAGCCATCTGGTCCTGGACTTTTCTTTGCTGGGAGATTTTTGATGACGGATTCAATCTCCTTAATTGTGATTGGTTTGTTAAGTTCTTGTATTTCTTGTTGTGTCAGTGTAGGTTGGTTATGAGTTTCTAGAAATTTGTCCATTTCATCCAGGTTGTCTAGTTTGTTGGCATATAGCTTCTCATAATATCCTCTTATGATTCTTTTTATTTCTGTGAGGTCATTTGTAATTTCCCCCCTTTCATTTCTGATTGTATTTATTTGCATCTTCTCTCTTTTTTTCTTTGTTAGTCTAGCGAGGGGTTTGTCAATTTTATTGATCTTCTCAAAGAACCAGCTTTTGGTTTTGTTGATTTTCTCTATTGCTTTTTTGTTCTCATTTTCATTTATTTCCACTCTAATCTTTATTATTTCTTTCCTTCTTTTTTGCTTTGGGATTGGTTTGCTGTTCTTTCTCTAGTTTCTCAAGTTGTTCAGTTAAATCTTTGAGTTTAGCTCTTTCTTGTTTCTTAATATAGGCATTTAGGGCTATAAATTTCCCTCTCAAGACTGCCTTTGCTGTATCCAATAAGTTTTGATATGTTGTGTTCTCATTTTCATTTGTCTCAATATGTTTACTGATTTCACTTGCAATTTCTTCTTTGACCCACTGAATATTTAGGAGTGTGTTGTTCAGTCTCCACACATTTGCAAATTTCCTTTTTTCCTGTCTGTTATTGATTTCTAGTTTTATTCCATTATGATCTGAGAAGGTGCTTTGTATAATTTCAATCTTTTTATATTTACTGAGAGCTGCATTGTGCCTTAACATGTGGTCTATCTTGGAGAAAGATCCATGGGCACTTGAGAAGAATGTATAACCCGCTGAGTTTGGATGCAGTGTTCTGTATATGTCTGTTAGGTCTAACTTGTTTATCATATTGTTCAAGTTCTCTGTTTCCTTGTTGATCTTCTGTCTAGTTGTTCTATCTAATGATGTGAGAGGGGTGTTGAAGTCCCCAACGATTATTGTAGAAATGTTATTTCTCCCTTCAGTTTTGCCAGAGTTTGTCTCATTTATTTTGGGGCACCCTGGTTAGGTGCGTAGATATTTATGACTGTTATATCTTCCTGGAGGAGTGTCCCTTTTATTAATATAAATGGCCTTCCGCATCTCTTATCACTTTTTTGCATTTGAAGTCTGTTTTGTCTGATATTAGTATAGCTACCCCTGCTCTTTTCTGTTTACTATGCGCATGGAGTATCTTTTTCCAAACTTTTACTTTCAGCCGGCTTGTATCCTTGTGTCTGAGGTGAGTTTCTTGTAAGCAGCATATGGATGGCTCATGCTTTTTTATCCATTCTGTCAGCCTGTATCTTTTGATTGGGGAATTTAATCCATTCACATTCAATGATATTACTGAAAATGCACTATTTATTTCCTCCATTTTATTCTTTGGTTTTCATATGTCATCTTATTTTTGTCTTTCTTTTTACTCTTTTGATTATCCTTTCTGCTTTTCTTTCTTCTATACTCTCCTCCAAGCCTCTCTCTCCTGTCTTTTTCTTTCAGGTTCTAAGGCTTCCTTTAATATTTCCTGCAAAGGTGGATTCTTTTTTGCAAACTCTCTTAATTTCTGTTTGTTTGTGAATACTTTATATTCACCTTCATTTTTGAAGGACAGTTTTGCTGGATAAAGAATTCTCGGCTGGCAGTTTTTCTCTTTCAGTTTCCTAATTGTATCATACCACTATCTTCTCGCCTCCATGGTTTCTGAAGAGAAATCTGCACAAAGTCTTACTGGACGTCCTTTGTACGTGATCGTTTGCTTCTCTCTTGCTGCTCTGAGAATTTTCTCTTTAGCTTTTACATTTGACATTCTGAATAATATGTGTCTTGGCGTAGGTCTATTTGGATTTATTCTTATTGGGGTACGGTGTGCTTCTTGGACATGTAAGTTCATTTCTTTCGTGAGAGTTGGCAAATTTTCGGCTATTATTTCCTCAAATACTCTTTCTGCCCCTTTTCCTTTCTCTTCTCCTTCTGGAACTCCCATCACACGTATGTTCTTGCGTTTTGTGTTGTCATTCAACTCTCTGAGCCCCTGCTCAATTTTTTCCATTCTTTTCTCTCTCTGTTCTTTTCTCTCTTCAATTTTAGCTGCTCTGTCTTCGGTATCACTTATTCTTTCTTCTATCATTTCGAGTCTGCTGTTGTATGCTTCAAATGTATTTTTTACTTCACCTATTGTGTCTTTCATTCCCATGAACTCCGTTACTTTTCTGTTCATGATTTTAAAATTCTTCTTTTCGTTCGCGCAATGACTTCTTGATGTCATTGATCTCTTTAACTATATTCTCTTTCATCTCATTAATTTCATTTTGGAAATGTGTGCTCATCTCACTGATTAGTTTTCTCAAATTCTGCATCTCTTCTGGGACTTTGCTGTATTCCTTTTCTTGGGCCATGTCTTCTATTTTCTTAGTATGGCCGGTAATTTTTTGCTGGTGCTTAGGCATCTGGTTAGTTTGTATTTTACTTAGATGCTCTATCTCTTTCTCTTTTATGGAGTTTTAGTGGCAGGCGGCTGTGAGTTACCACCGCTCTTTGATTTTGGGCTCAACCTTGATTGTTAAGATTGTTCTGCTGGTTGCTCAAAACTGTGCACTGGACCCAGTAATTGGTTGTAGAGTCGTTTCCTAGGGCCTTGGGCAGGGAGGCTATAGAGGCCAGGAAAAGCCTCTCTTACTTATTAATTTTCTTATGTGAACTTCCTCGGTCTGCCAGGAGATGGCACTTGTTGGCAGCTCTCAATTCAATGCCTGGTCGGAGCTTATTTGTTGTGACACAGACCAGGTCAATGTGATAGAGCTTCCTGTCTGGGGGCTAGGACCCCTGTGATTCAAACTTTCTGAAACAGTTCTCCAGACTTCGTAGCGCCCCCCTTTTCCCAGCTAGGAAATATTTCCACTCCCTTCTGAATCTTCAACAATCAGTCCCTGTTAGTAGAGGAGGAGATTGGGAGGTTTGTATATCTTTAGCCCCTTGCAGGCTTCAAGGCAAACAATGGCGCAGCCCCACCCAGCCTGGAAGGGCTCTCGGGTCAGGGCAGACCAAACCTGGGAGTCCAAAGCAGGGTCAGCCCCAGGCTCTCTCTCCCCTCTCCCGTGGTGTCCTCAACAATTAGTCCAGGCTAGAAGAGAGGGAGGTTGCGAGGATCGGATTTCTCCAGTCCTTTCCAGGCTCCCAGGGCAAACCGCCGTGTGGAAGCTTCCGTGGGGCTCTGCAGCCCAAATTTCAGGTCAGAACCTGAGTCAGCCTAAGGCTGTGTCCCTCTCACTCTCTCCCCTTTCCAGGAGTGGCAGATCCCTGAAGCCCCCTTTGTCTGTGTTCGCAGGCCCAGGGGCCCTAGAATTCTGAAGAGTGTAGGGGAGGGTGCCGGCAGCAGCAGAAGCTGCTACTTGCAACTCACAGTTCTGTAGTCGCGATTTCCCTCTTCTGTCCCTCTCTCCTCTGGGTGGTGCGCAGCCTTCACCTGCTGTCCTAAACCCTAGAAGATCTTTTTCGGGGCTGTTTCAGCTTGTCCTCTAGCTATTTTTCTGGAGAAGAGATTCCCGTGTCTTACTAGTCCGCCATCTTCCCCTGACTGTGTTTTAATGCTCCTGTTGGTGGTGGGAATTACTTCAGAGTATGAGGAAGAATTTGTCAGCAGAAACCTTGGGTATGAGAAGAGATAAATTAACTTGTCAAGTTCTGCCTCTCAGCTAGCAGGAGTGCAGTAGATTCTTGCATATGGTAAATTGTTTCCCAATAGAGCAGTGAGACAATTTTCTCTCTAGATTCCAATTTGTGGTTCCAGAAGTACGCAAGAATAAGTGTGGTCTTCACAATACATACGCTAGCTATATCAGTTTTTCGAAAGTAAACAATTCATAATTATCTTAAATTTGCCTATATCTGAGGCTAGAAGAACATGCATGAAGCTTGAAAGCAGTGCCTTACATTGGCAACTAAAACTAGACACTAGATGCCAGAATTGGAATTAATTTTATTTTTATAAAGTTTTTAATAAGATTTAATTAAATTTCAAATATAGGAGTTTTGGGCTTTATTTAAGTAATTTTGACTTAAATGTTTGAAATTCATTAGTTATAGTTTGTATTTTCTCTTTAATGTAATAGAGAAATAGATCATTTTTAATGTTTTAGGAGGAAAATAACCTTTTTGAAAACATATAAAATAGCTGAAATGATTGTTTTAATATATTTTTTAATTTACATGTTTTTCAAAAAGATATATTAAATTTTGTACCTGTAGAGTATTATTACATTTTATTTTGTAATAAATGAGAATGAGTATTAGTCACGATTGTGAAAGACAATACCAAAGTTAAACTCAAAACTAAAAAAAAAAGCTGAAAAGTAAAAGGAAATAGAAAATCTTCAAAGAGGCGATCTATTTAAATTTTTTAAAACTCCGAACTGTAGGACATGACCATATAAAATGGGCAAACAGGACATTAGAAATTCTTTATTTAATGAAGATTTAATTTTTTACTGAAACAATAAAATTTAGCAAGAATATTATTCTCATCAAATCTACAGCTTGAACACGTAGATGAAAATCTATGCAACTCCAAATTCTTTAATAAGTGGAGCTGTAATGACTTCTTAAAGTAATGAGAATAAAAAAGAGAATTATGCCTATTGATTTGCAAATTAGAAAACTCAAATACAACTCTGGCCTGCCAATGAGGAAATGAAGAAAATTACATCCATGAAATTGGCAAGCTGGACAAGAAAGAGGAGACCTCTGGAATTTTTACTATATTTATTGAGTAAACATCTTAGAAATGGTCATTGTATTCTTATGACAGCCTGAGACTGTTTCTAGAAAAACCCAATTTGATTCAAAGGAATGATTATCCAATTTTCTACTGTACAGACTTGGCAGAAATTTTAATATTTCATTTTACACCAAAATTCTTTCAAATTGAAAACTGTAGAAACTGGCTTTTATTTTTTAATGGCAAAAACAAAATATTCTGAAACTACTCTCGGGCTTTTCATGACCATCTTCATGATAATCTTTGGCCAATGAAGGGATATGTGAAAGTGCACATTAAGGTCTTTGATCAGGGGAAACAGATGTGTTTCAAGCAACTGGGCTCCCATCTACCATATAGGAGGTCCAGGGTTTGATTCCCGGGGCCTCCTGGTGAAAGGTGTGCTGGCCCGAGTGGAGAGCTAGCCCACACAGAGTGCTGGCCCATGCGGGAGTGCTAGCGCAGTAAGATGAAGCAACAAAAAGAGACACAGAAGAGAGACAATAAGAGACACAGCAGACCAGGGAGCTGAGGTGGCTCAAGCGATTGAGTGCCTCTCTCCCAACTCTGAAAGGCCCCAGGATCAGTTCCCAGTGCCACCTAAAAGAGAAGACAAGTAGACACAGAAGAACACACAGAGAGAAGACAGTGAGCGCAAAACAATGAGGTGGGGAAGAAATAAACAAATAAACCTTTAAAAAAAAATGTGACTGTCACTTGTGCATAAAAAAATCACATGCAATTACTAGAACAGAAAAAAAAAAAGCCGAATAAACAGTAAGCAATTGATAGTTAGCACTCCACAATGAAAAGTAAACACCAATATGAAACATTGATTTGATATCCCTAAACCATAATATATGTCCAATATTTAGCCAGGCATAACAATATTTTTCATAGCATTAATAGCACAATATTTACAGAAAATAATGGAAAATTTCTAGGTTTAATAAAAATGATTTCAAAAGTTAAAGCTAAAACAGTCAAATATGTAAGATAGTTAAGAAATAATAAAGCAAATTATGACTATGTAAGGTGAATTCAAAATGAAACTTTTTCTAAAAGATTTATTTCATTCAAAGAATATATGCAATATTTTCTGGATCTGCCCAGAAATGTCACATCTGGATGAAACACATATCAGAACTGACCTTTCAATAGCTCTCAAGCATACAATGGGAATGCTTATTAAATGCTGCTATAGCAATTAAGATATATCTTCTTAAGATAGAAGATGTATGTATGTAGACAAGATAGAGGATGTATGAAATGAGTTAAATGAAACCATAGAAGATCCTCAAATGAAGAGTGAATCATACTTGTTGCTGGAAAATGGAATTAATTTTTTTTAAGTTTGCACTATCCATACCTATTTGGTATAAGTATCACTTCCTATTAAAAATGTGTTGTGTCGGGGAGTGGGACCCACATGGTGAGTGGGAAGGAGATGGACCCCCATCTTTGGGAGGACTGATTCACCCAGAAACAGACAGGTGGATGTCTCTTAGGAGCAAGGTTGGATCCTAACAGGGAAGGATAATCAGCGTGTCAAGACCTCTTGTTGCATGTAACTATGAATCTTGTCATCCAATGAGTCAAGACGGGGGTGTCATGGGCCCCAGGGGGATGGGGAGGAAGGAACAGAAAAGATCAAATGGAGTATTTAGTGGTCAGGGGAAATGTTTTTCATTACCTTACAGTAATGGACACAGGACATGGTAAATATCATCAAGACTTATTAAACTGTACCGTTTAAATTGTAAATTATACTGTAAACCACTGACAATGTTTAGTAGCTATGTTTCACTATTTGTATAACAGTTATAACAATACTACCATCCACACAAAAAAGGTTTTAATATGGGGTGAGGAAAGGGGGAGGAGGTTGGGTATATGAGAGTCTCTAGTATTCTGTGTGTGACTTTGTTGTGACCTGAAACTTCTTTGAAAATTAAATGAAAACTTGGGAGACACTGGGGAGTGAGAGGGGGAAGGTGCCACAGTACAGACTGGACACCCGATAATGCAGTGATAAAAGGAAAAAATTAATAATTAAAAAAAATTTTTTTTGTTTTTTCCCATTTTTTGAATGTCCCAATCCTTTAATTATATATATATATTTTCTGAATTTCCATGTATTTTATCTCTTACATTTAAGCTTATCATTATTATTTCCTTTTCCTATTAATTATATTTGGTTATTATATGGGCTTCATCTTCAAGGAAGGTTTAGATCACAGAAGGGTTACAATGGGGGCTGCAGAGGATCATTGGTTGGGGGTGTCTAGGATGGGGGATTCATGGGAGAAAGTTCATCTGAATATACATGAAAGATATATAAAATTGTCCAACTGATCAAGGGGTGGGGCATGGTCACAGTGGGTGGACAATCACTCAATAAATGAGGGAATACTGAATTCCCAGCCTGGAGAGCTCTGCCACATTCTCCAAGGGAGCAGCAACAGTCCCCCAAGTGCAGGGGCAGTGTCTGGCAAAGGAGGATGGTCCACTAATGGGGTCTTGTTTTTGATGACTAGCCTTATGAGTCTTTGCTCTTGTAATTGAAACTTAGCTTACTGTTATGGGGTGCCTAAGGGTTGCCACCTGAGAGACTCCTTGTTGTTCAAATGTGGCCTCTCTCTAAGCCAAATTCCGCATATGAATGCATTACCTTCCCCCCAGCGTGGGACATGACTCCTGGGGATAAGCCTCCCTGGCAACAAGGGATTAACATCAAGTGCCAACTGGCAACACAATTGGAAAAAGACCTTGAATAAAAGGGGGGAAAGGTAAAGACAAATGAGTTCATGTGGCTAAGAGACTTCAAAGAGAGTCAGGAGGTCATCCCAGAGGTAACGCTTATGCACACCTCAGTAGGATCTCATAGAACACCAAAGTGGATATCACCCCACACAAAGGGGCTCCTGAGGGCTCTGGAGACACCCAGGCCCTATATAAGGGGGTATAGCTCCAGAGATTGATGCCTTATCAGTGGGCTCTATTTTGGAATCTGTGCTCCTGAGAGTGACAGAGTTGGACTCAAATAAGTCCTCCCTGCACATGGTCCATCAGTCCCCTCTATTCAAACCTATATGTGATGCTGGAGTTTGTAGATGTACTTCCAGAGACTGGAGTCTTTGGCCTGCCTGTGTGCCAGCTGTGCCTGGAATCTCGGTGGAGCTGCAACTCCTACTCTACAGCTCAATGGACTCACCCAAGTCACCTGGTGAAGAGAGGATGATGGACAACGGCCACCCCCCAGGGAATGGAGAAAGTCTGCAGCTGCAGGCAGGATAATCCCATCCATTGTATCCATGGGATACATGGATACCTCACTTGGAGGTAGAGTGGACATCACCATCCCAAACTCCTCAGGATTGGGGGAAGAGCTATGGACTAGAGTGGACTCACTGGTATTCTGTTGTAGACATATTGTGATTCAAGCAAAGGAAGAAATTACAACTGTGAGGTGGAGCCAGTGGCCACTGGATGCTTTCAGGGCAGGGAAGGGAAAAGCAGTTGTAATACAGGTGCTTTTTCGGGACTTGGGAATTATCCTGAGTGACATTACAACGACAGATAGAGGCCTTTTTACATCAGCATAGAAGATGAAGAACTGTGTGGGAGAGAGAGTGGTCTACAGTGTGAACTTTGGTCCATGCTTAGAGGCAAAGCCCCAGGATGTGTATATCCATTGCAGGTGATGAGCCACACTAATGAAAGATGTTTATGTGGGATGTTGTGGGAGGCGTGGGAGGTGGGGAACATGGGAATCCTTGTAATTTTTGTGCAACATTTATGTAATCTAAGCATCTTTTAAAATATAAAATAGTAAATAATTTTAAAAAATGTTATCAGAAGCTTACCAAAAACATTGTCTATTTACATATTAAAAAGTCAAAATATTTTAATTATAAAGAAAATTGTTTATTTAAATGGAATGAAACTGCATGTGACATATGAACAGGAGTGATATTTCAATAAAACATAAGGAAATCAGAACAAGGAAAAGAAAATATTTGCATCACTTTGAAGGAGATTCATGTACAAATAATTCTGAAACTAATTTAAAATAGAGCCTATTTTCTTGTCATTATTGAAAAAAGGGTAATCTCATTTGAAGAGAGATTTGAATAAATTGGAAACTTTGAAAGAACTTAAGAAATACTATATGACTCTAGATAGTGATTTAAGAGATTATAAAAATTGTAATATAAGTGGTAACAAGTTATGGTGAAATTAAAATGTGTTTAATATTTTCTACAATAATATTAATTTATCATATGTAATTCCAATACAATGCTTGGACATGATTTGTAAAAATTTACGTTTCATTTCTGAATCTAAGGAATTTAGTGGCAAATCCAGTTGCTACTGCCTTAGCAGAATGAAGTAACTTAAAATTGAAATTAATTTTTAAAAATTTAAGAACTAGAATAACTTAAAAAATATTATTTAATTTGGCACTTCTGGCAATAGAGCACAAATCATGCTGTTATAAAACAAACAGCATAATTAGCAGTTTTGCTGAAATGAAGGCAAGAAAAAATATAATAATTTATGAATTACATGTCATTATTACTCATCCAGCATTCACTTGCCCATCAACAGAATACACGATGCACGATGATAATTAAATTTCAGTGCCTTTGACATTTTACCAACTCTCAGTCATATAAAAATCATAGCTCTCCATATTTTTTTATTTTGTTATGCAAGCATAATCAAGAGAGGATAGAACGTATTAATTAACCTGAGTTACGATTATTTAATATTTAGTCATATGATATATGGACTTCCCTCTGGTGGAGCTCTTGCCCCAGGCCCTGAAAATGTTAAGGGGTAACTTCAGAGGCAAAGGGCATCCTTTGGGGTAGCCTCTATCTCCAACATCCTACAGCTGCTATTCGGCGAGATGTCAGGGCTAATATCAGTATTGCCCACTCCTATTTCCACAGTTCTGAGATCCACTCCCTTTACCTCTGTAGCCTCCCTTAGTGTCTTGTCTTCTTTCTTTTCTCCTTTCATCCTAGAGAGTTTCTACTCAGTTTAAAGCAGCTCACCCTTCCCTGTGAACTTGGCACACTTTCCTGGGGGTTAAACCGGAAGTCAGTTCAAGTGACATCACACAATGTAAGGTGTCTTGGATCCCCATCAGCTGTTACCCCTGGAAAGTTAATAAGCAGCAATTGTTCCCCAAAATCATGTGGGTTTCAGACTTGGGAACCAGCCACCAACAGAAGCTGACAGAGCTCAACGAGGGCCCCTGACATTTAGATGTAAGCTTTCACTTTCATTATTTAGCAAGTACCAGCAAGTCTCTGAATTTCCATTAGGATATAACGACAACCTTTATATTACTGATATTGATTTTGTTAAGACTACATTACCAAAATCATATACCAGACATGTCTAAATTATTTTCTAAACAAGATAAAAATTCAAGAAAGTCAGTTAGACACTGAACAATAGTTGTCACTGCTATTATTATTTTGACAGCAAACGAAACTATCAAAAGCAGAAGGCCTTCTCTGCTCTTTTGAATAAATTTGCCACTAAGTTATAGACAAAATGTGAGGGTGCTAGGACCTTGAGGCTTCCAGCCAAACGTCGCACCCCTCTTAGATTCTACCAGCTGGCAAGGGTTATTTATCTCCCTTGCAAATAACTCCAGGTCTCTAGCCTTCCCACTGCCTGTAGCCATCCTAACGCAGCCTTCTTGCTACTAGGGACACATCCCTAATCATACAACTGAGGTCTCCCCTGCTTTGGGTCTCCCACAAAAATATTTTACATGATCATGTGTGCCAGCCATTCACAGTTACTCAAAGTGGTTTCATGAAACATTAACCTCCTTAGGGTTAATCTGTGGATTTTAATAGGGCTTTGCAGGAATATCCAAACCCATCCAAGAAACTGGGTCCATAACCACATAGTCGAGTTAGGTGGTGTAAGCTAAGGAATTAAAGATGTGGCTGTCCTAAACATCCTCTTTTCCTCTAGGCACCTGGCTGCTGGCAAGTTTTTAAATGCTCCAATCCATCAATCTATTGAAGGTGTGAGTGAATGTTTTTGTGTGTTGTTTTGCTTTCCTTTTCCTTTTTTTTTTTTTTTTCTTAGCATTCCAGAGCCTCACTTCCAGGAAGGGATAAGAAGAGAGGAAGGTAAATAGCTGCCTCCAAATCCTACCAAAGATACTTCTATGTAGTCAAATTTTAACATCTCAACCTCTTGGGGATCCCACATTGGCCATATTCCCTTCACCTTTCTTCCTACATCTTAAATGGTGCACAAGGGACCTATCCCTGGCTCCCCTTGGAGAAGAATCATTCTCATTGTAATCACTGTGCATGGGAACAAAGAACATACAGATCAAAGGTTTAGGGTCTTCAGCCCCACCACGATCACATGACCACCCAGCTCAAAGGCAGCAACTATCAACTGAAGTGCTGGTGGGGAGCTTCTGGCCTTTCCAGAGAAGTCCCTGGCGGTTACCTAGAAACAGCTCCCCATGTCATTTATTGTCATTCACATTGTTTGCACCATGCTGATGACATTCCTTTGGGATACTCTGTATTTAGCCATTTTAAGTTGTACGCCTTGATGAAGGCATCCTTCTATTTTTTCTCTGAAACATACAAACCCACCATCCACCTCCCCCCCAACTCCCTGCAGCCAAATTAATTTTGGTTTTCCATTGGAACTGCTTGGAATTGGTTTGCCTACTTCCACCCCCCAAAATCCTGTTGTTAATTTTATTGGAATCATGTTTAAATTTATAAATTAATCTAGGGAGAATTGACAATTTTAATAATGTTAAGGCTTCTTATCTAATAATAATAATAAAGATAGTAATAATATATCCATATATGTTTTCATTTATCCAGGTCTTTCTTTTCTGCCCTCAGTCCTATTTCAGTGTTCTTCATATAGCTCTTGTATTTTTCTTGTTGAGGTATTTTACCTTTGTGTTGCTATTATTAATGGCATCTTCCATTCTACTTACTAACTGCTTGTTGTCTATATATGAGGACCATCAAATAATTTTAATATGGCAAAAACAGCCTTCTTGCTTTAAAAGGAGGAGGAGGGCTTTGGTCTGCTTTTGTGGCTGCTTTTTAAAATTGAAATGGGGAAAAGTTTGAATGCAGTGAGCTAGAGGTCACAAGAGGGACAAAACTTGGGGTAAATCCATCAAAGCCCTGCAGTTGTAAGCACTGGTCAAGAACTAAGGAAAATTGCTCTTTGATGTTACAAGAAAGCCATAGAGCTGGGAGGTCAGCTGTTGAGCAAATGGTCCGAGGTTATACAATTGGTTGTTGGTCTCCATCACTTACATTCTTTAGTAGCTTTTAGCCATATTAAAGTTTTGTGATGGTGGAATAAAAAGATCCAAATCATGCCTCAGCCAAACTGACATATTAGTCATTTATTAACCTTTTTTGCAGTAATAGGAGAGCACTGCTCAAACCTCCCTGTAATCGAGTCTGCTGTGAGGAGTGTAGCCAGCTGGGCACTGTCAGAATCCACCACCAAGAGCATGCTCTCACTGGGCCACTCCCAGCCAATGACTGAGCCTGCAGGGGAACTAGAGCCAGGCCGTTTCTGTGCAATTTGGGACTCCTCCAACAGGCAATCCCCTAGAAGCCGGGCTGAGATTCTCACAGCTGCACCATAGTCAGAGGCTCTTTCTACTCCCTTCTCCTTCTTCTCCTCTCCCTGCACAGAACTCAGAGGTTCTCCCCACTATTCCTGCTCCTGCCCCTTATCCCTTATAGGCGTTTCCCTCAATAAACCTTGCCGCCTGCTTCCCAGAGGACCCACACTGACATACCTTCCTCACACATGTTATCATCATTGTGGCTCCCTTATGGATACTCTTCAAAGTTTCTACACTCTTCAATATTTCTCTTTTCCTTAGAACTGGACATAATGCTACAGTCTGACTAGAACTGAGCATCCAACTGGTTATGGATGCCATGCTTGTGTTGCCTATGTGCCACAAAAAACAGGAACCTCCAGTCCAGTCCTCAACAGGACAGTCACCCTGAGCACGGACATACTCAGTTTTTAAAATTTGTTAGTTAAACTGTGCTGTTAATATATTCTATTTTTTATTAAAGCAATTGTAGGTTTACAGAAAAATCATGCAGAAAATACAGAGTTCCCATATGCCCCCTCTCATACACACAGTTTTCCCCATCATTTAACATTTTGCATTAGTGTGGTAACTTTGTTATAATTGATGAAATATTATTATTCTTATTATATTATTAACTATGCCTAAAGTCTGCATTAGGGTTCACTCTTTGTGTTGTACTGTTCTTTGTGGGGGTTTTTTCCCTGGCAACTTATATACAACAAAATTTCTCATTTTATTCACTCTCAAATATACAACTCAATGGTGCTGATTACATTTACAAAATTGTGCCTCCATCACCATCATCCATTGCCAACACTTTTCCATGGCCCAAAACAGAAACTCCATGCCAATTAAACATTAACTCCCCACCTCCCACCCCCACCCAGCTCCTGGTAACCTGTATTCTAGTTTTTGACTTTAAGAATTTGCATCTTCTGCTTATTTCATATAAATAAGATCATATAATATTTGTCCTTTAAAGTCTGGTTTCTTTCACTCAATATGGTATCTTCAAGATTTATCCATGTTGTAGTATGCATCAGAACTTCATTCCTTTTTACAGTTGAATAATATTCCATTGTATGTGATACCACATTTTGTGTATCCACTCATCTGTTTATGGGCACTTGAGTTGCTTCCATCTTTTGGCAGTTGTGAATAATGTCATTATTAAGTTGTTGTGCAAATATTTGTTCAAATCCCTGTTTTCAATTCTTTTGGATATATACCTAGAGTGGTATTACCAGGTCATATGGTAATTCTATACTTAACTTTCTGAGGAATCACCAAACTTTTCCACAGTGGCTATACCTTTTTACATTCCTGCAGCAGTTTGAAATTATTTTATGAATCCCAAAAAGAGAAAGATTATGTTTTTGAACTAGTTTCTTCCTGTGCGTATGATACCCTTTGACTGTATTAAATTTGGTTGATGGGCCTTTGATTAGATTAGTTGATAAGATCAATTTAGTGCTTTCGATTGGACCACGTCAGTGTTTCATGACTCGGGTTGAATCTCTGCCTCCTTGCTGGGTCTGATATAAATGGAAACACAGAAAGAGATAAACATAGGAAAAGGGAGCTTCCATGTTTGACGTTGTCATGTGAGAAGGTTTCACCCACGGCTGAGCTACAAAGAGGGAAGCCCTCAAGAGGCTCAAGAAGCTGAGGCCCAGAGGGAGAAAGTGAAGGCCCAGTAAGAGACAAGCCCTATCCCAGGTTTGCCTACAGCTGCAGAAAGGCTGAGACCTTGACAGAGATCAGTGGCCATCTTGCTTTGCCACGTGCCTGGACAACAGAATCAACAGTAGCTGACTTTGGTGAGAAAACATCTTTGATGGTGCCTCTATTTGGATATTTCATGGCCTTGGAATTGTAAGATTTTATCCCAAAAAAAGCCCCCTTATAAAAGTCAATCCATTTCTGGTAATTTGCATTGGCAACCCTTCAGCAAACTAAAACAATCCCCATCAACAATGTATGAGAGTTCTATTTTTTCACATATTCTCCAAAACTTGTTATTTTCCTTTTTTTTTTTTAAGATTTATTTATTTACTTTATCCATTTTAAGCCCCCCCTTTCCCATTTGCTGTTTTTTGTCCATTCACTAGGCAATTCTCTGTGTCTGTTTCCTGCCATCTCTTCTCATCCTCCTCCTCCAGTCTTCACCAGGATTCGATCCTAGAGACCTCCGATGTAGGAGAGAGGTGTTCTGCCACCTGCGCCACCTTGGTTCCTTGTCTCTGGAGCTTTTGGAGCATCTCGTCTTGTCTCTCCCCTGCATCTCTCTCCTGTTATGTCATCATCTTGCTGCATGGCTCCCGGGGCCGGCGGCTCACTGCACACAGAGTCTGGCAGCCCATGCACCTTCTATATATATTTTTTATTTTACCGGGAGGTCCCGGAGACCGAACCCAGGTCCCTCCATATGGCAGACGGACGCCCAATTATTTGAGCCACATCCGCCCCCTTCCATTTTTTAAATAACAGCTATTCTAGTGGCTGTGAAATAATGTCTCATTGTGGTTTTGATTTGCATTTCTCTAATGGCTAATGACGTGCATTTTTTCATGTATTTATCAGCCATTTGTATATCTTCTTTGGGGAAATGTTTATTCAAGTCTTTTGTACATTTAATTAGGTTGTTAATTGGGTTGTTTCTCTTTTTGTTGTAAAGTTGTACGATTCCTTTATATATTCTGGATATTAAACCCTTATTGGATATGTGGTTTCCACATATTTTCTCCCATTCTATAGGTTGTCTTTTTACTTTCATGATAAAGTCCTTTGATGCACAAAGGTTTTCAATTTTAAGTTCCACTTATTTATTTTTTCCTTTTGTTGCTCATGCTTTTGTTGTAAAGTCTAAGAAACCATTGCTTAACACAAGGTCCTGAAGATGCTTCCCTTTGTTTTTTTCTAGGAGTTTTACAGTTTTGGTTCTTATATCTAGGTCTTTGATAAATTTTGAGTTAATTTTTGTGTATGGTGTGAGGTAGCAGTTCACCTTCATTCTTTTGCATATGGCTCTACAGTCCTCTCAGCACCATTTGTTGAAGAGACTTTTTTCCACACTGAATGGAATTGGCACTTTTGTCAAAAATCAGTTGGCCAGATAATACCAGCTGGATACAATCTTAAGGAACAAATACCTCAGTGTCCAAGTTCCAGTGATAAGATATTAAAATATCAAAATTTCTGGATTTAAACAAAAGATTACAAAACCTAGAAAGAAACGGGAAGTAGTGGCCCAAGCAAAGGAGAAAATTAAAGCATTAGAAAACCAGTAGTAAGGAGAACCAGACCTGAGACACACCAAAGATTTTTTTTAAATGGTCCAAAATATGCTCAAAGAGAAAAGACCTAAAAGAAATCAAGAAAATGATAGATGAACACAAAGGTAATATTGATACAGAGTTAGAAATTATGAAAAGGAATCAGACAGAGCTGAAGACACAGTAACAGAAATAAAAAATTCCTAGAGGGGTTCAACACAGACTGGAGCTGGCAGAAGAAAGAAACAATGGACTTGAAGATAAGACAACTGAAATCATCCAGTCTGAGTAGAAGAAGGAAGAAAGAGTGAAGAAAAGTGAACCAAGATGGAGGAACCTGCGGGATACCATCAAGCATACAAAATATGCATTGTAGGAGTCCAAAAGGAGAAGAAAGAGAGAAAGGGACAGATAGAATATTCAAATAACTAATGGCTGAAAACTTCCCAATTTATTGAAAGCAATGAATATACACATTCAAGATGCTCAACAAAGTCCAAACAGTAAAGATCCATGCTGTGGTATATTATAACCAAACGATTAAATGCTAAAGATAAAGAGAATTCCGAAAGCCACAAGAGAGAAGTAACATTGCATGTACAGGGAAACTTCAGTAAGATTAAGTGGTAATTTCTCATCAGAAATCATGAAGGCAAGAAGGCTGTGGGATGACATATTTAAAGTACTAGAAGCAAAACACTGCCAACCAAGAATCTTATATCTGGTAAAACCATCTTTGAAAAAATGAGAGAGGGAAGTGGATGTGGCTCAACTAGTTGGGTGCCCACTTACCACATGGGAAGTCCCAGGTTCGGTCCCGGTGCCGCCTAAGGAAGACGCGCAGACGCTGCAGCCACTACCACAGGCTAGATGCCGCACCTGCCTCCACGAGCTAGATGCTGCACCCACTGCAATGAGCAGACACTTAAACGAACAGATGCCACAAGCCAGCAGATGCCACAGGTCACAGGGAGCAGATGTGGCTCAGGCTGTTGGGCACTTGCCTCCCATGTGGGAGGTCCCAGGTTTGGCTCCCAGTGCCTCCTGGAGAAGGTGAGCAGACAAGCAAGAGAGCCGTCTGGGGGAGGGGGAGATAAATGAAAATAAATAAATCTCTTTTAAAAAATGAGAGAGAGATTCTGGGCTTCCAGTTGACCAACATGGCAGCATAAGACACTCCAGGTCATTTCCCCACAGAATCTACGAAAAATTAGCAAAAACTGGCAGAGTCATCTTCCTCAAAACTCCAGAAAACAGGTAAAGGGTTGCAGTAACTGGGAAAGTACCAAATCAAGAAAAATCAGCCTGAAAAATGGTAGACAAATCTCATGGTGCCTTGCTAGCCCCTTCCCCACTCCTTCTCTGGTGTGCTATAGAGCCATCCTGTGTTCCCATGGTTGGTCCCTGGCCCTGTTCCAGAGGGAACAGAATAATCCCTACACATATACTGGGGTGTCTGTATGTCAATGCCAGACTATCCTGTGGAAGCCTAAAGACTGAACCAGGAAACTTGTCTTGGACTCGCCCTCCCAGAATTTTTCCTGAAGGCAAAGAAGCAGCTTGCAGACAGCTTGCAGACAACTAAAGCAGTGTAAGAAACTATATATATATATATATATTATGGGAATCCCAGTCAGAAGAGAAAGTGGCAGAAAGAATATTTAAAAGAAATAGTGGCAGAAAACTTCCCAAATTTAACAAAAGACATTCATATGCACATTCAGGAACCTCAGGGACCCCAAACAGGATAAACTCAAAGAAGACCATGCCCAGACACATAGTAATCAAACTGTCCAATGCCAAGGCCAAGGAGAGAGTTCTGAAAGCTGCAAGAGAAAAGCAAAGAGTTACCTACAAAGGAATCCAATAAGATTGAATATCAATCAGAAACCATGGACGCAGGAAGGACATGGAATGATATAGTTAAAGTGTTCAAAGAAAACAATTGCCAACCAAGAATTTTATATCCAGTGAGACTTCCTTTCAAAAATGTAGGAGAGATTAAAACATTCCCAGATAAAAGCTGAGGGAGTTCATCACCACTAGACCAGCCCTGTAAGAGTTGCTAAAGAGAATTCAGTGGGTTGAAAGGAAAGGACAACAGATAATAGATTGAAGCTGCATGAAGAAATAAAGATCTCCACTATCTTTGAATCTGTGAATTTATTGGGGAAGTGACTATCAAATGGCAGAAGTTTCTACTTTGACAATTTGGAAGGGATGTATGGAACAGAAAGCCTATTGTTTTCCACTCTTATTCCAGGTCACTTTTAAATTTTCTATAAGACAAGGTTTATTCTTGTGGTCTCAAGCAGATCAGTCAGTAGAGAGGCAGAATTATCTTAATATGAAGACCTCACTAACAGAGACAACTGCACAGCAATAGAATGATGCTATCTTACATGACAGGAGACTCCTGGTCTGGAAGCTAGATGCTCACCCATCAGGAGACACCACTTGGGGTGAAGACTACCCTTCCTTGTTCTGAGATGCTATTTGTAAGAATTAAAAATAAAATGGGTTAGGTAGGGAAAAAAATCGGTTGGCCATTGGTGTGAAGGTTTATTTCTGAACTCTCAATTCAATTCCATCTGCCTGTATGCCTGTCCTTGTGCCAATACCACACTGTTTTGATTATTGTAACTTTGTGATAAGCTTTAAAGGCAGGTAATGTGAGTCCTCCATCTTTGTTCTTTTTCAAGATGGTTTTGGCTATTCGGGGCCCCTTACCCTTCCACATAAATTTGATGATTGGCTTTGCCATTTCTGCAAAGAAGATTGTTGGAATTTTGATTGGGATTGCATTGAATTGTAAATAGTTTTGGGTAGAATTTACATTTTAACAGAATGTCCTTCCATGTATTTAGGTCTTCTTTGATTTCTTTTAGCAAGATTTTGTAGTTTTCCATGTAAAAGTCCTTTACATCCTTGGTTAAATTTAGTCCTATATATTTGATTCTTTTAGTTGCTACTATAATGAATTTTTTTTCTTGATTTCCTCTTCAGATTGTTCATTACTGGTGTATAGTAACATTACTGACTTTTACGTATTGATCTTGTATCCCACAACTTTGCTGAAGTTGTTTATCAGTTCTAGTAACTTCTTTGTGGATTGTTAATATATTTTTCACCTACTACACCTGTTTCCTCACCTGGATAGGAGACATAAAATAATGTTTAATGGGAAGCAGATGTGGCTCAAGCAGTTGAGTGCCCACCTCCCACATGGGAGGTCCCGGGTTTAGTTCCCGATGCCTCCTAATGAAAAAACAAACAGACAAAGAGCAGACAATGAGCACAAACAAAGAGCAAACAGACGAGTTAGCCATCTGGTGTGGGGGGAGAATTAGAAAAACAATAAAAATAATAAGAAGGTTTAATATATGTATATATTGCTCACTCCTTAGTACCTAGCCTTTAATAATGTATTTCATTGAGTGTAAAGTGCTATAAATTATAATACATGCCATTATTTTATGTCACAAAGAATAAGAGATACTGCAAATTAAACTATACCATTCCATTGACTATAAAATGAATCCTGATTTCAGATGTTAAATGTGAGGGACAGTGGGGAGGAAGTGTGTTGAATAGTCTGTTTGCTTCCCTCCCTCAGGTCCACTCTCGACCTTTCTCCATCCATCCTCTCTGGGCCCAGAAGATTTGTCACTTAAGCATTGCATCAACCAGTTTCCCTTATCTCTGGCTTCTGATTGGTTCCAGATAATATGCTGCAGGGTAGTTGGAGAGAAAGATTGAGGTATTTATTCTCTTCAGAACCCATTTGTAAGCCAAATTTTGACAATGGCTACCTTTATCTATGTAAGACTATAGTTTCTGTTTGGTTGCCGTTTCCTACAGCTTCAGGTCTTTCTGGGGTCTGGGAGCCACTCTCTCCTTTTATCCCTTTAGGCCTAGAGCCAAAAATGGCTTCCCCCTTTTGCTAGTTCCAGGTTGTGCCTTTATCCTACACTTTTATAATGTATCTACCAGTGAAAGAGGATAAGGTATATTTATACTGATGTGTTAATTTAGAATGCTCTCCAAGATATATTATGTGAAAAAGCAAATTGTTGGACAATATGTATAACATAATTTCATTTATGTAAGAAGAAAAAAATCAACATATTTGTAAATGTAAATATATTATGCAAGAGTATAGAACAAGGTCTGAACCTTTACATTCACCCTAGGTTAAGAACCTCAGCTCT
>JAKSZT010053816.1:1205037-1395727 GCA_026826555.1 Tolypeutes matacus
TATATATATATTATACTATCCACACCAAACTATAGCAGTCAGTGGTTACTACTAGGAAGAGGAAAGGGAGGGAGAGAGAGTAAGGGGTAAGAGAGATTTTCACATTTTACTCTCTATACATCTCTCCATATATACTTTATTTTAAATAAAAACGTCTATATGTGGGTTTTAATTGGAACAATGTTACAGAGGGCAATTTAGCAATGTCTTTCAAAAATCCTAAGTGCATATATCCGTTAACCCACAAATTTCATGTATAAGAATTTATTTTGCAGATATGCATGCATATGTGCCCAATAAAATAAATTCAAGACTTTTTATGTAGGTGTGTCTATTGGTTATCTATTGCTGCATAACTAATTACCACAAGCGAAGCAGCTTTTATTATCTCACAGTCTGTGGGTCAAGCACAGCTTAGCTGGGTCCCCTGCTTTAGGATCTCTCACAAAGCTACAATAAAAATATCAGCAGATCCTCGTTGTATAGTGGTGAGTAAAAAAAAATAAATAAATAAAAATAAAAATAAAAATATCAGCAAGCCCTGCATGCGAGTCTGCCGCCAGGCCCCACGCATGGGTGCGCTGTCAGGCCCTGTGCACAGGTGCGCCGTCAAGCCCTGCAAGCCACACAGCGAGATAATGACGTAACAGAGGAGTGACACTGGGCAGAGCCAAGACCAGCTGCACTGAAAAACCAGGAACTAAGGTGGCACAGGTGATAGGACACCTCTCTCTCACATCGGAGGTTCCGAGGATTGAATCCCAGTGAAGACAGGAGGAGAAGGAGGAGAAGAGAGGGCATGAAGCTGACACAGAGATTTGCCCAGCGAATGGACACAAAAACAGCAAAAATGGGGGGTGGGGGTGGTAAACATGGATATAAGTAAATAAATCCATTTTAAAAAGTATAGGGGAGTAAGATACAGACTATAGTTAGTAGTAATACTTTGATGATGCTCTTTCATAATTTGTTTACAAATTTCCACAACAATGCAAAGTATTTGTGGTGGGGTGATGTGTGGGAGCCCTGTATGATGTTATGCATGTTTGTTTTGTAAGTTCACGATGTTTACTGAACACTTATAGTTTATGTGTGTTCATGTATGAATGATATACTTCAATAAATTGTTTTTTAAAAAAATGTGCAGCACCAGGGAAAAACAGAATAAAATAAAATAAAATAAAATAAAAGAATATTTGGGATTCTCAAAAAAAAAAAAAAAAATCTGGGGAGTGGATGTGGCTCAGTGGTTGAGTGCCTGCTTCCCATGTACAAGGTCCTGGGTTCAACGCCTGGTACCTATTAAAAAAATATATCAGCCAAGGCTGGGGTCTCACCTGAGGCTCAACTGGGGCAGAATTACATAGTTGTTAGCAGGATTCAGTTCCTTGCGGGCTGACAGACTGAAGGCCTCAGTTCTTTGTTGGCTGTTGGCTGGACTCTGCCCTCACTTCCTTGCCACATGGTCCTCTCCATATAGTAGCTTACTTGATCAAAGCCAGGAAGAAAGAGAGTTACAGAGGGAGTCTGATAGCAAGATAGAAGTTACAATACTATGAAATCTAATTATGGAAGTGACATCCCATCCCCTTTGTCATATTCTATTGATTAGAAGCAAGTCACAGGTCCTGCCCACACTCAAGAGGAATGAATTACACAGGGCTAAGAATGCCAGGTAACTGGGGATCACCTTTTATTTACTTATATACTTATATATAAGTGTATATACATATATATATACTGCCACAGTATATAACTTGTAGAATTAAGAAAATAATAAAATAGACTCGTCTAAAATAAAATAAACTTTTACTCTTATTTGAAGAATTCAAATTTGTCTTTGATATCTCTTTGAATTTGTTTTGTTTGAGGTTTTTTTTTTTTGTTTTTTTTTTTAAGATTTTATTTATTTATTCATTTATCCCCCCCTTGCTGCTTGTGCTCGCTGGGTCAGCCTTCACCAGGAGGCCCCGCGAACCGAACCCGGGGCCTCCCATATGGTAAACGGGAGCCCTACTGATTGAGCCACAGCCGCTTCCCTGTTTTGTTTGAGATCATAGGTATTTAGGTTGCAAAGACCAAGAACTTGCTGTTTTAATGTAATATGCAATGGTATGTTCCAAATGGAGGAAAGAATGCTCCGAATAAACCTATCTCACCTTGTTAAGAAGGGAATGACCAAGAGACCTCAACTTTGAGCTTGGGAGTAAGAAGTCACCACATGAGATTCTTGCATTCTTCTGAGAGGTTTCCACTAATAATTGTAAGGTGCATTCTGACTCTCTCTCTCTCTCTCTCTCTCTCTGTGTGTGTGTGTGTGTGTGTGTCTTTCTCTCTGTCTCTTTCTTTATATATAAGCTACTATATATATAGAGAGAGAGAGAGACAGAGAGAGAGAGAGAGAGAGAGAATGAGATATCTACATATATATAGAGAGAAATAAAGATACAGATATAGGTATAACTCCTTTTACAAACTGTTCAGCACCTTTCTATTTTTTTTTTTTTTTTTTAGTTTAAAAAGGCAGGTGGTTTAATATTTTATTTTTGCTTTATAACATCTATTTATTATATCATTATTGTTATTATTTTTTGTTTGTTTTGTTTTATAGTTTAAAAGATGCTTAGATTACATAAATGTTACACAAAAATTACAAGGATTTCCCATTTTCCCCACCTCCCACACCTCCCATAACATCCCATAAAAACATCTTTCATTAGAGTGGCACATCACGTGCAATGGATATACACATCCTGGGGCTTTGCCACTAAGCATGGACCATAGTTCACATTGTGGACCATACTCTCCCACACAGTTCTGCATGTTATATGCTGATGTAAAATGGCCTATATCTGTCATTGTAATGTCACTCAGGATAATTCCCAAGTCCCGAAAAAGCCCCTGTATTACAACTGCTTTTCCCTCTCCCTGTCCTGAAAGTGTCCAGTGGCCACTGGCTCCACCTCACTGTTGTAATTTCTTCCATTGCTTGAGTCACAATATGCCTACAACAGAATACCATTAAGTCCACTCTAGTCCAGAGCTCTTCCCCCAGTCCTGAGGAGTCTGGGATGGTGATGTCCACTCCACTCCAAGTGAGAGGGGGCTTATATCCCATGGATATGGTGGGCCACCTTTCTTGTTTTACTTAATTATATATCTTTGATAGTGTTTCATATCAGTATATGAATATGAGTATATCATATTCATATACTGACATATGATGTTTCATTTTTAGAAATGGCTACAGAGCATTGTATTGTAGTATATTGAACCATATAAAATGTCCATGTTTTTTAGGTCAAAAATGGTCAAAGAGCAGTATCATATGGTTCAAATAATATAAATGAACTGTAATTTATTTAACCCGCTTCACATTGATTGAAGTTGTTTATTTCTAACTTTTGCTAATATACACAATATTTCAAGTAATAACTTTGTATATATTTCTATGTGCACTTGACCTAATGTACTTTTAGAATAAACTCCTAGAAGTAGAACAAGCAGGTCAAAGGGTTTATGTATTTTAAATTTTGTTAAAATAAATTGCCAACTTGCCTTCCTTTGGTTTGAGGTGATACCAATTTACATTCCCACCAATGATATTTGAGATTACTTGTTTCTTGGAGCCCTAAGCAGTAAATTACATATTTTTTCTTTATGCCATTCTTAGGCACATTTTTATGACTTGCCCAGTATTAGAGTTAGTGGAAGAGCCCAGGCTTGGACCAGCACTTTTGAGTTTACTTCATTTCTTTTCTCTCCCACCTCTGTTTCTTGAGTTACATCAAAGTTTATCTCAAGTCCACTGCCCTAGATAGGCTTCCCAGATAACCAGACCTATGCTCATTTTTCATCTTATCTTACATGTAGAAACCTAATTTCTAATTTTTTATTGTTTTCTAATGGTTTCATGGTGTAATCCTAAACTGAAAGCTTGTTGAATGTTGGTACAATGACAAAGTATCCCCGTCCCCCACCCTTCCTTAGGATCAGAGTCCAGGACATTTTGGCACAATGTCAAAATCACTTGCTTATTGTTTAATTAAAGTTAAATTGGTTTTTAAATTTACCACTCTCTAAGAGAAGAAAAGGTATTATTTATTGGGTATCTATTATGTGTCAAGCATTTTATTGTGCTGGGCAATATTCAATATTGTCACATAGTTTATTCTTCATGATGATCCTGCAAGTTGGTCATCATCCTTGTTCAACAAAAGAGGAAAGAGAAACAGAGAGAGTAAGCAACTTCCTCAAGGTAACCCAGAGTAAGTGGCAGCTTTCTGACTGCAATCAGTGCTCGCCCACATTACCAGAGTTGCCTCCTACAGCTGGAACTAGATAAGCCAAGTGACGTGAGTGAGGCTCTTGCCTGAGGTGCAAAATACAAGGAGTGCCAACAAACTCGAGTCAAAAAATAATATTTTAATATAATATTTTAAAAGATAAAAATTAATCAAAAAAATTGTGATGAATAAAACATCAAATTTTAAAATAAAGTTAGGATAATTGTTACTGATTTTCCTTTTGCCTCAGGCTCCAAATGGCTTCCAACAGTGCAACAATATGGCACTGTTACTGATCCTGTCTTTATTTCAACTGTAAGCTAAAGTGTTGGATCAAAGTGGTGTTTTAGGAAGAGTAATATGTTGGTAGTGTGTAGGGTAGACTAAAAAAGAGAGAGACTGGAGGACTCTGAAGTTTGGAAAGATTTTTGCCTAACCAAGGTGAGGACAGGAAGTAAAATTGTCTATAGTGCATGGAGGTAACACCTACATAACTTGGGAAATGGAACTAGAACAAGATGGTCCAATGTTTTAAAATAAATTCTCTCCCTCCCATTAACAAAGCTGCCGGTACCATGCTACTTCTGAAGCCCTGCTGATCCCAGCTCTGACAGTAAACCCAGATGTGCCCTGGCAACTTTCCCCTTACTCCTTATGGCACCTGCAGGGGAAAACACACATTCCCCATGTCAATCCTTCTTGTTATTTTAGATTTTAATTCTGTCCTCTTCCACTGCAGATTTATCCTTTTAGCCTATCGTTCCAAATCTTTCTAGATACTCCAGAAACAGAAGACTCCTCAGTTGTCTTTTCCAAGATCTTTTCCGACTTTGTGATCTTTTTTGGGGTACAGCATGTAGTACTCTCCACATATCTCTTGTTGATTTCCATGTTATCATCTCTATGCAAAACTATGTATAGGATCCCAGAATGCTGGCTGTGTGTCTCAGGGACCTCTGATTTAAGCTAAACCAACTTCCTTCAATTTACAGACTGAGAGACAACGGGCCTTAGCCAAGGTCACTAATGAAGCTGGTGGTGCCTGGGATCTGTCCCTTTCCATTCCTCTGCAAGCAACTGGTCCCTGTCCACCCCTATTCTGTTCCTGGAGTGGAGACTTGGTACAGGTCTTCTTAAAGAGTAAGGGAGCAGAGGCAGTAGCAAGCCACATCATTTACTTGTGCCTACAGTGTTTGGCCTTTCCCTCTTTCAGAGAGGTAAGTTCGTCAGACTGTCAAAGAGCACAGAGGAAGGAACGGGCAATTGTCTTGTATGGAGAGGTAAAACCATGGTTCTAAACAGTGATATTTCCTTTCCAATTCCCCCCTCCTTTTTTTGGATGCTTCTCACATTTTGCCAGCCTTTTCAGAGAAAGTGGATATTGATTGATATCATTGTGTAGCCATATCTCCAACTTTCTCAAGAGAACTCAGAAATCTGAATCTGTACATGAAATTATCTAATTTTTAAAAGCTGGCAACTAATGTACATAGGAAGGAAGGAATCTAGGAAAGAAGGGCGGATGGGAGGAAGGCAGGAGGTAGGGAGGAAGGAAACTATATGGAAATCAAACAAAGTAATGATAGGGCCCAGGGACAGCCAGTTTGTGACTCTTGCTTTATGCAGACTTCATAGTTCATTTTCCCCGCAACAATTCGAGATATGTTTAGGAACTTAGTTCATGGTGTACTTAAGAACTAGATCAGCCTTTATATATATATATATATATATATATATATTTTTTTTTTTTTTTTTTTTTTACCGGGAGGTCCCAGGGATCAAACCCAGGTCCCTCCATATGGCAGACGGACGCCCAGCCATTTGAGCCACATCCGCCCCCCATAGATCAGCCTTTTGTGGAAGAGGTGGCAGAAAGACTGTAAGAACTGTGGAACAGGGTGGACTGTAGCATAAATAACTTTGCATTTCCCCCGCCAACCCTTTCAGTTCCTTCCTCCCCAAACTTCAAACTTCTGCAGCAAGCACTGTTAAAGCCCCCTTCCCTAGGGCTTCCTCATTACTCCCTCCCCTTCCAACTGTTTGTGAATGAAAAAGGAGGGAATGTCTGTGGGGTATTAACCCAAAGACGTGCTGGTCATTATTGCCCCATCTGCTATTACAGCCAGACCCTAGATGCAGTAAATCAGGGCCTTCCCTCCTGCCTACCTGTGCAGTCATTGCCACTGTGACTTTGGCTCAGGCAAGTCTCTGAAGTAAGCCTAGACTCGGCTCTCACAACTTTTGTGCCTTATAATGTGGAGACTCTGCTAAACAGCCGTCACATCTGGCATTTCTCTACAAGCCGCCTGGCACACCTAGAAGCCTCCCTGTTAAGCAACCCTAATATTTCAATTGAGCGTGTTAAGCCTCTCAACCCTGCCACTTTCCTCCCTGACTCAGCCACCAAAGATGACGCTGAGCCCCATAACTGTGTCATCCTTCTTGACTCAGTTCTCAGTCCAAGACCGGACCTCAGTGAAACCCCTCTGAAAGAACCTAACTATGTCTGGTTCACAGACGGATCCTGCTATCGTAATAAAAACGGATATCTAGTTGCAGGATATGAAATAACAACCTCTTCTGAAATCGTCGAACATGGTCCTCTCCCTGAAGCTTCCTCAGCTCATAGCAGTCATGCTGGCCTGCCACTTGGCAAAAGTTAAAGCAGTTACCATTTACACAGACAGCCGCTATGCATTTGGAGTAGCCCACGACTTTGGCATGCTCTGGAAACACCAAGGTTTCCTTATATTCTCTGGCCAGCCCATCAAAAACAAGCTTTGAGTAAGTGAATTTCTCCAAAGTCTTTTGCTCCCCAAGGCAGTAGCAGTAGTGAAAACTGCAGGACATAGCAGAGCTGATTCAGAAGACCGAAGAAATGCGCTAGCAGACACTGCAGCTCATCAAGGGAACACCTAGTGAACTACTGGAACCTGCCAAGCCAGCCTGCCTTCCCCTCAGCACTGTGCCAATGCCCCCCCCCAAGGGCCGTCCATAAATGACATTGTACAAGCCCAGCAAACTATGTCTCTCCAGATCTCAAAAATCTGGAGGGCTAAGGGGGGCATAAAGATCCCTATACTGGACTTTGGGTTGAACCCAACAGTTTACTCGTCCTTCCAGATGTCCTCATTTGCCCAGTGATGACTCACTTTCACACCCAAGCCCATTAGGCTCCTAGTAACCTTGAAATTCCTGCAAGGAAGTGTTGGTGGGGAAATTTTAAATCTGCAGCTCAAGAAGCAGCTGCAAGCTGCAGCCTCTGCCCTCAAAATAACCCCGTTCGACCCTTTCAGCCTGCCCCTGGGAGTTTTAAAGAAACAGAGGCTAACTGAAGCAGGGTGGCATACTGATAATCCTTTGCGGTGGTGATAAAACCCCCTGCCTCAGCCTGAGAGGAAGAATTTTAACAAAGAGTTCAAGCGGACAACTGCAAGTCCTGCTGACCTTCACCCGATGGCTACCATCCTACATCCACATCCTGTTTGTTGATTAATAAACTGGGTCTCAAGGACAGCCTGCCCAAACAGCCCCCATAGCTCCCATAGCCCCCGCAGCTCACAGAACACACATACTAACCATAAATCATGCTCCCTCCCCATTCCTCCACACCTCTCCTTTGTCTCAAGCAGCCATATAAGCTGCTCCCCAGCTCACCCCTTTGAGCAGAAACCTCTTTTGGTGCTGCTCCTGCATTAATGCAACTTTAGCTCAATAAACTTGCTCTGCATCCCCTTAAAAAAAAAGAAAAAAAAAAAAAAAGAAAAAAAAGAACTAGATCAAATGTAGGCAGAATTTCCATTGTCCTGCCAGTTCTTTAACTCTATCATACAATTTTTATTGAACACCTAAAATGCACAGTCTATCATTACATGAAATATGTTAATAACATGAAACAGAGAGATAGCTACAACATTCATAATGGTCCAAATAACTCTGAGATACATACTTAAATTTTTGCTGGTTTAAAAAAATATCACATATAAAGAGAATTCTTTGTTTTAAAGAAATCTGCTGGAACTCTCAACTTTTACAGTTCTCATCTGAATTTTAAAGTTCACGGGAGGGACTGGATTTAGCCCAAGCGGTTGAGCGCCTGCTTCCCACATACGAGGTTCCGGGTTCCATCCCCATACCTCCTAAAAAAAACAAACAAATAAACGAAAAAACTAAATCAGGAGAACCAGTGTAGCTCCGTGGTTGAGCGCTGGCTTCCCACATAGGAAGTCCCGGGTTCAATCCCCGGCCCCAGTAACTAAAAAAAAAAAAAAGTTAACAGGAAAGTTGCAGAGCATTAGGCATTACTCTGTTTAAAAATAGCGCTTTTAAATAATTAACTGAAAGGCAACCATCCTGAAAATCTCCCTGGAGTCAGTTTTGACTTCTCAGTATCCATAGAGATCATCTATAACACAAAGAGGCTAATTCAGAGAGGGAAGAAAAGTCAGTAATCTTGTCAGCTGGTTAAATGAAAAGTCAACCTGGATTGTTATCAATTGCTCGTGAACACAATTTTATCATAAATGTGTTAAACTGTATTCTTGCTTCTCACCCAAGATTCACATCACTTTATTTCCCCCTTCTCAGATTCTCTGTACCCATCTCTCTCCCCTGTTTACAGTTTTTGCATATTAAAGTATGCCTGCTTGTGTTTCCTCTATTTCTTCTGCTCGTAACTAGGGTCGAGACTTCAAATTTTTTAACTTCTCTGATGTCCCCGGGATTCTCCATACTGCTCACTCTCATCCCAAGCACCCACTCCACCCCAGTTCTAGAACCTGGACTCCTCCTCCACTCTGTATCCCCGTATTCCTTGGCCTAATAATGCCCTTAGCTTTCCCTACCCGCCGCGTAGACTCCCACCCCCCAAACACCCCTTCCCCTCCCCAAGCCCGCAGCCTCAGCCGTTCCAGAAATTGACAAAGAAATTGCAGAGGGAGTGCCATTTCTCGGCGCAGTAGGTCTCCGTGAGCTCCGCGTTCCGGTCCAGGCCATCGGAGTCGGGTCCGGTCCCCATGGGTCGCTCTTTCCTTTTGCCGGGTTTGGCATTCTCCGGGAGCTTCTCTTTGGACCGTGCGCTCAGGGGAGGCGGGGCCCGCGCGGCTGGGTGGGAAGCGTGCTCCCGGGCCTGTCCCCAGCCCCTGCTTAGGGGCTTGGGCTTCCCAGGAAAGCCCGCCGGCGGGGGCACGCTGGGCACTAGGCGCAGCTCGGCACCGTGGCCCTTCTTGCCAGCGCACAGGCGGACCTTGAGGGGCGCGGGGTCGTGGCAGGGCCGCCGCTTCCTGCGCAGTCGGCCCAGCACCTGCTTCCAGTAGTGCGCGCCACGCGCCGCATAGGCTGCGCAGCGCTGCGGCTGCCCGCGGTAGGCGCACTGCGACCGCGTCCCCTTCGTGTCTTGGCAGCTCAACGCCAGCTCGCTGCCGGCGGCGGCCGCCGGGACAGTCAGCTGGAGCTGCCAGCTGCACGCGTACTTTTCCGGGCTAACGAAGCGGCCTGAGGAGCCTTCCGCGGGGCCCCGGGCCGGCTCCGCCGCGTTGCTAGTCGCACCCTTGTCCCTCCCCGCGACCGCGAGGAGGCAGCCGCCCAGCAGCAGCAGTGAGAGCGACGCTAGCAGCCCGGGAGGACTCATGGCCCGCGGTGTAGCCCTCGGCGCTCCGCTCGGCTAGTCTAGGAACTCGGAGCTTCAGCGGAGGCAGGTCCTGGTGCGGAGCATTCCCCGGGACCTGCGGGCAGAGGCAGAGACAGCCCGCGGCTGAGTCGGGCGCAGCCCTTCGTCCAGACACGAATCTCCCCTCCCCAGGTGTTCTGGGCGCTGGTTTCCAGTGGGCAGCAGCCTGTGAGGGACCCCTCTGAAGCTTTCCTGGGGTCAAACGGCTTACTGTATAATCTTTTGGTACCATATGTGCATTGAGGTTTTCTTCCCGATGCAAATACAACAAAGCGAATCCTGATACTTACAACTTCCACCCGCTTCCCTTTCCACCCTCTAATAAACTATCTACAAAACCATTTCAAACATTCTTCGGAAACCTTCACTTTTACTGAACTTTGAACTTACCGAGTTCTGGGAGGAGGTGGTGGGGCCTTATTAGGAGAGAGGGAATGACCGCATGAGGGATTAGTCTGTTTGAGCCGGCTCCCTGTGAATGAACTTATTTATTATCAATGGTACAGAGGGGCCTCCCCCACGATGCCCCTCCCAGACTTCTCTCACACTGAAAGATTTCCCACGACCACGACACACTCACACACACCCCGGATGTATGGTAGAAGTGGTACTATAAAATGAAATAGAAATCATTTACTTTGTTTCCAATGTTAAAAACAATCACGCTAACAAATAATTATTTTTTAACAGAAAGATCTAAATTTTAAGAGTTAACAAATAAAATTGTTAACATTCTAAACCGGACACTTTTTACACAATTACACTCTTTACCTTCTTTCTAGTTTTCATAACATTCTTTTTTGTTTTGGCAATTACTCATGCTTTATTATCTTTGATTAACCACAAGGAGCTCTCCATTCATGTCAACTAAAGAACATTTCACCCACTGCTCTGTTCAGCTGCCAGTCTCTTGTCTCTCTCTTCCACAATCATGAGGTGGATACCTTTTCCTTGGGGAAGAGAAATCCATGGTTTGTTGCTTTTGCCAATAACTAAAATGTTGGAAAGCCAGGTGGCAAAGCTGTTGCCCTTGGCATCTTTCACATGAACCACATCAAAAGAGCCAGTATGTCTCTCTCTGTTGGTGATCACACCAATTCTTCCAAAGTTAGCACCTCCAGTCACCATATACAGGTTGCCAGTATCGAACTTTATGAAAGCGGTAATCTTGCGGGTCTCCAAATCAATTTGATAGGTGTCTGTGACAGTTGGATGTAATTATGAATTCCAAAAATATAATTGAATCCTGCTTGTAAACTGATCTGTTAGTCTGGGCATGATTAGGTTAGGATTAGGGCGTTGAGCCCCACCCCTTGGTGGGTGGGGAATTGAATATAAAAGGCAAGGCAAAGGACAGTTGAAGCAGTCTTTTGAGAAGCAGTTTTGATGTTGGAAAGAAGGCCCCAGGAGAAGAGAAGCAAGCCGTTCGCCTGATCGTCTGCACCTGACCTTGTGGAGGAAACAGGAGCTAAGCCCGGAGAGAAACACAGCCCCGGGAAGAGAGGAACCCCAGAAGCCTGAACCCTGGCAAACGCCAGCAGCTGTCTTGCTCTAACACGTGGCAATGGACTGTGGTGAGAGAAGAAACTTAAGGCTTTATGGCCTGGTATCTGTGGACTTCTACCCCAAATAAATACCCTTTATAAAGACCAACCCATTTTTGGTATTTTACATTAGCACCCCTTTGGCTGACTAATACAGTGCCCTTCACCTTGATGAGGGTATCAGGGTAGTGGATGGTGTGAGCATCTTGGGTCACCAGACGTGGGTTTCCTTGTGTGCCTACAAAGATCTTCCTCACTTTGCACAAATTGTATGTAGTCTCCTCAGGTGTAATATGATGAACAGCAAAGCCACCCTTGGTATCATAGATAAGATGGAAATTCTCTCTGGTCTTGTCAGACATCCATAAAACCAGCAGGATAACATATCAGTTCAGACCTCGCCATCAATCTTTATGAAATGCTGCATACAAACCGTCTTGACTTCATCTCCTGTCAGGTCATAGTTAAGTCTGTTCTTTAAGAAAATGATGAGGAGGAGATATTCTCTCAGCTTGTAGGGACCAGTGGATGGACAAGGAGCAAACACACCATTCAATTAGTCCAGCATCCAATGCTTTGGAGCTGCTACACGCTTCAAATGCTTCTTGGGACCATGAGCCATGGTGCTAGGCTTGGAAAGAGGAGTTCATATCATTCTGAACCCTAAGTTTTCATCCATCATTTCCGATAGTCCTTCTTATCCTAATAACTTAATTTCAATCCTAATAACTTTAGTACTAATAGAAATATATATATATTTAAAAAAAAGAAAGAAAGAAAGAAAGAAAGAAAGAAATGTAATATCCAACTTCAACTGTCCAGCAGTGGATGAGAAGGGAAGAACTTGGGGCTTTAGATGTTATAAATCAGCTATAAATATCTTACAAAAATTAGAAGTTTAAAAAATTATTTGGATTATAGTTGAAAGACAATATTACCTATTCAAATGGTATATATATGCTCTAGGAATTATTATTCAATCCTGAAAACTTTATGTTTAAGCAAATCTATTTCTTTGAACTTCAAGATTGTGGACTCATGCCACGCAGCAAGGCAAAATGGTGGCTGCTTTCTGCTTTTTCTTCCAGGCTCACTTTCTCCCCAAGTTCAGCTTTGGGCAATCAGGCCTTATTGCCTTCTTCAGCTTTGGGCTGCTCTGCTGATTCCAGCCTTCTGCCTCTGTTTCAGCCACTTGGGATTTCTTTATCTTTCTGTAGCTGTAGGTGATCCTGGAGTCCTCTCTCATATGGCAGGGCAAAAAATGGTGGCTCTCTTTCTCTGTGTGTCTCTGAGTGTTTCTCCCATTTATATAGGACTTCAGCAAGAGGGCTGAGACCCACCATGGGTTCAATCAAAGGTCCCCCAACTGAATTCAATCCAATCAAAGGGTCCCACACCCACAGGAATGAATTAACTCCAAGAACAGGATCTTTTCTGGGATTCACAAAGCTTCAAACTGTCACAAGGGTATTCTATCATCTTTAAAAAAGGTTCTCCATAATAAATTTGATCTTCTTTTACTTCAAGAATTTATACCTCTGACTATAATTGTTTTATACAAAGTAAATATTGTCTTAAAATACTTCTCCAAGATGTCAAGAAGTCTCATTGTATTTCTTAATGTCTTCTTGGGCACAGTATATTCTATTACTAAACTCTTAGTGGTATTGTATTTGAATAGTTATAATTTGATTGTTTCTATAAAAATGAAATCTGCATTCAAATGTGTAGTAGTATATAACAAATATAAGAAGTGTATGTTAACCTAAGAAAGGAAGTTTTTACCACTCTGATAAAATCAGAGAGATTAAATGACTTGCCCAAGGTCACACATCTATTTAGTGATAAAGCCACAAGCCACTTGAATTTCAGTGATCAATGATCTTTACTTTCCAGCTTTGTATTTATAATGAAAACCAACTAGTAACTAAAAAGTTAAAAAAATATTAATATAAGTTTCATAAACAAGAGTAGCTCACTTATAGATTTCACAGATGGAAACCCTCTCTTCCCCCAGAAAACTGTATTTGTGTGGATAAAGCACTGATGAGAAATTATAGGCTTTTGTCTGTTGCTCTGGTATTGTATATACTGTTATCAGCTACTGAACTGAATGGCAATAGATTTTCAGCTGAAGAGTGACATCTTGTGGCATTCTGCACCATTACAAGGGAAAAAGTTCATTATCTGAGGAGTCATACTTTTAATTTAATAAATTAAATTACTTTAATTTAATATTCCATTTTCTTTGTTTCATGTGTGTTAGCCTAATCTCCCAAATTCTGTTGTAAATTTTCTGGGCAAGGATAATTTCTTAGACCTCTATTGTATCTATTACAGTGCTCAAGTTAAAATTATGGCTGAACTCTCATGCATTACTGGTGGGAGTATAAAATGAAAAATGATATAATCACTTTGGAAAATTGTTTGACATTTTCTTTCAAGTTAAATACACACCTTTGTCCCAGCCACTCCCACACTTAGGTATTTATCCAAGGTAAATGAAAGCATACTGCTGCAAAAAGACATGTACAAGAATGTTCATAGCACTTTGTTCATAATAATGTTTCCAGTCCAAACTGGAAACAACCAAAATATCCATCAACAGTTGAATGGATAAACAAATTGTGATACAATCTGTTTACTATTCAACAATAAAAAGGAATGAACTACTACAACATGCAACCACATAGATAATCTTATAACCATAATGTTGAGCAAATGAAGCCAGACACAAAAGAGCCCACATTGAAGGATTGCATCTATAAGGATTGCATCTATATAAAGTTCTAGAACAGGGGTTCTTAGCAAGGGGTCTGTGAGCTTAAACTGAAATTAAAAAAAAACATTTTTTTTGTGGGGATGTGTTGGTGTGGGTGTGATATATTTATTAAATAATACATAGTATAGTGTGGACTTAGTAAGGGGTCTGTGCTTTTCATCTGACTGTCAAAGGGGTCCATGGAACAAAAAAGGTTAAGAACATTTTAAAGGTTAAGAATCAAAACTAATCCATGGTGGGGAAAAAAAAAAAAAAAAACCAGAACAGGGCTGTCTCTTGGTGTGAGTATGGGCTTATATTGACCGGGAATGGATATAAAGAAACTTTCTAGAGGTTATGGTAGTATTCTATATCCTGGTAGGGGTTTGAGTTACACTTAAGATTTGTGTATTTCTTTTTTTTCTTTTTTTTTTTTTTTAAAGATTTTATTTATTTATTCATCTATCCTCCCCCCCCCCCCTGCCCGCGCTCACCGGGCCAGCCAACCACACCGCGCAGGCGGCCCGCCCCCACCAGGAGGCCCCGGGAACCGAACCCGGGGCCCCCCATATGGCAAATGGGAGCCCCACTGATTGATCCACAGCCGCCTCCCTCAATATATATCTTACCTAAAAAAAAAAACAAAAACAAACCTTGAAATAATTATTGAACATCCTTACTAAAATGTTCAGGGGGTGAAGTGTACTCACTGAAGTTTGCAACTTTCTTTGAAATGTATTTTAAAAATGGATGGATGGTCATGGTGTTTAATATTTTCAGTATGTTATGAATTCATTTTGCTAGTATTTTGTTGAGGATCTTTGCTTTTCATTCATGATAGAGATTGTTTTGTGATTTTCATTTCTTGTGATAACTAGGCTTTGATATCTGTAATACTGAACTCATAGAATGAATTAAAAAGTGTTTTCTTGGGAAGCGGCTGTGGCTCAATCAGTAGGGCTCCCGTTTACCATATGGGAGGCCCCGGGCCCGGTTCCCGGGGCCTCCTGGTGAAGGCAAGCCCGCCCGCACGGCGTGGTTAGCTGACCCAGCGAGCACAAGCAGCAAGGGGGGGGGATAAATGAATAAATAAATAAAATCTTAAAAAAAAAAAAAAAAAAGAGAGACATGGTAAATTATTCATAATTGCAAAAAGATGGAAGCAACCCAAGTGACCATCAACTGATGAATGGATAAACCAAATGTGGTATGTACATACAATGGAATATAACTCAGCCTTGAAAAGAAATGATTCCGAAACATGCAACAACATGGATGAAACTTGAAGACATCATTTTGAGTAAAATAAGCTAGATACAAAAGGACAAATATTGTATCATCTCATTGATATAAAGTAATTAGAATAAGCAAATTCATAGAGTCAGAATCTACAATATAGGTTAACAGGGGCCAGGATGGGGGTAGGAAAGGGGGAGTTAATGCTTATTAAATTGTACAGAGTTCCTATTTGGGGTGACGGAAAAGTTTTGGTAATGGATAGTGGTTATAGTAGCACAACATTTTGAATGTAAATAACAGCACTTATAAATTTGAATGTGGCTAAAAGAGGAAATCTTAGATTGTATGTGTTACTAGAATGAAACTAATAAACAAACATAGGATTGTACAATACAGTGAACCCTAATGCAAACCATGGACTAGAGTTAATAATCCAATTATAATAATGTTCTTATTGTAACAAATGTACCACACAAATGAATGGTATTAATAATGGTGGTGGTGGGAATATGGGAATTCTGTTATTTTCTGCTTGATTTTTCTGTAAACCTACAAATTCTCTAATAAAAAAAAAATATATTAAAAGAGAGGCATGGTAAGCCAGTAGTCCTCCCCCTTCTCCTGGATGTTTTCCTTTTGCAATATAGATGGTTTACAGTTTAGTGGGTTCAAATTTATCTATTTTTTTCCTCAATGATATTTTTGTGCATTGAGAAATTCTTTGCTACTCTGAGCTCAAAATATTCTTCCATATAGTCTCCTGGTAATTTTAGAGTTAAAAAAAAATTTTTTTTTTTAGATCTTTAATCTATCTGAAACTTATTTTGGCATATGGTATGAAGAAGGAATATGATTTTCCCTTCCATATGGAGAGTCAATTGTCCAACTTTCTTTGTTCAATAGTTCTTCCTTTTGCCATTGATTTTGTGAAACCATCTATCTAATGATAAAAAGAAAAAAAAAAGCTAATATTTATTTAGCATTTAGTATTTTCCAAGTATGTTTTATGCATCAACTCATTTGATCTTACAACAACCCTATACATACAGGTCCATGACTCATTATTTACAATTCTGAAATTGAAAAAGGTCTGAAACCATACTTTTTTTTTTTCTTTTCACTCATTTGGCAACAAAACCTGACCTGAACTGACATATGGCTATTTACAGCTTTTTTACTTATTCTTTTTGGTATGACTATTCATATATTTTGTTTTTATTTTATTTTTGACTATTCATATATTTTGCTGCAGAATTATAAATGCTTTTTATTATAGGGTGCTGCCCTAGAAGCTGTAAATATGGCATATACTTTGGATTACTTTTCAAAATCTGAAAAATTCTAAATTCAGTAAAACATCTGACAGGGATTTTAGATAAAGGTTGTGAGACATAGACGTTAAGTCACTTGTTCAAGGTCAAATAGTTAACAAAAGAGTAATCAATGTGATTAATATTTTTGAGTGTTTCTTGTGCCAGCCATGTGGTTAAATGTTTTATATGCATTACCTTTTTTAATCCTCACTAAAACTCTACGAAGTATTAATATTATCCCCATTTCTCAGATGAAGCAACTTAAGTTTAGAGAGGTTATGCACCTCCCTTGGACACAACTGTTAAGTGTGGTGTCAAACAATTTTATTATTATAATATCTTTTACAAATCTATACTAGTCCTTTCCTCTCTTCTAAAGGTCATTTAGAACTATGTATCTAATTATTACCTCCTCCATATTAAAGAATAACACTTTAAAAATGTAAATCAGATCATTTTACTTGAAATGATCAAGTAAATGACCAGTGCTTGAAACCCTCCCGTGACATTCTACTGCATTCAGAAATAAAACTTGGATTCCTTAGATTGGCCCCTGTCTCTCCCACCTCATCTCACATACAACAGCCTTTGCATTAGCTGTATTCCCTATCTGGAAGGTGCCCCAGATTTTCACAAAGCTGGCTCCCTCTTGTCCATCATTCAGGCCTCAGCTTGGTCTCCTCTTCAGTCCCTGTCCTCCCTGCCCCCCAATAACCCAATCTAGAGTAGGTCCCTAATCATCCTCTCTATCCCATCATTCTGTTTTACGTAGCACTTAAATGTGACATTTTCTTCTTTATCTATTTACTTTCTTTTTCCTTCCGTTAGAATGTAAGCTCAACCAGAAAGGGTACCTTTTACTGTTTTGGACACTGCTGAGGCTCCAATCTCTAGCATAGAGCTCAGTATATGGTAGGTGCTAAATTTTTGGCTGAATAAAAGAATGTAGTCCATACTCAGTAAATAGCACCTGCTAGTTTGAGTCGTGAGAGATAAATTGGGGAAGTGGGAGGGAGGAGACCAATGCCAATATGTGTTTTATCAGATTTTGTCTAATAGTATAATCATAATCAGTGCTTAGCAGAATGTCTGACCCAGAGGAGGTTACAAATATTTTTTTTAACAAATGAAAGAAATATTACTGGTTTGGATTTTGGGCAAATTACTTAACCTTTCTAAGTTCAGTTTCCTCACCTATAAAGATTAAAACTTACTAACCAAGAGGGTTGAATTATGAGCATAGTAGATAATGCATGCTAAATGCCTAGCACACAGAAGGTACTTAAGTTAGTTTCTTTTTCCTAATATTTATATACTAATTAACGGTTTGCAAACCTCTTTTTTAAGCTCTTCTAGATATATGACCTCATTTTATTTCCACAACCTTCTGTGGTACTTCTCACTAGCCTTATTTTAGATGAGAAAGCAAACTCGGGGGTTGAGAGACAACCTCTTCAGCTAATGAGAAACTAATGGACATGTTTTAAAAGCAGAGGAGTGACATGATAAAAGCATTTTTTAAAAAAGATAATCTGTTGGTGGCCTATAGAAATGGGCTGACTGAAGAAGACGCTAGAGAGCTATTACTTAGACTACTATCATAAAAATCACGTTTGAGTTGATAAGGGCCTGTACTAGGCAGCAGAAAAATGTTTAAAAGGTCAATGAACTTTAACGAATGAATCGGCAGATAAGCCCCTCCCCGCCCCGCCCGCACCAAAAGACTCGTTTTCAAATCTGGTTGACAGAAAATGATGGTAACAACATCGTAAATATCAATAACTTGGCAAAATCGTTGGCAGAAGACCTTCCCTCCAATACTTGTGTTTGAGATTCCATTTGCCTAAGTTCTGGCAAAAATGACAAATAATTGGGCGGTTTAAATGCGGTTGCAGACCTTTCTTTATTTCACCCTTCCCACCGGTTTCGCCACTTGGATTAGAGCTCTTTAAGGTCCTTCCTATCCTGCCTTCTCTAGCGGTAGCCTGGTTTGATTAGGCTCAAGGCGTTATGGGATTAGAAACCAAGGTTTTGTACTTCCATATTCTTGCTAAATAGCTTTTCTCCTTTTGTGGAAAATAATAGGACCTTTATTTCTCCTTCCTGCCTTGACTCAAGACTAGCGACCCTCTCCAGATCAGCACAAAGACCTTCTTTTCAAAGGCCCGCGTCAGCAGGGTAGAATTACTTTCCTTCGGTTCACCGGCTCAGCGGAACCTCTCGCGGCACTCTGACGTCACTTCCGGCGTGTTGACGCTCTGGCTGGCGTGCCGACGCCTGCGTCAGCAAAGAGCGGGGCTGGGGGCACCCGGTTTGAAGTCGTGCGGGTCGGAGGACTACTGCCGCCCTTGCTGTTTCAGACCCCTGTTCCCTGGTTGCTACCGGGAAGAGCTCGGGTAGGCTGCCGGTCAGATGCCTGAGGGCCCGCGCCGGGACACTCCGCGCCGCACCGGCCGTTCCCTTGTGTTCCGTGGCCTGGGCCTGCGCCGCTCTGCTTTCTGGAAACTAGCACCTCAGCGGCGCGGCGCCTAGCTCGCCGGGAGCCCCGAACCGCCAGCGCCTGGATATGGCGGTCTCCAGGTGGGTTTCGCTCCTGACGAGCAAACGAGAAGGCGGCCCGGGCGAGGCACGGTCTCCTCAGTGCCCTTACTCCTAGAAGGAACGGTTCTCATTGTCACTGGACTCGGGCGCCTCCTTCCTTAGTCTTCTGAGTTCGCCCCTCGGTCTGCGGAGCTTTCGGCTCGGGTTACTCCTCATAAATCGGTTCAAGAATGTCTTTTTTCTTGTTGAATAGATTCTTGGCACGTTAGAGCTATTTCTTCTCTTTCCTCACCATGCTTTCTCTTCTCTGGTTTCTCTTCCCTCTTTCAGTTCTAGGAGAGTAAGTTTCTTATCTTTCTCAGAATAGTAAAGTTAATCCCTAACCTCCATTTCACAAGAAAACTTTGGTTCTGACTGTCGAAGTAAGGGAGACTTGAATTATTATTATCTAAGTGTCTTTTTAATTATATCAACTTTTTAAAAATGTACAGCTTTAGAACTATATTCTCTCTTGAGGTCTTTTTCTTACACTGCAGTATAATTCTTCCTTCTATATAGCAGTAAACATTTAGTTGTCAACATTGTAATCTTTTAAGCAAATTCTTGTATTCGCACCATCTTCCTTAACTAAGGCGTGAAAGAAGTATCACAAATCTTAAATTATTTTAAAATAGTATCTTTCAAGTGGAAAGTCTAGGAAAATTAGAAAACCAACAAGACATTTATAGCTATAAAATGGAAGTTCTGCTTTTCTCCAAGGTAAAAGAATGGTTGAAAAACTTTTTGTCAGGTTTGATTTTGAAGACCATATGTTCATGTAAGTAGGGAATAGTTCAATCTGTGATAGTTATCAGAAGTCAAGTTCTTTAAAGTTGTTGAGGTAAGTTTTCACGAGAATAGGGTCCTTCTAACACATAGGCTGAAAGAAAAAATGATGATAGTTAAGAAAACAAAAACTTTTCATTCATTTTTTTCATAGTTAATTCAACACATTCCGTGAACACATTATGTGCTCAAGCTTTATCTTTTTTTGCAAGGGAAAGGATAACCCATCCCTTACAAAATCCCTAGATAACTGATGAAATAGTGTGTAGGAGAAGCCCATGGGGGTTAGATGAAGGGGGTTGCTAGGTACCTGTAGTATAGGGCATCCAATTTTTATTTCATAGGTTAATTGAATCCATTCAATGTGAGGAAATCCTTATTCGTGATATATAGAACTGCCTCGAGAGAATACAAGTGGCATTTTCAATTTTTGCAAATACAGAAAGATGTATCTAATTTGTTACTTCCCATATAAATACATAAGTAATGTTATAAATACATTGATACATAAACTTAATATGAGATTTGTTTATTGGGTGATAAAAAGTTTAAGGGTATGAGTAGCTCTTGATAGCCCTTTAGAGCAGACTGTGTATATTTCAGTATTGGATGTCTCCTTATAGTGACAAAAATGAATGTAATTTATAAGAGTCTATCTGCTTTGCAAGCAAAAATCTATTTGCAGAAGTTTAGGACACCTAATATTTTAAATGAATGATTGTGGTTTGAAGGCTCCTGCCTTTTTTTCTTGACATTGAGTATGGAAGAGTAGTGTTCTTTTTTCTGTAGATTCTTTCTTATTCACATTGCCAAAATTCTATTAAATTCTTCATTAAATAAATAAATAAAATTTAAAATCCTGACATGTTTTTGTGAAAGAGCTACTCCTGGACTTAGTTTGGTAATATAATAAGCTCAAAGAAAATACTTTTGAGACACTGCATTTTTGAGGTACTGTCTGTATTTTTGAGGTACTGTCAGTGTTTGACTTTTTCATCTTTGGGTTTACTTTGAATGGTAAACTTTAATTTTACATTGGTTTTCTCTTTACACTAAGCTTGTTTCTTCCTTCCTCTCCTGTTGGTGTATACTTGTGTAATACAGGTGCATTTCAAAATGATTTTATGCAAAATAGTTGGAGGATAGTTCAAGAGTTAAAAATCATATTTATCAGAATCAAGTCTAAAATGTTTTGCACAGTTTATAACAATGTGCATAACTGAAAAGAAACAAGTATTTTTAAGACCTAGTAAACGTTTCCAACAGAAGGAAAACAATATTCCATTGACTGCCAAGTCCAGAAACCTGGAAGTAATCTTTGACTTCCCCCTCTCTCACCATCCATTCATTTACCACATCCAGTCCTGTCAATCCTACTTTTTAAGTCTTTCTCCAATCCATCTGTTTTCTTTCCATAATAATTATCACAATCCTATTCTGTGTCAACATCATCTCTAGTCCCGATGCCTGCAAAAGCAGCCTCTCTGCTCTTCCTGCCTCCCATGGTCTCTCATTCCACTTCATTGTTCACTTCAGCCAGGGTGAACTCTCTAATATGCAGATGTTAATGTGTTCATTTTCCTGCTCAAAACCCGTTAGTTGTTTCCTGTTTCTGTAGGATAAAGTCCAAATTCCTTAATTTGTTTTACCAGACTCTTTGTAATCTGGTTCCTGCCTCATCTTGTGTCAAGTTCTCTGCAACACACATGCACACACTCCACCCATACTGAACCTGTGTTCTCAGCGCCCATCCTTTATACTTGGAACACTTCTTTCCCTCACCTCAAGTCTGGCTAATTCCAACCTTAGTTTTTGGCTCTAAGCCTATATGTCACTTTATTTGGGAAACCTTTTCTGGTTTTACTTCTGAGTTATTTGCACCAGATTACTGACAATCATAGTAATTACCATACTTTGTAGTTGATTTTTTAATTGTTTATCTTCCCTGCTAGATTAGCATAAGCTCTGTGAGAAGAGAATGTGTCTGATTTTTCTATTTCTAGCAGAGTGCATGGCACCTAGTAGGTGCTCAATACATTTACAAAAAAAATGAATTGGGGAGCAGGTGTGGCTCGAGTGGTTGAGCACCTGCTTCCCATGTATGAGGTCCAGGATCCAATCCCCGGTACCTCCTTAAAAAAAAAAAAAAAAAATTAAGCGATTTTGCTTCTTGCTTTCAACATCTGTAATGATTTAGCATAATTTATGTGTGGTAGAATATTTCCAGTATTTTTCAGTGAGTGCTTCTGAGTTTAGCTACAATGTTTCCTCAGAAAGAAAGGCTTTCACTATAGCTTTGAATATTAACCAGGGTTATAATTCAAAAAAAAAAAAAAAGGAAATATCAGAACTATTTTTAAAAGTTTAAAATTTTGTGATATCAATTTTAAATGCCAATTTAGAAAAAATATATATCACCAGAACAAGTTTTCTGATAAAAGTACAATTCTCTGATAACATGGCCTTTCATAATGTGAATTGGATATACTATGACCTTGCATTTTGTATGATTGAATTTTTTTTTTTTTTTTTTTTAAAGATTTTTTTTTAAATTTATTCATTCATTTATCCCCCCCTTGCTGCTTGTGCTCACTGGGTCAGCTAACCACACCATCCGGGTGGGCTTGCCTTCACCAGGAGGCCCCGGGAACCGAACCTCGGGCCTCCCATATGGTAAACGGGAGCCCTACTGATTGAGCCACAGCCGCTTCCCTGATTGAATTTTTTAAAACCCACTTATAGCTTTATAAAGGCTGCGTTTTATTGTACTTTAACTTTAAGAATGTGGCAAATTACAAAATACAGTCAGCTCTTGATCCACAAGATTAATCTTCCACATAACTTTGTGATGCTCTAAAATTGCAAGTACCATCATAGCATTTGATGTTCTCCATAAAATTCATGAAGTATTGCTGAAAATTTTATGACTTCTTCAGACCCTTAATGAAAGAGACCCCATACACATGTAGGAGTGGAGAACAGTGTTGCCCTTAAGATGTGGATGCTGGGAAGTCAGCTAAGGTCACTCACTAGCTGTTTGACTTGTTCCCACAAAATCAACCTCAGCAAAAAGAAAAATTTGTATGTTAAGGGCTTTTAGTATTGCTTATAATGAATTGCAATCATAATTGTTAAATCTTTGAATACTTCTGTTTGCTTTGTGAGCCTTTCTCCCAGTATCATCTGTCACCTAATTGGGATTGGGACACCAACAGTAAAGCCATTCTTAGAGGGGTTGCTAAAATTTATGCTCATTACTGATGTTGACTGACTGTGTAAGGGTTGCAACACTTAATATAGATGTGTTTTTTCATATCATTTTTTTATATCTGTGCCTCTTTATGCCACCGGTGATTTCACTTTAGTACATTGGCTAGCTAATATGAAAGTCGTTTTTTTCCTTGATCATACATTATAGAGAAAATTTTAAAAATATGATTTAGAGATTTTTTTCCATAAAGGTCATGTCTAAAATTTCTAGACAGTACTTACGATTTGGCAGTTTTAGAAGCCATATGTTAGGACTGTGACATTTATCTCTGCATTTGAATATGATACCGTTTTTAGAAAGGATGCAGGAAAAAAACAACACACCTTAAGGAAGAAACTTATGAGCCAAACTTTGCTCAATGTTTTAAATTCTCTCTCTGTATTGATGAAACTTAAGAGAAGCAATGTTTTAACATGTCTGTTCTGCCAAATAAAAAGAAGTTTCTTCATGTAAAGGAAGTTCCAGACACCCTTTCTACTAACAGGGAAAATGCTAATGTAGAAAAAAACTGATCTTAATCTGTGACAGCACAGGTTTCTTGTGTTTGCTGGACCTATTCCTACTTTATTGCTCATTTTAATCCATTGTAAGATTGACAGGAGCGACTATAAATTATAATATATTGAACATTTCAAACATAAAAGATTTAGGGTTTTTTTTTTTTTTTTTTTTTTTTTAAAGCCAGGAAAGGTAGAGGAGGCATTATAGAAGCTTTTCCATTTCAACCCCGATAGAAAATTCCTCCCTGTCTCTTTGGGTCTCTGGTTTATTCCTCAAAGTACTGATAGGAAGGTTCCCTGCATCCTCTCCCTCCCCCCCCCTTTTCTTTCTTTCTTTTAATTGTGGTAGAATACACATAGCATAAAATTGACCATTTAACCATTTTAAAATGTACAATTTTATATGCAATTTTAAAATCATGGATATTTCTGGTGAAGAACCAAGATTAGTATGTTTTATCTTTAAGAAAAAGTGATGCAAGAGGGTTTAGATTTTGGATCAAGGATGGAGGGTAGAAAAATGTACTGAAGCAAATAATGCAGCTTCATTGTAGTTTTTCACCGTTCAGCATTCATTAATAAGTATTTACTGAATGCCTTCTATGTTCTAGGTGCTGAATATACAACAGTGAACAAAAATAGAGTCTCCATTTCATGGAGTTTATGTTCTAGTGGGAGAAATGTAACTTGTCTAGTGTGTACTTTCTTTATTCCCTAAGGACCACAGAAAAATAAAAATTCACATAGCAATCTCTATTTTAAATTTTACTGCGTTTTCACCAAATGTAAAAAAATAACTACGTAGTAATCTAGGATAGGTTTCATAATTAAAAATGTATATTATTCCCTTCAGTTTCTTTCTATTCCTTTACTGTTATGAATTATCATAATGCAAACAGTTGGAGAGAATGAGGGTTAGATTACAGTTGCAGCATAGATTCTATAATCTTCCATTTACCCTTTCCTTTTTCTAGGCAGTCTTTAGAACAGTTGCCTGAAATGACAGGTAGGCAGAATAAATAAGAATTCTGTCTTGTGTAGTTATCTCTCTGAACTGAAATCCAAATTGAAAATGGGCCAGATTTCTTGTAATTGATAGATTCATAACCAATGGATAATATAAAAATTTAATTGCCTTATGTTTTATTTAAATTATTCTTCTACAGTCTTTGGTACCATTAAAGCTTCCATTTAGCTTGACATCTGTTACACTGTCTTCATCCTTCAGAGAATGAAAAATGATATTTTTTTTCCCTGCAAGAGGAGGTTTAGCCAAAAGAAGTATTGTGATAAATACTATGTTCCCTCAGTCAGCCTTTCTTTTAATTTCCCTTCTCTGACCACCCATCTTCCTTTAGACCTCTCCCACACCCATGGTCCCTTCTGCCCTCAGACTTAATATTGACCTTGTCTCATGCCCTTTCCTCCTCCCCCACCAGTTCACTAGATTAGCCTTTACAATTACTTTTCCACTGTGGCCTGTCCCTGGTGCGTACCCTGCTTACCTTATAGCTGGCTACACTGGGATAACCGTTCATATAACCCTCTTGTCAGATTCTGGTCTGCTCATCCTGTCTTTCTTTTGTGTGGTGTCTAATGTGTTGTCCTGGTGAGAGGAATGCAGAGCTTCAAAGGGGCTTTGAGTCAAGAGGACCAGAAAAACATTCTTGTGTCCCCATTCCTCTATTCAGGGAGGCAAGTTTGGCTACCACTAATGTGTAAGATGAAAGGATAAACAGGCCTGGGATTAGATGTGAGAGTATGCTGACCTGCTACCTTCAGGGCAGTTGGCTGGTAGGTAGCAGAGGTGACCTGACACATGGCATTGGGATAAAAGGCTCTGCAGAAAGGAGAGACAAGAGGAATTGTGTGGCTGTGGGACAGGATCAGCATTTAGTTAGAGAGGAGACAGAGGCCTTTGGCAGTAGTGTGATTCTAAATGAAGCTAGGTAGCAGGAGACTTAAGGAAAGTTTAGGGAAGAGTGTACATTTTGAAGGAACACATTGCTTACTGCATGGCTTCTTTCATCTTGCTCTTTGGGGCAGACAGGACTGTTTTGGTGTTCAGAATGCTGAAGTACTGCTGACCTGATCTTTTCATCTGCTGAAACATTACTTTAGCATCAGCTTTGTAATACAGCTATTACAGGTGTAGGAAGTTTCCCAAAGGAAGTGAAAAAAATTAATATCGCATGACATACTTTCTTTGCTTAAAATTGCTTCTTAAACTTGCCCCCAAGAAGCTTGAACCTTTTCATATCTGTAATTTTAATTACAATAAATACTAACTGTTCAACAAATATTTTAATACTATACTTAGGAACTGTTCATACTATTGTGGGGGAGAAAAAGGGTCATGGGAGAAGTTGAAAACTAAAGAGGAGCTATGACATTATGTGACAAATTAATGTAAGTGATGCCACTTAACAAAGCATAATAAATTCTAAAAGGTTGTTCAAGATGAGAATTAATGTGGATTGTATAAGAGGAAACAAATCTCTATTATATAATAGTTTGAGACAGTTTCAGGAAGATAAAGGATTTTAGCCAAATCTTGATGGATGAAAGCTGGCTGAAGAATTTGAACCAAAAGAAGACACTCCAAGTGGAGGAAACAGCATAGAAAAAATTGTGGAAACCAAAAAGACCCATGTTAGAGAGATACTTTTTTGTTTTGGGTTACTAACTGGTAGAAGAGGTTGACCATTGACAGTTTTAGTATGGTATTGATATGATCAAAAGGTGCTTTAGGAAGTTCATCTGGCCACATTGCCACATTTAGTATGGGGTTATGCTCATCATGCAGTTGTAAGTGTAGCACTGTAGCTCCCAGACAGGCTAGATTTGGTAATTATTTGTACTAAGTTATAGTTCAAATAACAATACAGTTTCCTAGATGAGAAACTGGTAAGAGGAGATGAACAGCCAAGGATTGAATTGAGGAGAATGTGGATATTAAGGGTGGTAAGAGTAGGAGAAACAATGAAAGAATTGTTGAGTGGTTTTTTTTTTTTGTTTTGTTTTTGTTTTTGTTTTACCGGGAGGTACCGGGGATCGAACCCCGGTCTCTCCATATGGTAGACGGACGCCGAACCTCTTGAGCCACATCCGTTTCCCTTGAGTGGTTTTTAAACACTTGTTCAAGATGCTTGTTAAGTATTCTAGAAGATGGAGGCTAAGTAGGTTTTTTTCTCATTAAATACAGACCTGTGCATATTTGAAGACAGAAGAGAAACGATTAATAGAGCAGTGATTTAAGATATTGGAGAAAGGCCAATTGAAAGATGGTAGAAGGGGATGGTATCAGGAACCGTGGGACAATATCTAAATCTTGAAAAGGAGTGAGGCCTGTCTTTTCATTTGAAGTACAAAGAGCAGATAAGTGTAAAGGCCAACCTTTACAATATTGAGGAGAGAACTTGAAATAATTTGTGGCCATAGCCTAGAAATCTACCCAGTCAACTAGTCCATTCCTTATTGAGGAATAGGGAAAGGTAATTGGGATTTTAGGAAGGTGGAAATTATTTGGGAAATCGTTGTGGAAACTAGTTTACATATGGATTTACAAATAGGTTAATATTGTCACTTCCTTAGGGTGTTTATTTTGCAACCAGACTTGCTTTCGGTTACAACAAGCAGAAACTCTGTTCTGGAAAAGGAATTATGAGTTACAGTCTAGGGAACTTGGCATCAAATAAGTCAAGATATAATAAACATTGTTATATAAGAAAAAAACAAAACAAAACAAAAATCACTGTAAGGATGTAAAGCTGTAAAATGTGGCTAGATTATCTAACTTTACTCTCCTAAGAAGGTAAGTGAAGTTAAGTGAATGTCCCCAAGTCCTGTAATGAGTGACAAAAGTAGGACTTTTAAGGGTCTCCTAACTTCCAGTCCAGTTCTTTTTTAATTTTACTACTGTTTCGTTTAGGAAGGTCCTGGATCTAGGTGAACTATACATTATACAAGAGAGCTCAATATTTTTATAAAGAATAAATGAGGCATATACAAATATTAAACCAATGCAGCATAAAAATAAAATTTATTTAAATACTTTTTGGTAATTTTGCCTGTCATAAGATATAGATTTAAAATGAAAATTTGCCTTTTTATACTTAAAGTTATTTAAAATAATTCCTTTTATCTTTGTGGATTTTTCTTCATTGAGCAGAGGCATTTAAAGTCATGGCAATATACAGATTTGTTGGCATTCCTAAGGATTTTTGTTCTCATGAACCTTAAAATCAGAGCCAGCCTTCATGACAAAATAAGTCCAAGGGCATCCTGAGGGTTGTATATGGAATGGATGAGGGAAGTAATTTTGTGGGGAGGGGGATTTGGAGGCTTGACTGAGTCTTAGAACTTTTTTTTTTTACTTTATTTTGTATATTTAATAATTGAAAATATAAACAAAAGCTAAAAAGTAAACACAGATGAATAAATATATACATTTCTCAAATGTACTGGATACATATATATATATTTTAAAATCAAACTATGTTACACAATATATTTGGTTCATAATAATGCATTCATACAGTATTTGCCCTTTTGTGTCTGGCTTGCTTCGCTCAACATAATGTCTTCCAGGTTTATCCATGTTGTCGTATGCTTTACAACTTCATTTCTTCTTACAGCTGCATGATATTCCATTTTGTGAATAGACCACAGTTTTGTTTATCCATTCGTCTGTTGACGGACACCTGGGTTGTTTCCAATTTTTGGCAATGGTGAATAATGTTGCTATGAATATTGGTGTGCAGATGTCTGTTTGTGTCACTGCTCTCAGTTCTTCTGTGTATATACCCAGTAGTAGTATTGCAGGGTCATGTGGCAAGTCTATATTCAACTTCTTTAGGAACTGCCAAACAGTCCTCCATAGTGGCTGTACCATTCTGCATTCCCAGCAACAGTGAATAAGTGTTCCTGTCTCTCCACATCCTCTCCAACACTTGTAGTTTTCTGTCTTTTTAATACTGGCCATTCTGATCGATGTGAAATGATATCTCACTGTAGTTTTGATTTGCATTTCCCTAATCATGAGTGATGTTGAGCATTTCTTCATGTTTTTTTTTTTGCCATTTGTATTTCTTCTTTGGAGAAATGTCTATTCAAGTCTTTTGCCCATTTTTTAATTGGGTCGTTTGTCTTTTTATTGAGTTGTAACATCTCTTTATATACCCTGGATATTAAACCCTTATCAGATATGTGATTTCCAGATATTTTCTCCCATTGATTTGGCTGCCTTTTCACCCTTTTGACAAACTCCTGTGAGGTGCAAAAGTATTTAATTTTGAGAGGCCCATTTATCTATTTTTTTCTTTTGTTGCACATGCTTTGGGTGTAAGGTCCAAGAAACACCACCTACTACAAGGTCTTTTTTTTTTTTTGGTTTTTTGTCTTTTTACTACAAGGTCTTGAAGATGTTTCCCTACATTTTCTTCTAGTAGTTTTATGGTCCTGGCCTTTATATTTAGATCTTTGATTCATTTTGAGTTGATTCTTGTATCAACTTGATTCTTGAAATAGGGGTCCTCTTTCATTCTTTTGGTTATAGATATCCAGTTCTCCCAACACCATTTGTTGAAGAGACTATATTTTCCTGTTAGCATGGACTTGGTAGGTTTGTCAAAAACCAGTTGACTGTATAGGTGAGAGTTTATTTCTGGGTTCTCAGTTCTATTCCACTGATCGATGTGTCTGTCTTTATGCCACTGTAGCTTTTTAATATGTTTCAAGTTCAGGCAGTGAAATTCCTCCCATGTTGCTCTTCTCTTTTAGAATGTTTTTGGCTATTCAGGTGCCTTTACCCTTCCAGATGAATCTGGTAATTGCCTTTTCTAATTCTGTAAAGTAAGCTGTTAGGATTTTGATTGGTGTTGCATTGAATCTCTAAATCAGTTGGGTAAGATTGACATCTTCACGATATTTATTCATCCATTCCGTGTACACAGAATGTCTTTCCATTTGTTTAGGTCTTTTTAAATTTCTTTTAGCATTGTTTTGTAGTTTTCTGCATATAGGTCCTGTACTTTGGTTAAATTTGCTCCTAGGAATTTGAGTCTTTTTGTTGCTATTGAAAATGGAGTTTTCCTCCTGATTTCCTCCTCAGGTTGTTTAGTACTAGTGTACAAAAACATTACTGATTTTTGCATGTTGATCTTGTATCCTGCCACTTTGAACTCATTTATTAGCACAAGTAGCTTTGTCGTGGATACTTCAGGATTTTCTAAGTACAGGATCATGTCATCCACAAACAGTGAGGGTTTTACTTCCTCTTTTCCTGTTTGTATGACTTTAATTTCTTTTTTCTTGTCTAATTGCCCTAGCTAGAACTTCTAGTAAAATATTGAATAACAGTGTTGACATTGGGCATCCTTGTCTTTTTTCCGATATTAGAGGGAAAGCTTTCAACCTTTCCCTATTGAGTATGATGTTACTGTGGGTTTTTCATATATGCCTTTTATTTATTTATTTATTTATTTATTCATTCATTCATTCATTCATTCATTCATCCCCCTCTTGCTGCCTGTGCTCTCTGGGTCAGCTAACCACGCCGCGCGGGTGGGCCTGCCCTCACCAGGAGGCCCCGGGAACCGAACCCGGGGCCTCCCATATGGCAAACGGGAGCCCCACTGATTGAGCCACAGCTGCTTCCCTCATATATACCTTTTATCATATTGAGGTATTTTCCTTCTATTCCTATGTTGTGAAGTGTTTTTATCAAAAAAGGATGTTGGATTTTGTCGAATGCCTTTTCTGCATCTATTGAGATGATCATGTGGTTTTTTTCCTTCAATTTGTTAATGTAATGTATTACATTGATTGATTTTCTTATGCTGAATCAGCTTTGCATACCAGGAATAAATCTCACTTGGTCATGATGTATAAGTCTTTTGAGATGCTGTTGGATTCAATTTGCAAGTATTTTGTTGAGAATTCTTGCATCTATGCTCATTAGAGAGATTGGCCTGTAACTTTCTTTTCTTGTAGAATCTTTATCTGGCTTTGGTATTAGGGTGATGTTGGCTTCATAAAATGTGTTGGGTAATTTTCCTGCTGCTTCAGTGTTTTGGAAGAGTTTAAACAGGATTGGTGTTAATTCTTTTTGAAATGCTTGGTAGGATTCACCTGTGAAGCCATCTGGTCCTGGACTTTTCTTTGCTGGGAGATTTTTGATGATGGATTTAATCTCCTTAATTGTGATTGGTTTGTTAAGTTCTTGTATTTTTGTAGCAAGTCAGTGTAGGTTGGTTGTGCATTTCTAGAAATTTGTCCATTTCATCTAGGTTGCCTAGTTTGTTGGCATATAGTTTCTCATAATATACTCTTATGATTCTTTGTATTTCTCTGGGGTCATTTGCAACTTCCCCTCTTTCATTTCTGATTGTATTTATCTTTGTTAGTCTAGCTAAGGGTTTGTCATTTTGTTGATCTTCCCAAAGAACCAGCTTTTGGTTTTGTTGATATTCTCTATTGTTTTTCTGTTCTCATTTTCATTTATTTCTGTTCTAATCTTTATTACTTCTGCTTGCTTTGGGATTGGTTTGCTGTTCTTTTTCTAGTTTCCCTATTGTTCAGTTAAATCTTTGAGTTAGCTCTTTCTTTTCTTTAATATAGGAATTTAGGGCTATAAATTTCCCTCTCAAGACTGCCTTTGCTGTATCCCATAAGTTTCTCATTTTCATTTGTCTTCTCATTTTCATTTGTCTCAATATATTTACTGATTTCACTTGCAATTTCTTCTTTGAGCCACCGATTATTTAGGAGTGGGTGTGTAGCCTCCACACATTTGCTAATTTACTTTTTTCCTATTATTGATTTCTAGTTTTATTCCATTATGATCTGAGAAGGTGCTTTGTATAATTTCAGTCTTTTTATATTTATTGAGAGCTGCATTGTGACCTAACATGTGGTCTATCCTGGAGAAAGATCCATGGGCACTTGAGAAGAATGTATAACCCTCTGAGTTTATATGCAGTATTCTGTATATGTCTGTTAGGTCTAACTTGTTTATTATATTGTTCAAGTTCTCTGTTTCCTCGTTGATCTTCTGTCTAGTTCTCTCTAATGATGTGAGTGGGGTGTTGAAGTCTCCAACAATTATTTAGAAATGTCTCTTTCTCCCTTCAGTTTTGCTAGAGTTTGTCTCATATATTTTGGGGCACCCTGGTTTGGTGCGTAGATATTTATGATTGTTATATCTTCCTGGTGGATCGTCCCTTTTATTAATATATAATGGCTTCTGTATCTCTTAAAACTTTTTTGCATTTAAAGCCTGTTTTGTCTGATATTAGTATAGCTACCCCTGCTCTTTTCTGGTTAATATTCGTGTGGAGTAGCTTTTTCCAACATTTCGCTTTCAGCCAGTTTGTATCCCTGGGTCTAAAGTGAGTTTCTTGTAAGCAGCTTATGTATGGCTCATGTTTTTTTTATCCATCAGCCTGTGTCTTTTTATTGAGGAGTTTAATCCATTCACATTCAATGATATTACTGTAAATGCACTATTTACTTCCTCCATTTTATTCTTTGGTTTTCATATGTCATCTTGTTTTTGTCTCTCTTTTTACTCTTTTAGTTATCCTTTTTGCTATTCTTTCTTCTATATTCTCCTCCAAGCCTCTCTCTCCTGTTTTTTCTTTCAGGTTCTAAGGCTTCCTTTAACATTTCCTGCAAAGGTGGATTCTTTTTTGCAAACTCTTAATTTCTGTATGTTTGTGAATATTTTATACTCACCTTCATATTTGAAGGACAGTTTTGCCGGATAAAGAATTCTCGGCTGGCAGTTTTTCTCTTTCAGTTTCCTAATTGTATCATAACACTGTCTTCTCACCTCCATGGTTTCTGAAGAGAAATCTGCACAAAGTCTTACTGGACGTCCCTTGTACATGATCGTTTGCTTCTCTCTTGCTGCTCTGAGAATTTTCTCTTTATCTTTGACATTTGACATTCTGAGTAGTATGTGTCTTGGTGTAGGTCTATTTGGATTTATTCTGATTGGGGTACGGTGTGCTTCTTGGACATGTAAGTTCATTTCTTTCATGAGAGTTGGGAAATTTTCAGCTATTATTTCCTCAAATACTCTTTCTGCCCCTTTTCCCTTCTCCTCCTTCTGGAATTCCCATGACACGTATGTTGTTGCGTTTTGTGCTGTCATTCAACTCTCTGAGCCCCTGCTCAATTTTTTCCATTCTTTTCTCTCTCCAATTTTAGCTGTTCTGTTTTCAGTATCACTTATTTTCTATTTTTTAGCATTTCTTGTCTCTGGTTGTATGCCTCAAATGTGTTTTTGATCTCACCTATTGTGTCTTTCATTCCCATGAGTTCTGTTAACTTTTCTCTTCAGGATTTCAGATTCTTCTTTGGGTTTGCTCAATGTCTTCTTGATGTCATTTATCTCTTTAACTTATTGTCTTTCAACAAATTAATTTGATTTTGGAAATTTGTGCTCATCTTGCTAATTAGTTTTCTCAAATTCTGCATCTCTTCTGGGACTTTGATGTATTCCTTTTCTTGAGCCACGTCTTCTATTTTCTTAGTATGGCTTGTAATTTTTTGCTGGTGTTTAGGCAGTGGTTAGGATGTAGTTTACTCAGATGCTCAATCTCTTTCTCTTTTTTAGGGATTTAGTGGCAGGAGGCTGTGCGTTACCACAGCTATTTGATTTTTAGCTTTACCTGGATTATTAAGATTGTGCTGCTGGTTGCTTAGAACTGGGCACTGGAGCCAGTAATTGGTTGTAGAGTCACTTCCTAGGGCCTTGGGCAAGGAGGCTATAGAGGCCAGAAAAAGCCTCTCCTGCTTATTTTTAATTTTCTTATGTGCACTTCTTTGGTCTTCCAGGAGATGGCACTCTTTGGCAGCTCTCAATTCAATGCCTGGTCAGAGTGTATTTGTTGTGACACAGATCAGATCAGTGTGCTAGAGTTTCCTGTCTGGGGCCTAGGAGCCTTGTAATTCAAACTCTAAGACAGTTCTCCAGCCTCTCTGGCAGCCTCCTCCCTTTTCCTGGCTAGGAAATATTTCCACTCCCCTCTGAGTACTCAACAATCAGTCCCTGTTAGTAGAGAAGGAGATTGGGAGGGTTGTATATCTTTAGCTCCTTGCAGACTCCAAGGCAAACAATGACGCAGCAGCCCCACTGGGCCTGGAAGGGCTCTGGGGACACAGCAGACAAAATTTGTGAGTCAAAAGCTGAGTCAGCCTTAGGCTGTGTCCCTCTCTCCCCTTTCCTGTGGATTCCTCAACAATTAGTCCAGGCTAGAAGAGAGGAAGATTGTGAGTGCTGCAGCTCCCAGGACAAACCACTGTGTGGTCTCACCTGGACTGGAAGGGCTAGTGGGGCACAGCAGACCAAATTTGTGGGTCAGAAGCTGAGTCAGCCTTAGGCTGTGTCCCTCTCTCTCACCTGGGGTGGTAGATCTCTAGAGCCCCCTTTGTCTGTAGTCCCAGGCCTAGAGGCCTGAGAATTCTAAAGAGTAGTGTGGGGGAGGGTGCCGGGCGCAGCAGCTGCTGCCTTTGGTTCCAACTCACAGTTCTGTCTTAGCGATTTCCCTCTTTTGTTCCTTTCTTCCTGGGTGGTGTGCAGCCTTCACCTGCTGTCCTAAACCCTAGAAGATCTTTCTCGGGTCTGTTTCAGCCTGTCCTCTAGCTATTTTTCTGGCAAAGAGATTCCTGTGTCTTACTAGTCTGCCATCTTCCTGGAAGTCCCCCTTAGAACTTTTTAAGAATACCAATTGTCAGAAAAGTATTTTTTCCTCCCTATCCTTCATCTTCTCATCTCTGAGTAACTGTTCACAGGAACTCTATAGTGAAAACTGATGACTGGTGTATTAGCCAGGGTTCTCTAGGGAAACAGAACTGACAAGAGATATCTGTAAATAGTATTTGATTTTATAAAATTCTCTCACACAACCATGGAGATGCACAAGTCCAAAATCCGCAGAGCAGGTTGCAAACCAGTGGCTCCGATGAAGGTCCGTGATGAATTCACAGGAGACATTGGCAGCCTGAAGTGAAGCTTGGAATTCTCTCTGAATGCTGAAATCACTTCCCCTTTAAAGACCTTCTACTGATTATATAAGACTATAATCTCCTTGGTTGATTGTGGTTGTAATCAGTCATCTATGCAATTAACTCACTGATGATTAAAGTTCATGAAATGTCCTTGTATTACAATTAGCCTAGTGCTTGCTTGACCAAAAAACTGGACACTGTTATCTGGCCAGTTGACATATTAGCCTAACCATCACAGTCTATCCCTTGTCAACTTTGCAGCCGTACGCATCACCTTAAACCATACTTAGTCTCTAAATAAAAACAATAACAGATATACATAGTTCCACCTAACAATATTCATCTGCCCCATGTACAACCAGAAACACACTAATTCCTTCCAGAATAGGGTGCAAGTCCTTGGGTAATATTCACTCTTAAACTTGACATCCTTAAATATTAAGACATGAAACTAATACAACTTATGTCATATGATAAAGGAAAAAGTTACAGAAGGAAACAAAGACATTCATTCTATGTACATATATGGTCATACTCATAACAAAACAAGACGTTCATGTCCTTTACAGTCCTCGGTTCTGTAACTGGTCACGTGGTTGAAGTTTGTATTTATTACTACCTACTTCCACTACCCATTCCATGTTCCCTTTACCCTCAGCAAGCACCTCAGCTGGCCATGGTTCTTTGCCTGGTGGGGTGACCCAAACTTTCATTTCTGAAGATTCTGGGCCATTGTTAGTCCTGCTTGGTTTGGGTTGTTGCATTTTTCCATTGACTTTAACCACAGGATATGGTAGTACTAAGAGATGCCCTAGAGGGTCTCCTCTGTTCTTTACGTCCATTATGTAGGTGCAGTCCTGTTTTTCCTTGATAGTCAGGATCAGTCAACTCAGCCAGTACAGTAAGTCCCTTCTTTGCCTGTTGATCAGAGGCATGAGAGCCCCGAAGTGGTCAGGTGGCAGCCTTAACTTCCAGTTAAATGGAATCATTGTTGTGTTCCCTGGTAGAAGCATTCCTCCTTTTGGAACTAAGACTTATTGAACAGCAGAGCTTAAGGTTGCAGGGACAGGAAGCAAAAATTTTCATAGTGGATCGTAGGGATCATAGTGAGTGGTGCCACTCCCATTTCCACTCCTTGATTCCTGGGCCTGTGAGTCCTGGCTATAGGAGAAACAGCACCATAGGGTTGACGCTGATTTAGAGCATACACAGCATCCTAGAGAACATTGTCCCAGCCCTGCAAGTTATTGACACCTAGTTGGTGCCATAATTGAGTCTTCAGAAGGCCATTCCACCCTTCTATCAATCCAGCTGCTTCAGAATGATGGGGGAACATGCTAAGACCAGTGAATTCCAATGTGCCCATTCCTGCACATTGTTTGTTGTGAAGTGGGTTCCTTGATTAGATGCAATGCTGTATGGAATGCGATGGTGGTGGATAAGCCCACGGATAGTAGATTTGGAAGAAGCATTGGTGTGCAGGGAAGGCAAACCCATATCCAGAGTATGTGTCTATTCCAGTTAAAACGAATTGCTGCCTCATAATGCCCCTTCCATGATGGAAGTGGTCGAATGTAATCAACCTGCCACTAGGTAGCAAGCTGATCACCTCGGGGAATGGTGCTATATCAGGGGCTGAGTGTGGGTCTCTGCCGCTGGCAGATTAGGCACTCAGCAGTGGCTGTAGCCAAGTCAGCCTTGGTGAGGGGAAGTCCATGTTGCTGAGCCCATGCATAACTTCCATCCCTACCTCCATGGCCACTTTGTTCATGAGCCCATTGATCAGTGACAGGAGTGGCTGGGGACAGAATCTGAGTGCTAGCCACAGAGTGGGTCATTTTATCCACTTGATTATTAAAATCTTCCTCTGCTGAAGTCACCTTCTGGTGAGCATTCATGTGGAACAAAAATATTTTCATGTTTTTTTTGCCCACTCAGAAAGGTCTATCCACATTCCTCTTCCCCAGACCTGTTTGTCACCAATTTTCCAATCATGTTCATCCAAGTTCCTGACCATCCAGCCAAACCATTGGCAACAGCCCATGAATCAGTATACAAACACACCTCCAGCCATTTCTTTTTCCAAGCAAAATAAACAACCAGGTGTACTGCTTGAAGTTCTGCCCACTGGGAGGATTTGCCATCACCACTGTCCTTCAGGAATGTCCCAGAAAGGGGCGGCAGTGCTGCAGCTGTCCACTTTCAGGTGTTACCTGCAGAACCATCTGTAAACCAGGCCCGAGTTTTCTCTTCCTTAGTCTACTGATTGTAAGGAACTCCCCAAGAGGCCATAGCTGGGAAAGAGAAGATAACGTGGCAGGAATAGTGACCATGGGCATTTGGGCTACTTCCTCATGTAACTTGTGCCTTCAGGACCTGCTCGAGTCCTGTCTTTTATATACCACTTCCACTTCATGATGGAGTACTGCTTTGTACACCCAACTTTATGGTTTGGGATCAGACAATACCCAACTCGTGATGGGCAACTCAGATCTCATGGTAACTTAGTGGCCCATAGTTAAGCATTCAGTCTCTACTAAGGCCCAAAAGCTGTTTCTCAAAAGGACATTAGTTATTAGCAGAATATGGCAGGGCTTTGCTCCAAAATGCTAAGGGTCTGCCTTGTGATTCTCCTATAGGTGCCTGCCAGAGGCTCCAGATGGCATCTCTATTTGCCACTGACACTGCCAGCACCATTGGCTCTGTTGGATCATATGGCCCAAGTGGCAATGCAGCTTGCACAGCAGACTGGACCTGTCGCAGAGCCTCCTCTTGTTCTCCTCTCCAATCAAAACTAGCAGCTTTTCCGGGTCATTCAGTAAATGGGCCGGAGTAGCACACCCAAATGAGGAATGTGTTGTCTCCAAAACCCAAAGAGACCGACTAAGCTTTGTGCCTCTTTTTTGGTCATAGGAGGGGCCAGATGCAACAGCTTATCCTTCACTTTAGAAGGGTATTGACTTGCCCCACACCACTGGACATCTAGGAATTTCACCAAGGTCGAAGGCCCTTGTATTTTTGTTGGATTTATCTCCCATTCTCTCTCATGCAAATACCTTACCAATAAGTCTAGAGTCATTGCTGCTTCTTGCTCACTAGGTCCAATCAACATGATACCATCAGTATTATGACGTAGGGCTGGAGAGTTGATATACCCCTGAGGCAGGACAGTGAAGGTCTATTGCTGGCCTTGCCAGCTGAAAGCAAACTGTTTCTGGTGGTCCTTACTAATGGCAGTTGAGAAAAAGGCAATTGCCAGATCATTAGCTGCATGCCAGGTACCAGGGGATGTGTTGATTTGCTCAAGGAATGATACCAAAACTGGAACAGCAGCTGAAATTTGAGTCAGCACTTGGTTAAGTTTATGATAATCTACTGTCATCCTCCAAGATCCATCTGTTTTCTGCACAGGCCAAATAGAGTTGGATGGGGATGTGGTGGGAATCACCACACCTGCATCCTTCAGATCCTTGATAATGGCACTGATCTCTGCAATCCCTCCAGGAATTCCATATTGCTTTTGATTTACAATTTTCTAAGTAGGGGCATTCTAGTGGCTTTGACTTGGCCTTTGCTACCCTAATAGTCCTCATTCCACAAGTCAGGGATCCAGTGTGGGGATTCTTCCAGTTACTGAGTATGTCTATTCCAATTATGTATTCTGGAAATGAGGAAATAATGACCAAATGAGTCTGGGGACACACTGTGAGATGGATCTGAGCTAAAACTCCATCAATCACCTGATCCATAAGCCCCTAATCTGACTGGTGGACCACAATGATGTTTGGGGTCTCCTGGAATTGTTACTTCTGAGCCAGTGTTTAATAATCCCCAAAATGTCTAATCATTTCCTTTTCCCCATTGCACAGTCTGTAGGTCTCTTTGGGGAAAGCTGGGAGGAAGATTAACGGTATACATTTTTGGCAGTGTAACAGATCCTTCCTCAGGGCTACCTGGCATTCCCCTCATTCAAGGGGCTTTGGATCTGTAAACTGTCTCAAGTCTGGGAATTGATTAAGGGGCCGTGATGCTCTGTATCTGTAATTCAAGTTAGGGTTTTGTTCCCTTGACCTAGAACTCTTACATAGATCAAATAGGAATTTAGTAGACTGCCCATCTATTTCACTTGTAGGTACCCCAAGATCTATTAGCCAACACCATAGCTATCTGCCATTCAGACTCTTGATTGCTGCTTTGAGTCTGCCTTTCATTGTGGTAACAATGCCCACCTTATCTTTGGTGATTAATTGCTGAAACTTGGCTTTTACCAGCCCAAGATCTGATCATCCCCATAATGTTTAAGGATTTTAGTTCCATGACTGCAGTTCCCCCAGTAATATCTGGGCTACAAAGAACAATCACAGAGCTATTTAGGGAAGATGGAGTTTGTCTTACAAATTTATTCCTCACAGTCCTGGTTAAAGGTGTGTCCTCTGGTCATTCCTGTGGTAGGTGGGCAGGTCTTAAATGGTAAATCCATTCTAGCATTCCAATCTCTCTAAGCCTTTGAATTCCCTCTTATACAGTATACCAGGGTAAATAGGGCATCTCAACCTCAGACATTCTAGGCCAGGCTTCTCAACATGGGGTCCATGAGCTTGAATTGAAATTCAAAAAAACATTCTTGTGGGGACGTGTTGGTGCAGGTGTGATATATTTATTAAATACACAGTATAATGTGGACTTTGTAAGGGGTCCGTGGAACAAAAAATGTTAAGAACCCATGTTCTAGGACAGCTTTTGGTCCTTGTTTCAGTCAGCCACCCAAACAATGTTAGAGCCCTTTCTAACCCCTTGAGCTACAGTGTTGAGTCCAGAATCTCTGCTTAGGGGACCTGTATCAATAAATTCAGCCTGATACAACTTTATATTCCTTCCATCATTATCCCATACCCTTAATATCCATTTCCACATATATTCCCCTGATTTCTGTCTATGTACATTGGAAAATTCATGCAGTTTTCTTTTAGAATATAGCATACTTCCTCATGGGTCACATTTTGTACTTCACCTTTGGGAGCTTGTTGTGATTTTTTTTTTTTTTTTTTACCTTGGACAAGCTGTTTAATATGTCTATAAGTCATGTTCAACATTTGCGAAAGAGGAACAGAAAATCAACTAATTGGAATATATCTACAGTTACCACTTTGATCAATTATAAATATATATATATATATATATATATTTTTTTTAAGATTTTATTTATTTATTCATTTATCCCCCCCTTGCTGCTTGTGCTCGCTGGGTCAGCTAACCATACCGTGCGGGCGGGCTTGCCTTTACCAGGAGGCCCCGGGAACCGAACCCGGGGCCTCCCATATGGTAAATGGGAGCCCTACTGATTGAGCCACAGCCGCTTCCCAATATTTTTAACATCTGTGAAAATCAGTCCATAAACATTGAGTAAATGTATTCCAATTTAGTCTTTGATTCTATTCTATTCCACCCTTCCCTTTAAAAAAAAATATATATATATATATATATATATGTATATATATATTTTAAAGATACTTAGATTACACGAATGTTATACAAAAAACATAGGGATTCCCATATGCCTTGCACCCCACACCCTTCCACATAAACAACATCCTTCATTAGTGTGGCACATTTATTGCAGTTGATAAACACATCCTGAGGCATTGCCATTGAGCATGGACCATAGTTCACATTGTAGTTTACACTCTCTTCCACACAGTTCTGCAGGCTATGGGAAGATATAGAATGGCATATATTTGTCATTGCAGTGCCATTCAGGATGATTCCCAAGTCCCAGACAAGCCCCGCATTACACCTGTCTTTCCCTCCCCCTGCCCCCAGAGCCTCCAGTGGCCCCTGCCTCCACATCAATGCTGTAATTTCTCCCATTGCTAGAATCACAACAAGTCTATAGTAGAATACCAGTAAGTCCACTCCAGTCCATGTTCATTCCCCAATCCTGAGGATTCTGGGATGGTGATGTCCACTCCACCTCTAATTGAGAGGGGGCTTAGATCCCATACAGCCTATGGATGGGACCCTCTTGCTTGCAGTTGTAGGCTCTCATTTCCTTGGTATGGCTGTTATCAATCCTCACCTCCTTGTTAGTTGTCCAAGGTGAGTCCAATGAACTGGAGAGGAGGTATTGCAACTCTGCTGAGGCTCAGGGCCCAGCTGGCACATGGACAGCCCAAAGATTCAAGTCTCTTGGACGTACACCTACCAACTCCAGCATCAAGTATAGGTTCAAATAGAAGGGACAGATGAGCCATGTGTAGAGAAGCCCTAACTAAGTCCAACTCTGTCATTCTCAGGAGCACAAACTCCAACGTAGGGCCCACTGGCAAGGCACTGAACTCCAGAGTTGTCTGCCCTGACCATAGGCCTTGCTTGTCTCCAGAGCCCTCAGAAGCCCCACAATTTGAGATAGTATCCACTTTGGCAGTTTATGAGATCCTGCTGAGATGTGCATAAGCGTTCCCTCTGGGATGATCTCCCGACTCACTTTGAAGTCTCTTAGCCATATAAACTCATTCGTCTTTACCTTTTCCCCCTTTTATTCAAGGTCTTTTTCCAGTTGCATTGCTAGTTGATGCTTGGTAGTAATCCCTCGGTGCCAGGGAGGCTCATTCCCGGGCGTCATGTCCCACGCTGGGGGGAAGGTAATGCATTTATATGCTGAGTTTGGCTTAGAGAGAGGCCACATTTGAGCAACAAGGAGTCTCTCAGGAGGCACCTCACAACACTAGGCTCACTTTAAATTTCAAGAGCAAAAAGCTCACAAGTGTAGTCGTCAATATCAAGGGCCCATCAGTGGACCATCCTGCACTTGGGGGACAGTTGCTGCTACATTAGAGAATGACAGAGCCCTCCAGGATGGGAATTCAGTATTTCTCTTGGTTATTGTGTGAATCTCCACCCACTGTGACAATGCCCCATGAATGTTTGAACACATTTATATACCTTATATATATGTCCAGGTGAACTTCCTTCCATGTGTCTCCTATCACTGACACCCCACAGCTTGTTGTGATTTTAGTTTGGTTATAGGTCAAAGTGAAGAGGCGTGGTGGGGGTGGATAAGGAGAAGAATTAGAAATGTCTTGCAAGCTACTGACCTCAGGGCATTCCTTTTCATATTTATCTGGTGAGAAAGGGGCTGGATGGCAGGCTCCACAGGACAGAGTGGAGGTTGGGCAGTGCAGGCTGGAGTTTGGCTGGTACCCACCTCATGGCTGGGAGGAGGTCCAGACTCCCTGGGGCAGGCTGGAGGCTGGCTGATACAAGCTTGGCATTTTGTGGTCTCCACAGGGCAGGCCATTACAGGTTTATCTGGCAAAGTCTCAGCAAAATTTAGGGTTTCTCGGTCCCCACAGATATCATCAACCCATATGTCTCCATCCCAATCCTCAGGGTTGCACTCCTTTCCAATCAATGCCCTCATTTTAACAGCAGACACCCTTCAAGGTTGAGATTTTAGTTTCTGTTGTAATTGCTACTTGTACAATGAGACTCTGAGTCTGGTTTTCAGAGATCTCAAGTTCTGACTGCATGAAACAAGATTTTCTTTCAGAGAACACATAGAAACTTCCACATCATTCATGCAGCATTTAAGTTGCAAATTTGAAGCTTTTAGCTCATCCCTTTCTTTTATCACTGTATCCAGAGTATTTAGGAAAAGCCAGCCAACATCATTGTACCTTTTGACTCCACAAAACTCTGTTAAGGTGTTGAAAACACTCTCACCTAGATCCTTGCTTCTTATAAGCATAGAAGTAGTCAAATCCAGTGGTGATATTTTGCATATCTCCATTGCCAACTCACACCATGGACTGTCAGTGGCCCCTTGATTATTGGAAAGGGAGTCATTAGTGCTCTTGAATCCAATCAGAGTAGAGAGCCAATTGCAAAAATGCCAGAACCAGTTCAGAAATCCCATTTTTAAGATTCTCCTTCTCAAGAACCATTCCTGGTGCCAAGCTGTGTTAGTCAGGGTTCTCTAGGAAAGCAGAACTGTCAGGAGATAATCTGTAAAGAATAAGAGATTTTATAAAATTCTCTCACATGACCATGGGGATGCACAAGTCCAAATTCTGCAGGGCAGGCTGCAAACAAGGGACATCAACGAAGGTTCTTGATGATTTCCCAAGAGACTGAAGTGGAGCTGGGAATTCTCTCTGCTGAATGCTGAAATTATTTCCCCTTTTAAGACCTTCATCTGGTTGTATAAGACCTCACTCACTGCTTATGGCAATCTCCTTGGTTGCTTGTAGATGTAATCAGCCATCTATGCAGTCAACTCAGATGACTAAAGTTCATGAAATGTCCTTGTATTACAGTTAGCCCAGTGCTTGCTTAACCAGACAACTGGATACCATTACCTGGCCAACTTGACACATTAGCCTAACCATTACAAATCAGTAAAGGCAAGTGTTTTAGATAGTCCCTAATGAGTAAGGAGAAATATTATGTCAAAAGGTAGGGTATGTCTATTATACACAATGTATAAAGTAAATTAATTTTTGCATACCCTATGGAAATTAATTTCTTTGTAATCATTCTGTTTGCCATTCAGTATATTGGAAGCAAAAACTGTGTTGCATTACTCTTTTTTTTTTTAAGGAGGTACCAGGAATTGAACCCAGGACCTCACTTGAGCTACATCCACTCCCCTGCATTACTCTTTTTGTCACTAGCTTTAATTGCCTAAAATAATTTTCTTGAATTATTTCTTATATACTGTTAGCTATTAACTTTGAACCTTGCCTTTTGGTGTTTTGTTGTGAAGCAGTTGAAAAGTTTGGATAGCACCTTAATTGAAAAACTGTCTTTTTCATTTGCCTGGCCCCCTTTTAGGCTTATTATTTGTAAAAGGCTTCCAGATTTGCTTTGTAACTTTAGCTCTTTGTGAAAGAAAAAGTAAAATATGAGTCTGTTTGCAATTTACTTAATATTCATGCTTAGCCCTGGAACCTTGCTTGCTTTCTCTTTATTAGATAAAATTTGAAGGCCTATTCACTTAAATCTCCCATCATATAGGATTGAGCAGAATCAATATAACCTTGCCCCTTGTTACCCTCCATCATGTTCAAAGTAACCATTTATTTCAGGTTTCAATCCTCCTCCCTTTTATTAACCTGCTGGCATCCACTTTGCCTCATGGTACCGGATTAGTAGTGTGGTGGGAGGGTTAGGCCTATGTGATATTTGGACAATGGTGGTACTTCCTTGTGACGTTGCCGCTCTAAGACCTTAGGATTTTCCTGTACTCCAGAAAAAAGTGACAGTCTTCCATTTTTCCCCACTTATTTCAGGTATAAGGCATTGTGATTTTATCCCAAATTTTGTGTATTGGAATAGTGGCAGAATTGGGTTTGAACCTAAGCACTGTGGCTCTGGAATTTGTGCCACAAACTCTTTGCTCAGGGGTTTTCTTTATTCCCTTATCTATCATCTCTTTACAAATGACTATAAAAGCTATAGACCTTTTAGACCCTTAGTCCCAACTTTCTCATGAACTTTAGATCTCTATTCCAACTATCCTTTTTGGTATCTCCTACCTATCATGCTCCTGCCACTAGTGAGCTTGTCATCTTTTCCTGTAACATTTTCTCTACTAGTTATCCTCATTTCTTTCTTTTTTTTTTTTTAATTTGTTTTCTTTTTCCATTCCCTCCTGCCCCCCGTTTGTGCTCACTGTGTGCTTTCTGTGTCTATTTGCTGTGAGCTCTCTGTGTCTGCTTGTCTTCTCTTTAGGAGGCACCAGGAACCAAACCTGGGGCCCTCCATGTGAGAGAGAGGTGCTCAATTGCTTGAGCCATCTCAGCTCCCTACTTTGTTGTGTCTCTCATTGTCTTTCCTCTTTGTGCCTCATTGTTGCGTCATCTTGTTGCATCAGCTCACTGCACCTGTCTGTTGTGCCAGCTCACTGTCTTGTTCGTCGTCTTCAGGAGGCACTGGGAACTGAACTTGAGACCTCTCATGTAAGTAGGCGGGAGCCCAATCACTTGAGCCACATCTGCTTCCCTATCCTCATTTCTTTTAATGACATTTTCATTCCATAATATTAAAAAAATCTTAGAATCCTTTCAACACCCTTGACATTTCATTTAGTTACTATACCATGTGGGTTTCCTTCATTGATTCATTTCTTCCAAGTTTTGCTAATCTTTTTTTTTTTAAGTTTCTTTTTGCTTTTTCTTTATTTTAAACAAATCAATTTTATTGATATATAATAATAAAACCTACAATTCATCCAATTTGTACAATCAATGGTATTTGGTAAAATCACATAGTTGTGCATTCATCACTTCAATCATTATTAGAGCATTTTAATTCTTTCAATAATAATAAACATAAAACAGACAAGAAAATTCTTTACCTCTCTCTCTCTCTATTCTTCCCCTGCCATACATAGCTGCTCTTTCTAGCTATTCTTTTATTTATTTATTTATTTATTTATTTATTTTTAAGCAGTTTTATTGCAATATATTCACATACCATACCATCTATCCAAAGTGTATCATCAGTGGCTTTTAGTATAATCACAGTGTTGTGTATTCATCACCACAAAAGATTTTGAAATGATTTCATTACTCCAAAAAGAAAAACTCCACACCCCTTAGCAGTCACCACTCAATCCCTATCTTTGCCCAGCCTTATATAACCACTAATCTAATTTAATCTTTACATTTTATATAAATGGAATCATAAAATATGTAAAATATGTAGTACTTTGTTTTCTTTCACTTAGCATAATGTATTTTTTTTGTTTTGTTTTGTTTTTATTTGCCTGGTATTAATGTCTTGTAGTATTAACATATATTAGTTTTCAAAGAAAAATGGTCTTATATATGCAATTTTACCCATATTCATATTTCACATGCAGTATTACTGTGCTATACGTTCCCATGGTACGTTTTTTAGTTTTCCTTTTAGTAATATACATGACCTTAGACTTTCCCTTTAAATTATTGTCATACCCATATAATAGTACTGCTAGTTACAAAAATTATGTTGTGCTTTCACCTTTCCAAAGATTAGCACACAACTTTTTTTTTTTTTTAACCAATTTTGTACAAGTTAACTCTCATGTTTCCATTCTCTAACCTCATTCTATTTTCTGGTGACCCATATTCAAATTAGTAACTCCATGAGATTATACAATATATTTAGTTCATAGTAGTGCAGTCATGCAGTATTTGTCCTTTTGTGTCTGCCTTGCTTCACTCAACATAATGTCCTCCAGGTTCATCCATGTTGTCATATGCTTTATGACTTCATTTCTTCTTACAGCTGCATAATACTCCATTGTCTGTATATGCCAGTTTATCTGTTCATCAGTTGTTGGACATCTGGGTTGTTTCCATCTTTTGGCTATCATGAATAACGACACTATGAAATCGGTGTGCAGATGTCTGTTCGTGTCACTGCTCCAGTTCTTCTGGGTATATACCCAGTAGTGGTATTGCTGGGTCACATGGCAAATCTATATTCAGCTTCTTTAGGAACTTCCAAACAGTCCTCCACAGTGGCTGTACCATTCTATATTCCCACCAATAGTGAAGAAGTGTTCCTATCTCTCCACATCCTCTCCAACACTTGTAGTTCTCTGTCTTTTTAATAGTGGCCATTGTAATAGGTGTGAAATGATATCTCATTGTAGCTTTGATTGGCATTTCCCTAATTGTTAGTGATGTTGAGCATTTTTTATGTGTTTTTTCTTGCCATTTGTATTTTGTCTTTGGACAAATGTCTATTCAGGTCTTTTGCCCATCTTTTAATCAGGTTGTTTGTCTTTTATTGTTGAGTTGTAGCATCTCTTTATATATCATGGGTATTAAACTCTTATTGGATTTCCAAATATTTTTTCCTGTTGAGCCAGCTGACTTATCACCCTATTGACAGAGTCCTTTGAGGTGCAAAAGTGTTTAATTTTGAGTAGGTCCCATATATCTATTTTTTCTTTTGTTGCTCGTGCTTTGGGTATAAGGTCCAAGAAACCACCACCTACCACTAGGTCTTTAAGGTGTGTCCCTACATTTTCTTCTAGTCGTTCTATGGTCATGCCTTTTACATTTAGGTCTTTGATCCATTTTGAGTTGATTCTTGTGTAAGGAATGAAATAAGGGTCCTCTTTCATTCTTTTAGTTATGGATATCCAGTTCTCCAAGCACCGTTTGTTGAAGAGACTGTTGTGTCCTGTTAACGTGGCTTTGGTAGGTTTGTCTAAAACCAGTTGGCCGTAGAGGTGAGAGTTTATTTCTGGATTCTCAATTCAGTTCCACCTATTGATGTGTCTTTTATTTTTTTTATTTAAGCATCAGAATATAAGGTACTTTAATATGTTGCTATCAACAAACATTTGATTGTTAATTTTTGCTTCACTTGATCAGACACAAAAAATATGAAAATCTAAAATTCATACATATGCTACTTCTTAATGTGAAAGTGCTTTCTCTCTCTCTCTCTCTCTTTTAAAAATATACCAAATGGGCAATCTTTTAACACAGATCATGCTGTGCTCTTATAATGTAAAATTAACTTCATTTTCAGGTTATACATGTTAAAACTATAGCTATAGACACCAATCTAGGAAGTCTAATGCTCTAAGTGTTCTAAAACAATTTCATTTTCTATAAGGAGGACTCTAATACAGTACCGTATGTAAAGAATACATATATATATATATATATTTAATCTTTTTTTGTTCTTGAACAATTATTTATTAAGCAGTTTTATTGAGATATATTCACATACCATATGATCTATCCGAAGTGTATAATCAGTGGCTTTGAGTATAATCACAATGTTGTACATTCATCACCATAAAAAATTTTAGAACAGTTTCATTACTCCAAGAATAAAAACTACACACCCCTTAGCAATCCTTCCCCAGCCCTACAGAACCACTTCATCCTTATGAATTAATTCATATTTACATTTTATATAAATGGAATCATACAATATGTAGTACTTTGTGTCTGGTTTCTTTCACTTAGCATAATGTGTTTTTTGTCCAATAGTAATACCTTATAGCGTTAACATGTATTTGTTCAATTTCAAAGAAAAACAGTCTTATCTGTTTAATTTTACCCATATTCGTATTTCACATGTGGTATTTCTGTGCTACACATTTCCATGTTACATTTTTATTTTTCCTTTTGGAATATACATGATCTTAGATTTTCCCCTTTTAAAGGGAAAGTTGATGTGTCTATCTTTATGCCAATACCTTGCTGCTCTGACCACTGTAGCTTTGTATTATATTTCAGAGTCAGGCAATGATATTCCTCCCGTGTCACTCTTCTTTTTTAAAATGCTTTTGGCTATTTGGGTGCACTTTCTCTTCCAAATTAATTTGGCAATTGCCTTTTCTGTTTCTATAAAGTAGGCTGTTGGAATTTTGATTGGTATTGCATTGAATCAATAAATCAGTTTGGGTAGGATTGACATCTTAACAATATTTAGTCTTCTAATATATGAACATAGACTATCTTTCCATTTGTTTAGGTCTTTTTTTATTTCTTTTAGCATCGTTTTTGTAGTTTTCTGCATATAGGCCCTGTATTTCTTTGGTTAAATTAATTCCTAGGTATTTGAGTGGTTTTATTGCTGTTGTAAATAGATTTTCCCCCTGATTTATTCCTCAGATTTTTCAGTACTAGTGTACAGAAACATTCTTGATTTTTGCCCATATATTGGGTATCCTTCTACTTTGCTGAACTCTTTTAGCTCACAGCTTTGTTGTAGAACATTTCAGAATTTTCTAAATTAGAGGATCATATCATCCACAAATAATGAGATTTTTATGCCCTCTTTTCCTATTGGGATGCCTTTTATTTTTTTTCTTGTCTAATTGCTCTAATTAGAACTTCTAGCACAATGTTGAATAACAGTGGTGACCGTGGGCATCCTTGTCTTATTCCTCATCTTAGAAGGAAAGCTTTCAGTCTCTCCCCATTGATATGATGGTGGCTGTAAGTTTTTCATATATGCCCTTTATCATGTTGAGGAATTTTCCTTCTAGTTCTATCTTTCCAAGCATTTTTATCAAGAAAGGATACTGAATTTTGTTGAATGCTTTTTCTGAACTGATTGAGATGATTCCTTCAATTTGTTAATATGGTGTATTATGTTAATTGATTTTCTTATGTTGAACCACCCTTGCGTACCAGGAAAAATCCCAGTTGGTCATGTTGTATAAGTCTTTTGATATGCTGTTGGATTCTATTGCAAGTATTTTGTTGAGAATTTTTGCATCTGTGTTCATTAGAGAGATTGGTCTGTAATTTTTTTTCTTGTAGTGTCTTTATCTGGCTTTGGTATTAGGGTGATGTTGGCTTCATAAAATGTGTTAGGTAATTTCCCCATCTCTTCAATTTTTTGGAAGAGTTTAAATAGGATTGGTGTTAATTCTTCTCAAAATGCTTGGTAGAATTCTCTTTGAAGCCATGTGGTCCTGTAAATTTCTTTGTTGGGAGATTTTTTACCGGGAGGTACCGGGGATCGAACCCTGGTCTCTCCATATGGTAGACGGACGCCGAACCTCTTGAGCCACATCCGTTTCCCAGTTGGGAGATTTTTGATGACTGATTCATTCTCTTTAAATGTGATTGGTTTGTTAATTTTTCTTTTTTCTTGCAGCATCAGCGTAGGTTGTTTGTACATTTCTAGGAATTTGTCTGTTTCATCTAGGTTGTCTTGTTTGTTGGCATACAGATTCTCATAATATCCTCTTATGATCCTTTTTATTTCAGTGGGGTCAGTTGCAACTTTCCCCCTTTGATTTCTGATTGTATTTATTTGCATCTTCTCTTTTTTCTTTGTTACTTTAGCTAGTGGTTTGTCAATTTTATTTATCTTCTCAAAGAACTAGCTTTTGATTTTGTTGATCTTTTAGATTTTATTTCTTGTTCTCAATTTCAGTTATTTCTTCTCTAATCTTTAATATTTCTTTCCTTCTACTTACTTTGATTATTGTTTGTTATTTTTTTTTTTTTTTTTTTTAAGATTTTTTTAATTTATTCATTTATCCCCCCCTTGCTGCTTGTGCTCTCTGGGTCAGCCAACCACGCCGTGCGGGCGGGCCTGCCCTCACCAGGAGGTCCCGGGAACCGAACCCGGGGCCTCCCATATGGCAAACGGGAGCCCTACTGATTGAGCCACAGCCGCTTCCCTGCCTGTTATTCTTTTAATAGTTTCTCCAGTTTAGTTAGCTGTTTCATTTTAGCTCTTTTTTTTTTTTTTTTTTTTTAATATAGATGTTTAGGTTTATAAAGTTTAAATTTAGGTGAAATGTTTTGCATATGTCTGTTAGGTCTAGCTCAGTTGTTGAAGTTTTTGTTTTCTTGTTGATCTTCTATCTAGTTGTTCTATCTAATGATGTGAGTGGGATGTTGAAGTCTTCAATGATTATTGTAGAAATGTCTATTTCTCCCTTCAGTTTTGCCAGAGTTTGTCTCATATATTTTGGGGCACCCTGGTTAGGTGTGTAGATATTTATGACTGTTATATCTTCCTGGTAGATCATCCCTTTTATTAATATATAATGACCTTCTTTAGCTCTTATAACTTTTTTGCATTTAAAGCCTGTTTTGTCTGATAATAGTATAGCTGTTCTTTTCTGGTTACTATTCGCATGGAGTATCTTTTTCCAACCTTTCACTTTTAGCTGGTTTGTATCCCTGGGTCTAAGGTGAGTTTCTTGTAAGCAGCATATGGATGGCTCATGTTTTTTAATCTACTCTATCAGCCTGGATGTTTTGATTGGGGAGTTTAATCCATTCACATTCAATGATATTACTGTAAATGCACTATTTATTTCCTCCATTTTATTCTTTGGTTTTCATATGTCATCTTGTTTTTGTCTCTCTTTTTACTCTTTTAGTTATCCTTTCTGCTATTCTTTCTTCTATACTCTCCTCCAAGCCTCTCTCTCCTGTCTTTTTCTTTCAGCTTCTAAGGCTTCCTTTAATATTTCCTGCAAAGGTGGATTCTTTTTTGCAAACTCTCTTAGTTTCTGTATGTTTGTGAATATTTTATACTCACCTTCATATTTGAAGGACAGTTTTGCTCGATAAAGAATTCTCGGCTGGCAGTTTTTCTCTTTCAGTTTCCTAATTGTATCATACCACTATCTTCTCGCCTCCAGGGTTTCTGAAATAAATCTGCACTAAGTCTTACTGGATGTCCCTTGTACATGATCGTTTGCTTCTCTCTTGCTGCTTTGAGAATTTTTTCTTTATCTTTGACTTTTGACATTCTGAGTAGTATGTGTCTTGGTATAGGTCTATTTGGATTTATTCTCATTGGGGTACGGTGTGCTTCTTGGACATGTAAGTTCATTTCTTTCATGAGAGTTGGGAAATTTCCAGCTATTATTTCCTCAAATATTCTTTCTGCCCCTTTTCCCTTCTCTTCTCCTTCTGGAACTCCAATGACACATATGTTGTTGCGTTTTGTGTTGTCATTCAACTCTCTGAGCACCTGCTCAATTTTTTCCATTCTTTTCTCTCTTCAATTTTAGCTGCTCTGTCTTCGATATCACTTATTCTTTCTTCTGTCATTTCGAGTCTGCTGTTTTATGCCTTAAATGTGTTTTTGACCTCACCTCTTGTGTATTTCATTCCCATGAGCTCTGTTACTTTTCTGTTCAGGAATTCAGATTCTTCTTTGCATTCTATCAGTGTCTTCTTGATGTCACTTAACTCTTTAACTATATTGTCTTTCATCTCATTAATTTGATTTTGGAACTTTGTGCTCATCTTGCTGATTAGTTCTTTCAAATTCTGCATCTCTTCTGAGACTTTGATGTATTCCTTTTCTTCGGCCATGTCTTCTATTTTCTAAGTATGGCTCATAATTTTTTGTTGGTGTTTAGGCACCTGGTTGGGATGTAATTTACTCAGATGCTTAATCTCTTTCTCTTTTATGGGGATTTAGTGGCAGGAGGCTGTGAGTTACCACAGCTCTTTGATTTTTGGCTCAACCTGGATTGTTAGGATTGTCCTGCTGGTTGCTCAAAACTGGGCACTGGAGCCAGTAATTGGCTGTAGAGTCCCTTCCTAGGGCCTTGGGCAGGGAGACTATAGAGGCCAGGAAAAGCCTCTCTTACTTATTTTTAATTTTCTTATGTGCACTTCCTTGGTCTTCCAGGAGATGGTGCTCTTCATCCACGCTCAATTCAATGCCTGTAAGAGTGTATTTGTTGTGACACAGACCAGATCAATGTGATAGAGCTTCCTGTCTGTAATTCAAACTTTCTGAGACAGCCCCCTCCCTTTCCCAGCTAGGAAATATTTCCACTCCCCTCTGAATCCTCAACAATCAGTCCCTGTTAGTAGAGGAGGAGATTGGGAGGTTTGTATATCTTTAGTCCCTTGCAGGCTCCAAGTCAAACAATGGCACAGCCCCAACCGGCCTGGAAGAGCTCTCCAGACAGACCAAACCTCAAGTCAAAAGCCAGAGTCAGCCCCAGGCTCTCTCTCCCATCTCCTGTGGAGTTTCAACAATTAGTCCAGGGTAGAAGAGAGGGAGATTGTGAGGGTAGGCTACCAGGGCAAACCACCGTGTGTGGAAGGGTCCGTGGGGCTCCGCAGCCCTAATTTGCAGGTCAGAACCTGAGTCAGCCTTAGGCTATGTCCCTCTCTCTCCCCTTTCCTGGAGTGGTAGATCCCTGGAGCCCCCTTTGTCTGTAGTCACAGGCCCAGAGGCCCGAGAATTCTAAAGAGTGTCGGGGGGAGGGTGCCGGCAGCAGCAGTCGCTGCTCGTTCCAACTCATGGTTCTGTCATCATGATTTTCCTCTTTTGTCCCTTTCTCCTCTGGGTGGTGTGCAGTCTTCACCTGCTGTCCTAAACCCTAGAAGATCTTTTTGGGGGCTGTTTCAGCCTATCCTCTAGCTATTTTTCTAGAGAAGAGATTTCCGTGTTTTACTAGTCCGCCATCTTCCCGTAAGTCTCTATGTCTTTTTAATACTGACCATTCTGATCGGTGTGAAATGATATCTCATTGTAGTTTTGATTTGCATTTCCCTAATCTAGAGTGATGTTGAGCATTTCTTCATGTGTTCTTTTGCCATTTGTATTTCTTCTTTGGAGAAATGTCTATTCAAGTCTTTTGCCCATTTTTTAATTGGGTCATTTGTTTTTTTATTGTTGAGTTGTAACATCTCTTTATATATCCTCCTCAGTATCTTCTTTTTTAAATTTTTTAATTTTACCGGGAGGTCCGGGTGATTGAACTCAGGTCTCTCCATATGGGAAATGGACGCCCAGCCATTTGAGTCACATTCGCCCCCCTGTCAGTGTCTTCTTGATGTCTTTTTTTTTTTGCCCTTAACTATCGTGTGCTTTAATGCCTCTCCAGAGACAAAAGGTTTGAGGGCTTGAGATCACCTCTTCAACCCACATATTTGACAGAGAACCCGGGTTGAGACCCATTCAAGAAGAATCTTGCCGAACTAAAAGGCAGAAGGCTTCTTCTGTCCATTAAAATGCCTAAGGACTCTACCCCAGAGGCCCAAATTGGCTTGAGAGATGCAACAGCTTTTATTGTAGCAGCAACACTGATATATATATGCCCCATTCCAGGTGGAGCCCACCCCCCTATCCCACCTCTTGGTCCTCACCAGTGTGATACTTTGGGGCAAGGGGCAGGATCCCTAAGCAGAGCTGGAGGGAAGCAAGTGGGACTGGTGAGGGTTGGGGTCACGTGGGACCAAGGGTTCAACAGGGTGAGGATGCTGCCACCCAGATGCGGGCTAAGAGACCTGGGTTTTGGGTTCAAGATTTGGCAATGCCTTGATCTGGTTTCAAGGGTCTGGAAAAACCCTGGTCCTAGGTTCAAGATTTGAGAATGCCTTAGTGCCAGGTCCCAACTTTGGGGCTGGTCATGGGAGATGGCAGGTCTCAGATTGGGTTGGGGGGAAGGCCCTGGGTACCGAGTTTGAGGTTGGCCGTGGGTGCTCTGTTCTTTGGGTGGCTCTGGAGGCGGGGGGCATAGATCCTGGTTTCCCGAGCTGGGCAGGGGGTTCTAGGTTCCTATGTCAAGGGCTTGCAAGGGGCTCTGGATCCCGGGTTCGGGCTGGGGAGAGGGTAGGGGTGGAGGAAAGGGAGTGGGAGTGGTATTCTCCAGGTACCAGGTACAGACCCCAGGCCCCTAAGATCCGGCCTCCTGTCTTGTCCCAGCGCCTCTAGTAGTAGCCCCATTGGCGTCCGCTTGAGACCGATGCTCTCGATCTTGTTCTCAAGCTTGTTCTTGAGGTTGCGCAGGCGCAGAGAGGCATGCACCAGGATCAGAAGCACTGGCCCCGCTATGCTGAACAGGAAGGTGCCAGCGCCGCCCGCCGCCCAGAGAACCAGGAGGCCGACGGCCAGCACTGCGGCCAGGCAAGCGGCGGGGTGGCTGCGGCGGCAGCGGCGCACGGTTGCGCGGGTCTCGGCCGCCCACACCAGCACGCCCAGCGCCACCGCTACTACCAGCGCGCTGAGAAGCGTGTGTAGCGGGCGCGCGTACCTGGCCAGGGCGAGACCCAAGCCGAAACAGAGCAAGTAGTTGGTTTGGTAGTAGAGGAGGTTGTTGATAACGCGGTGGCACCATCGCTGCAGGTCGCATGGATCCGGGGCCGCCAGATGCGCCGAGCCCAGAACGAAGTCGTCCAGGGCGCGTAGCGGCGGCAGCCGTACCCCCGACATCCTGCCGGTCGACGTTGCTGGACCAGCCAGCTTCTTGATGTCTTATCTCTTTAGCCATATTGTTTTTCAGTTCATTAATTTGATTTTGGAAATATGTGCACATCTTGGTGATTAGTTATCTCAAATCCTGTGTGTCTTCTAGGGCTTTGATATATTACTTTTCTTGGGCCATTTCTTCCATTTTCTTAGTATGGTTTGTAATTTTTTGCATGTGATTATGGTGGTGAATTTACTCAGATGCTCAATTTCTCTCTTTCATAGAGATTTAGTGGCAGGAGTCTGTTCTGTGTGTTACTGCTGTCTTTGATTTCTTGGTTTAACCTGATCTTGGTCATTAGGATTGTCTCTGTTATTTGGTCAAATCTGGGCCCTGGACCCAGTAATGGGTTGCAGACCCTCTTCCAAGGGCCTTGGAGAGGAAGACTGTAAAGACTGGAAAAAGCCTCTTTTTTTATTTTTAATTTCCTCAAGTGCACTTCCTTGGTTTGTTAGGAGATGATGCTTTTTGGTAGCAGAGCCTGATTGAATGTGTGTACAGGGTCAGTGTGATAGAGGATCCTGCCTGGGGGCTAAGTACCTTGTAATTCAGAATTTCTCTGAGGCAGTACTCCAACCTTTGCTGATAACCACCTCCCTTTTACCCAATAGAGAATAAATCCACTCCCCTCTGCATCTTCAACCACCAGTCTTGGTTATTAGGGAGGACCATTGAGAGTGTCAGGTTACTTTAGTCCCTTCCTGGCTCCCAAAGTAAACAATGGCGTGACTCCACCCATCCTGGAAGGTCTCCTGGGACACAGCAGACCAAATCTGTGGGTCAAAAGCGAAGTCAGCCTTAGGCTGTGTCCTTCTCACTCCCCTTTCCTGGCTCTTCTTTCCTGGAGAGGTGACTCCCTGGGGCCTGGAGGCCTGAGAATTCTAAAGTGTGTGTAGGGTGGGGAGAGAATGTTGACAGTTGCAGTTGCTTTTTTTTTTTTTTTCCAGGCACTTTTTCTTTATTTCCCATGGCGAGTGGGCGCCCACTTACCCCAGACCCATGTGTCCAAGTTCCTGGGAGTCCCCCAGGTGGTCACTGCGGGGACACGAAACGTCAGGCCTTGCCCTCCTCTCCCAGAAGTGGCCCCGAGCCCCAGGATGCCCGTGAACGCACCGGATCTCGTCTGATCTCCGAAACAGTTGCTGCTTTTAACTCATAGTTTTGCTGTCCTGATTCTTTTCCTTTGCCCTCTCTCTTCTGGGTGGTGTCCAGCCTTCCCCTGGTGTCCTAAATCCTAGAAGGTTTTATTCCAGGCTGTTTCTGCCTCTCCTTTAGCTATGTTTCTGGGAGAGAAGAGAGTCCCATATCTTTCTAGTCAGCCATCTAACCAGAAGTGCCCCATCACTTTCTTGACCCAGGTAAGACCTTCATGGTTGCACTATACATTCAGATGTCTCCACTGTAAACCACCAGCCTATCCTTCTGTAGCTGCATCTTCTGCTGTTCCCTTTAATGTACTCTGAATTCCAACCAAGCTGTGTTGTTCATCCTTCTCTAAATATACCCTCCCTTTTCTTATTGCTGTACTCGTGTTAGTCCCGCTTTCAAATATTTCTCCCTCTTTCCCTTTCACCACCATTGAAATCTTATTCTTCTGTTAAGGCCTATCTCATACACATTTTTTTGTTTTTTTTGTGTGTTTTTTGTTTTGTTTTGTTTTGTTTTTTATCATAAGCATTTCTTTCATGAAGTCTTTTTGGCATTATGCAGATGGGGAAACAGTATATGTTCCTGTCTTTTTACAACTTCTCAAAGCAATTTGTATTTCTTTTATGACATGTATTTTATTGTACCCCATATTATAATCATTTGTTTACTTGCCTTAACCCCCAGTCCTATAGCAAATTCCTTGAGGGTAGAGGTTAGGTATCTTCTGCAGCTCTTGCATAGATCTTTGTGCATAGATTCTTAACACATTTATTGACTCAAACTTTACATGTGAGAAAACCCAGAATAACCATTATATTTTTATTATTTTCAGGCTTGATCGTCTTTTTATCTTACTGGATACTGGCACTACTCCAGTTACAAGAAAAGCTGCTGCACAGCAACTTGGAGAAGTGGTGAAGCTTCATCCCCATGAACTAAATAATCTCTTATCTAAAGTAAGAACTCTTGGGGGAAAAAAAAGTACAGTTATGGAGATTTTTCCATGAATAGAAGTATAAGAATAAAGGTAGAAATTTTCTTATTTTATTTTAGTGACATTTTGTAATCTCCAAATTCCATTAAATATCTTAGTATTTCTATCTTTCTAGCTAGCTAGCTATAAACTTTTTATTTTGAAATAATTGCAAACTTAAAAGACAGTTGCAAAAGTAATACAAAACTCATACAGAGAACACCAACATTCCTCCTACCCTAGATACCCCTAGATCCACCAACCTTTAATATTTTGTTATATTTGTCATATCATTCTGTGTATCCATCCATCTGTAAATCTATTTTCTAAACATTTGAGTAAATTTTATACATCATAATACTTTCATATACATTTCCTAAGAACAAGAATATTCACTTATGTAATCACCTTAAGTATAGTTATTAAGTTCAAGAAATTTATATATAAATAACATTTTTGTAAGCAAATACACATATATGCATATATATTTATATATCATTTTGCAAATGTTTGTATGTATTGTGAGAATTTTGATTTTTACCCATAATAAAAAAAAAAAAAAAAAAAAAAAGAAATTTAACACTTCATATAGAGCTTACAGTCTATATTCCAATTTTTTTCATGTCCCAGTAATGTCCTTTTTGGACCTTCTTTCCTCCATTATTAGATAAGATCATGTATTGCATTTAATTGTCATTGTCTCTTTAGTCACTTTTATTTTTTTTAAATCATGGAAACGTATATACCACATAAACTTTCCAATCTTAACTACCCTCCAGCATACAATTCAGTGGGATTAATTCCATTCACAATGCTGTGCTATCTTCGCCACCATCCATTACCAGAACTTTCCCATTACCCCAATGAAGAACCCTATACCCATTATGCATTAATTTCTTATTCTCCCTGCCACAATCCTATACCATATACTTTCTGTCTCTAAATTTGCATGTTCTAGCGGCTTCATATAAATGGAATCATACAGTATGTCCTTTTTGTCTCACTTGCTTCACTTAACATGATGTCTTTGATTCATCCATGAATTAGCATGTCAAATATATATATATTTTTAAAAAAATTTTTCCCCTATTTTTTTGTTTGTCACAAAATTTAAAATATTTTTGTGGGGAGGCTCAGAATGAATTGTTTAAAGGATCTGACAATGTAAGATCCTGGCATAAATTTGAATTTGACCCAGTTTGGTAATGAACTTAGTTGTTAATCTGGTTTGTTAGTGGTCTAACTTGTTCTTAACTATCTAATAATTATATTGTAGTTGACAGTCTTCAGATGGATGGTATTCACGGGCAATGATTGACATAAATTAGAAGCTAGTTGCCATATTACATTCTTTTTATTTTTTTTAATCCCCGCCTCCCCGCCCCGCTTGTGCTCACTCTCTGCTCTCTGTGTCCATTTGCTGCGTGTTCTTAGTCTGCTTGTCTTCTCTTCTTGTTTTCTCTTTAGGAGGCACTGGGAACTGATCCCGGGACCTTCTAACGTGGGAGAGAGGCACTCAATCGCTTGAGCCACCCCAGCTCCCTGGTTTATTGTGTCCCTCACTGTCTCTCTTCTGTGTCTCTTTTTTGTTGTGTCATCTTGTTGTGCCAGCTCTCCGTGTGGGCCAGTTCTTTTGCGCTCCAGCTCGCTTTCACCAGGAGGCCCCAGGAACCGAACTCGGGATCCTCCATATGGTAGATGGGAGGCCAATCGCTTGAGCCACATCTGCTTCCCCCATATTGCATTCTTATTTATCAGCTGTGTGAAAATGAATGCTCTGCTTTGGTGGTTTAGTGTCTTCATAATCTACCCATGTTCTTTCCCTAAGCATTGGCTGTATTTTTACTGAGCTCGTAGACTTGTAGAAATGTAAGCTGCAAAATTCAATGTGTTTAATTCCCTGGCATGCAAAGTAAAATGGGTGTATTGTGTGTGTGTGGGCAGGTGGAGGTGGGGGTGGATTAGAGTATAATGTGGGGGAGCAATATGATTGCCCAGATATTGAAAACCCCGATACCTCTCCCTCCAGTCTGATCTCCTCTTTTCATTCTCATTTGTCCCTCCCTGACTGGTATGAGTGGGAAGGTGGGAGTTCTAAACCCTTTCTTTTTTTCCCCTAAGATTTATTTATTTACTTACTTTTTTTTTTTTTTAAATCTATTTTAACCCCACCCCCACCCCTGTTTTTGCTGTTTTTGTGTCCATTTGTTGGGCAATTCTCTGTGTCTGTTTCCTGTCCTCTCCTCTCATCCTTCTCCTCCTGTCTTCACTGGGAATTTGATCCTGGGAACCTCTGATATGGGAGAGAGGTGTTCTGCCACCTACGCCACCTCAGTTCCTGTTTTTTCGGTGCGTCTTGTCTTGGCTCTCCCCTGCGTCACTCTCCTGTTACATCATCATCTTGCTGCTTGGTTCGGTGGGGCCAGACGGCGCACCTGCGCACCTTCTATATTCTTCTCTTTTTTCTTTCTTTCTTTTTTTAAAATTTTACCGGGAGGTCCCGGGACTTGAACCCAGGTCCCTCCATGTGGGAAGTGGACACCCAATCATTTGAGCCACATTCCCCCCCCCCAAACCCTTTCTTAATATATACAAACCTACACTTTCGCTCTCATAAGGGCTAAGAATGACTTTCTTTCTAATATACTTCCCACTTAGATACTATCATCAGAACTTCCTAACCAAGATGTGCATGGAGACAAAGTGGTGATACCTACAGGCTCTACATTCTCAGAATGGAGAAGGACACGTGTTAGGCAGTATTATGCTCATGTGTAATTGGCGGGGGATAGAGATGAAACTGGAAATAATGAATAGGACTTACCTGTGCTGAACTGGGGAAAGTTTTCCAAACCTCTAAGAGAGTTCTGGTTGTCTTAGCTTAGACCCAGGCGGACTAGCTGACATCAAAAAGAATTATAAGAGGTAGAGTTTGTCTTTAATACCCTCTCCCCTCCTGTCCTCTTTTCTTTGCCCTCAGTGTTTTCATGCTGTCTTTTGGTTTAATTTATTGAACAGCTTTTTTGAGATATAATTTACATACTATACAATCACCCATTTAAAGTATACAATTCAGTGATTTTTAGGACATTCATGGAGTTGTGCAACCATCATTACCACCTAAATTTAAAACATTTTCATCATCCTGGAAAGAACCTTGTACTCATTAGCTGTCGTTCTTCATTACTCCACCTCTCATCCCCTATTCCTAGGCCCTCACTAATCTCTTTTCTCTATATATATATATTTGCCTATTCTGGGCATTTTATATAAATGGAATCATATAATATGTGACCTTGGTGAGTTGCTTTCACTTTGAATAAAGTGTTCAGGGTTCTTTGATATAGCATGTATCAGTACTTTGTTCTTTTTTGTTGCCATATGATACTTAGTTACCTTATATGGATATAAATATATTATCCTGATACACCACATTTTATTTATCCATTCATTAGTTGATGGCTGTTTGGATTGCTTCCACTTCTTGCCTATTATGAATAATGCTATTATGAACATGCGCATACATATTTTGGGGGTGGACATATGTTTACATTTCTCTAGAAGTGAAATTGCTGGGTCATATGATAATTCTGCTTAACTGTTTGAGGAACGACCAAACTATTCTCCAAAGTGGCTGTATCATATTACCTTCCCACCAGCAGTGCATGATGGTTCCAATTTCTCCACATTCTCACCAATGCTTTCTGAAAATTTTAATTTATTTTTAATTTTTTTAAATTTTTGGAGGTACCAGAAGCCGGGATTGAACCTGGAACCTTATATGTGGGAAGCTGGCGCTCAACCACTGAGCCACATCAGCTCCCACCAATGCTTTTTTATTTTATTTTATTTTATTTTTTTTTAAGCACGCAGGTCTAATTTATTAAGGGCAATGCTTTTTTAAAAAAAGATTTTATTAGAGCAGTTGTAGGTTTACAGAAAAATCATGCAGAAAGTAGAGTTCCATATATTGCCCCACCCCAGTTTTCCCTATCGTTAGCATTTTGCATTAGTGTAGTACATTTGTTACAAGTGATGAAACAATATTGTCACAATTATATTATTGGCTATAGTCCTTTGTTTATAATAGGGTTCACTCTTTTTTGTTGTGCTGTTCTATTCTGACAACATATATACAACCTAAAATTAATCATTTTAGCCACTTTCAAGTCTACAATTCAGTGGTGTTGAATACATTCACAATGCTCTGCTACCATAATCACCATCTGTTACTAAAACTTTTCCATCATCTGAAAGAGAAATTCTGTACCAATTAAACATTAGCTCCCCATTCCCCACCCCTCCACCAATCTGTATTATCGTTTCTGACTCAATGAATTTGCATGTTCTAATAATTTCATATAAGGGAGATCATATAATATTTGTCCTTCTGTGTTTGGTTTATTCTACACAACATTAGGTCTTCAAGGTTCATCATGTTGTAACATATCAACACTTTTGATTATAGCCATCCTGGTGAGTGTGACGTGTTTTCTCATTGTGGGTGTGTTTTTTTTTTTTTTTTTTTTAATTTTAATTTTAATTTAAATTTTTTTTTTTTAACAAATCAGTTTTATTGATACATATTAATAAGGCATACAGTTCGCCCACAGTGGTATTTGGTATAATCACATAGTTGTGCATTCACCACTTTAATTATTATTATTTCAATAATAATAAAAATTATAAACAAAAAAACAGACAAAATTATTCACCTCTCAATCTTTCTCTGTTCCCCTGCTGTATGTACATAGCTTTTATTTCTGGCTATTTCATTGTGTTTTGATTTTCATTCCCCTAATGGCTAATGATGTTGAACATCTTTTGATATGCTTATTGCCATTTGTATATCTTCTTTGGAGAAAAATCTATTCAGATTCTTTGCAGTTTAGTTTTTTAAACTTTTTACTGTGGTATCTGATATGAAACACAAACTTTCCAGTTTTAATGTGTTCAAGTATATAATTAATAGGGTTAATTATATTCACAATATTGTGTTACCATCACTGACATCCATTACCACTCCTTTTTCATCAGCTCAAACAGAAACTACTAACCCATTAAGCTATTAACTCCCTCTTCCCACCTGATTTCCCTCTCTTCCCCATGCCCCTGGTAACACCATCTGTCTCTATGAAGTTTGCTTCTTTTAAGTATTTCTTATAAGCAAGATCATACAATATTTATCTTTTTGTGTTTGGCTTATTTCGTTCAACATGATGTCTTCAAAGTTTGTCCATGTTGTAACATGCATCAGAACTTCATTGATGTTTACACTGAATAATGTTTCACTGTATGCATAGACCACATTTTGTTTATCCATTCATCCGTTGATGGACGCTTAGGTTGCTTCCACCTCTTGACTATTGTGAATAATGCTGCTATAAACGTTGGTCTACAAATACCTGTTTGAATCACAGCTTTCAATTCTTTTGGGTATATACCAAGAAGTGGGATTGCCAGGCTATGTGATAATTCTGTTTTCAATTTTCTGAGGAATTGCCAAACTGATTACCCCTGTGGCTACACCATTCCTCAGTGCCACCAGCAATATATAAGGGTTCCTATTTCTCCTTATCCTTACCAACACTTCTTATTTCCTGTTGTTTTAAATAATAGCCATCCTAGTGGATGTGAAATGGTATTGTGGTTTTGATTTGCTTTCCCCTGATGACCAGGGCTGTGTCTTTTCATGTGCTTATTGGCCATTTGTATATCTTTTTTGGATAAATGTCTATTCAAGTCCTTTGCCCATCTTTAAATTGAGTAATTTGTCCTTTTATTATGAGTTCTAAGAGTTCTTTATATATTCTGGATACAAGCCCCTTATCAGGTGTATGTTTTACAGATATTTTCTTTGTGGTTTGTCCTTTTACTTTCTTGTGGTATTGTTTGCAGCAAAAAAGTTTTTTACTTTTAATGAGTCCAGTCTATTTTTTTCTTAAGTCAATTGTGCCCTTGGGTCCTATCTAAGAATCTACTGTCTAATCCAAAGTCACAAAAATTTATGCCTGTGTTTTCTTCTAAAACACAGTTCATAGTTTTAGCGCTTACATTTAGGTTAGGCCTGTGTTTCATTTTGAGTTAAATTTTGTGGATGGTGTGAGGTAGGGGTTCAGTTCCATTCTTTTGTTTGTATATGTACAGTTGTTCCAGAACAATGTGTTGAAAATACTCTTCTTTCTTCAATAAATTGCCTTGGCTCTTTTGTCAAAAATCAGTTGGTCTTAGATGTGTGTGTTTATTTCTGGATTCTTAATTCTTTGCCATTGATCTAAATGTCTTTTCTTTTGCAAGTACCACCCTGTTTTTTTTTTTTTTTTTTTTTTTTTTTTTAACTCTGCAAACAGTTTAATGATTATTTTTGAGCATACATTTTGGAAAAGTTTTTACTTCAAATTGCAACAAGTTAACTAAATGTTTATAATATACAAAGAAAAGGCAACCAAAAGTAAATCTTGCTTTAAGTGTGTCTTGCACCTAGACCAGTGTTTTTCTTTTTTTTTCTTAATATATCTTTATTTTTGAGCTGCACAAACACACTTAAGAGTTTGATCTTTATATAGTACAGCATTTAGGAAATAAAAATATACTCCCACTCAGAGAAATAAAAAGGTTGTACATGATTATATGCCAAACAAAAGAGAAAATGCTAGAGTACTCTGATAGTGTAGGCATCATTAAAAGGGAAAAGAAAAAGCTTGAAATGCTCATTAACTCTCTGTGTTTTAAGGAAGCAGGATTTTTGACCAAGTAGCTTAGAAGTCAGCCAAACAGGGATCAGTGATGGCAAGTGTAGTGTTAAATTTCCATTTTAATTCATGGGCTACTCTGAAATATTAAGGCTAAACTAGAGGAAGAAGAATCAACATTTTCTGAGTACTCACTGTGTTAATTGCTGTGTCAGGTGCTAGGAGACAATTAAATGTATCAAACCTAAAAGGCAAGTCCTTGTAATGTATCCTTATTGAGTACTGTAATATATTGAGTCATGTAGTCATGCATTTTCTCACACATAGTTAGCCATGAGTAAGATAGTGCAATGATCATTGTCCCAATCAGTGAAGCAAAATCTTAGTCACAAACAGTGAAGTCTAATATACATAACTTGTCTCTGTTAGAGGAGAAAACTAGACAGAGAGTTTTTGATTAAATTTTCAAGATTTCTTATTTTAGTCAAAAAGGATTCTACATTTCTGAATATAGGCTATGGTAACTCAGAAATAGATAAAGGTCTTCTTTTAAAAAGATTTGATCACCACTTTTTTTTTTTGAATAAATGACTGAAGGCAAAGGTAATGCTCTAGAGGCCTCTCCCAGCTCTTGCATTCTAGAACTCTGAGCCCCTAGATTGGAACTTTATGCTTACTAGGATTTAAGTTAATCTGTAAGAACATGTAATATAGACTTTATCACCAGTAAACTCTAATAGTGATTCAACATAACTTAGAACAATATTTATTTATTATTTTACCTATACCACAGAAAAGGAAGTGGCAATAAGGCAGTTCTTTAAATAATTTAATACAGATATATAAGAGAACCATAAAAATCCATATACCATGCATCTACAGTTTTTTTTTTCCCCCTTCCTTTCTCTTATTCACTTTTGTTTGTTTGTTTGTTTTCTTTTGTTTTTAGGGGGTACCAGGGATCGAACCCAGGACCTTGTACGTGGGAAGCAGACATTCAAACCACTGAGCCACACCTGCTTTCCATCACTTACCTTATTCTTGAGAGTCGGTCAAGTTTGGTCAAAAAGCTATGGAGGGAGCAGATGTAGCTCAGTGGTTGAGTGCCTGCTTCCCATGTATAAGTTTCTGGGACACACTGTCTTGATTACTGTAGCTTTGTAATAAATTCTGAAATCAAGAAGTGTGAGTCACTGACTTGACTCTTTTTTTTCAAGATTGCTTTGGCTTTTCTTAATCACTTGTGTTTCCATATGAATTTTAGGATCACCTTATCAAGTTCTGTAAAAAAGCCACTTGAGATTTTGATAGGAATTGACTTGAATCTGTAGATCAATTCATGGAGTATTACTATCTTAAAAATTTTTAATCTTCTGATCTATAAATATGTGGTGTCTTCTACTTACTTAGATCTTTAATTTTTCAATAATATTTTGAATGTTTTGTGGTTTTCAGTTTATAAATCTTACATTTTTTTGTACAACTTATTCCCAAATATTTTGTTCTTTTTGATACTATTGTAGATGAAATTGTTCTCTTAATTTCATTTTCAGATTGTTGATAGTATATAGAAATATAGGTTTTTTTTTGTATATTGATCATGTATCCTGCAAGATTGCTGCTCTTGTTAGTTCTACCAGTTTTTCCCCCCCTTTTTTTTTTCTTAATAGATGTTATATAACTTTTAGCCCTGTATTAAATATACATATTTAGAGGGCTGCTAAATAACAAATTAGTAACAAGTGAATTTTTATTTCTCTGTTCAGCTACCTTAAACAGTATATTTTGGTATATAACTATTTTATTTTTATAATTTTTTAAGGTGTTGATATATTTGAGGAGTCCAAATTGGGATACCCGGATTGCAGCAGGACAAGCTGTTGAAGCTATAGTGAAAAATGTACCTGAGTGGAATCCAGTGCCAAGAACCAAACAAGGTGCTTTTAATTGGCAAAAATAGTATTTTGCAGTAGAAACCTAATTGTAGAACTAACTATAATACAAACCTTATATTTCAATAACTTTAATTTAAAGGCTGAATTTTCATATTTTTAAGTGTAGCCTTGCTGCATAAATGAATGCTGTTACATGTGTATTGTATATGTACATAAGTTTTTCAAGAGTATGCTTGATCTGTAGAGATTATTTCTTCCCTCAAGGAATTTACATCCTAAAAAAAGAAATTCAATCTATGTAGTATAAATATTTGAAACAGTCTATTTTTTATTTTTTGTGCTGAAACAAAAGAATTGTATAATTTTCTAAATTTAAGCACAATTATTATGGATATTTGGAGAGATAAGTATATAGTTTTTTATGTGCCTTTAGGTGTCTTTTGGTGGAAAAAATTATTTTCTGGCTGCATGTAATGATATTTAAAAATGAATCATATGCTTTTGAAAAATTGTAAAGGTGTGCATTTTAATTGAATGAAAGTTTAATATGTTGCAGCTGGAATTTTCATTTCCATGTCACTTTGAACATCACTTCTATCATAAGTCTTAGTTTGCCTGAAATTTTTGTTGTTCAATTTGTTGGTACTTATTATTTTGAGTGATAGTGTTAATTTGTCTTTTTTCATCAAATGAAATATATAAGCAGAAGTTATAATTTGTTTTAGGAAAGTCCTTTTTCTTTTCCAGTGCATTATCCTTGCTTATTTTGGTATATAGAGACATTAGAACTCAAATTCTTTTTTAAAAATTATTTAATTAGTTATAGTGGCATTAAAATTATAGTGAGGTTGCTTGTCATCACTAATAAACTTACAATATCCAAAACAGTTCCTTTTAATCTAAGTTAAGCAATTTTACTTTAGTTTATAGATAAGTTAGATGCAAATGCTAGGTAAGGAAACTATTAAGTTAGTGAACAATTAAAATATATTTTAAATTTTATAAATGTGTAACCTTTTTTTGTGTGTAGAATGCAGAACATTTAATATATTTGGTGAATATTTTTGTCTTCCAATTTAGCACTATAGTAAACTCATGCTTTTAACTTGGTATTTTTAAACTGTGTGACAATATAAATGGAGACAGCATGATATTTAACATAGATATTTCAACATGGTAATGCATTTTTCATGTAATATTGTGCTTTAATAGTTAGAAACAGCTACACATATACCCACTAACACTTTAATGGTTTATAAAAGGGGGAATTATAAGTAAATAGTCATTCACAGATAACTAAGGCCTGGTCATAAATAATTTGACACTATCTTTTATATTTCTTCCAACTTCTACTTTTCTTAAAATATTACTTACCTACCCCAAGTACTGAAATGCTATTTTCTTTAATTGTATACTTTTGCTGTATGGTCAAATTAAATGTTTAAAAAATCTCATCTTAGAACCTACTTCAGAAAACTCAATGGAAGATTTGTCTACGACAGATCGATTGAATTTTGACAGATTTGATATATGTAGATTGTTACAACATGGGGCATCACTTTTGGGGTCTGCTGGTGCAGAATTTGAAGTCCAAGATGAAAAATCAGGTACGTATTAATTCTGTAGAAAAAAGTTTGAAATATGTATGTATTTTTAAAACTTATTTGTCACTTGATGTCCTTTATATCATCTATGCATGATCTAACAAATTTCATCTAGTGTAAATTGAATGAAGTTTGCAGGTGGGAGGAGCTGTGGGTTGGTGGGTAACCAGAAGTCCCTGGTATAAAGCTATATGAGTATTTATCTTTCTCTACATGACTGTACTATATATATGCACTATTAATAGAAAAATAATATTTCAGCAATGCTTTTACTATGTAATATAGAAATTATAAAGTAAGTTACCGAAGCGCCTCATTTAATAGATTTTTAAAAGACAGGATTAGTACAGAGTGTGAAAATATTTTTACAATTCTGGAAATTTGAGAGGCTAATGATAGTTTTATTTTTTTCACAAGTGTTTTAAATATTGTTGTATCACATGCTGGTGGTGACCAAAGGAAAAACTAAAAATAAAAAATAAAACTTGGATAGGTAATTCTCCCTTTATCTTTAAACTTACAGAATCCATCTGGATATAAAACAAATGTTTTGGCCATTCAAGATTGATGCCTTGAGTGGAAAAAACCTTGATGTTTTTAATGGATTTCTATAAGTAAATAGACTGCCCTTTGACTAAAAACCAAAACAGAACAATTTTGTTTGGTTGCTAATTAAACTTTATTCAAAGCATATATCATTAATTAGTTAATCTTGAAATAATTTTCAATTTGTTTATCTTAAAAAAGTCAGATACCCATTCTTTCTTGCTAGTATGGTTTCTACTGAAAGATCTGATTTTGAAGAGAATTATGAGGGCGAATTTACTTACATTCCAGAAAAGCATAGTTTTTATAATAAGAGTGGTAGAACTTTTTTTCAAAAGCTATCCAGCTTGAAAAAAGATCTCTAAATTGTAAGTTCACTAAGCATAGCTATGTTACTAATGTACTTAGGAGCATTATCAAAGATCATTGGTCCTCATCCAGAAATAAGAGTCAGCATCACCTGTGCCACTTGAAAAATATATATGTTTAGGTTTTACTCTAGAGATTCTAATTTAATAGAGCTTTAGGAAATTATATTTTAAAGAAAAAACTCTGTAGGTGACTGTGATATGTAACCAGGCTTGGGAACCCAAATTTCTTGGGAACACAATTTTTAGTTCTGATAAATCAGAGTGCTGAATAGTGCTCATTTAAAACCCTCTAATTAGGTTTTCCTTAAATGTCTGCTGATATGTATTTGTCTTACATATGAATGACACATATATAAATGCTGGTTTGAGTTTCCTTTGCAGTTGTGTAGGTTATTTCCCCTATTAGGACTTTTTCGGAATGGGAGGACTAATATTGAGCTCTGTGTAAGTGGATTGGGGCTGTAAACCAGCAGGCTTCACTTTTGTATGGCTAGTGTTTTTCTTCCTGGATAGAGCATTCTTTGCTTTTTTGTCTTCTTCTGTGTCTGTTGTGAAGGTCCAGGTTACTTTAAGCTTTGCATTACTTATTTTTTGGCCTCAATACCCATTCTAGGGACTCTGTATGGGCCACATACCTCCCTCTCTTTAGAGTGAGGGTTCTTAACGTTTTTTGTTCCATGGATGCCTTTGCCAGTCATGTGAAAAACATAGACCCTGTAGCGTTGGGTCTAACAACTACCGTAATTTTGAAGTATAGATGAGTGTAAGTGATTTTTCAAGATATGCAACAACTGTAATGTGATATGAAATGAATACTACTGTAATTTATTGCATACATTCATAAGTGAAAGAAATGCTAGATTTCAGTCAGAGGTCAGAGAAAATAAAGATAAGTTGATTTTTTTTCAATTCAAGCTCACAGATCCCCTGAAATGCATAAATAACCTTTAAAATTTTTTTTTATTTTTCAAAGCCTATCATCTTTTTTTAAAATAAAATTTTATTGAATATATCATATCATTCATACATAACCATACATAATCAGTAAGTGTATAGTAAAAGTTGTAAATTTACAAAACAAATATGTATATCATCATACAAAGTTCCCACACATCTCCCCACCACCAACACCTTGCATTGTTGTGAAACATTTGTTACAAACTATGAAAGGGCATTGTCAAAATATTACTACTAACTCTTGCCCATATCTCACATTTGGTGTATTTTTCCCCCAACCCACCCAATTATTAACACCTTATATTAGTATTATTCATTTGTTATAGTTCATGAGAGAATGTTCTCCTATTTCTTCTGTTAACCACAATCTATCTTCCACCACAGGATTCACTGTGTTATACAGGCCCATGCTTTGTACAATCCATTCAAAGTGTACACTCAGTGGCTCTGATTTTCATCACAGGAAAAAAAAAATTATAATCCTTTTTATTTCAGGGGGGTTGCTAGTAATGTTCCCCTTTTCATTTCTGGTTTTTGTTATTTGTATCCTCTCTTTTTTTCTTTGTTAGTCTAGCTAAAGGTTTTTTTATTTATTTTTTGTTTCTTTACAAAGAACCAACTTTTGGTTTTGTTGACTTTCTCTCTCTCTCTTTTTTTCTCTTTCATTTATCTCTCTTCTAATCTCTGTTATTTCCTTCCTTCTGCTTGCTTTGGGCTTAATTTGCTTTTCTTTTTCTAGTTCTTCCAGTTTTTTGAGGTTAGTTCTCTGATTTGAAGTATTTATTCTTTTTTAATGTCGGCATTTATAGCTATAAATTTCCCTCTCAGCACTACCTTTGCTGCATCCTATAAGTTTTGGTATGTTGTATTTTCATTTTCATTCACCTTAAAATATTCCCTAATTTTGTTTGTGATTTCTTCTTTAACCCATTGCTTGTTTAAGAGTTTGTTGTTTAATTTCCACATATTTGTGAATTTTCCCTTTCTCCTTCTGTTATTGATTTCTAGCATCATTCCATTGTGGTTGGAGAATATGCAGTGTATGATATTATTTTTTAGTTTGAGACTTATTTTGTGACCCAGTATATGGTCTATCTTGGAGAATGATTCATGTGCACTTGGTGAATATGTATTTTGTTTTCATTGGGTGCAGTGTTCTATATATGTCTGTTAGGTCTAGGTGGTTTAGTGTGTCATTCAAGTCTTGTACTTCCTTATTGATATTCTGAGTAGATGTTCTATCCATTATTGAGAGTGTTGTGTTAAAGTCTCCTATTACTGTAGAACCATCAGTTTCTCGCTTCAAATCTGTTAGTATTTATGTCATATTTTGGGGTGCTTCTGTTAGGTGCATATATGTTTGTAATTGTCACATCTTCCTATTGAATTGTCCTCTTTATCAGTATGTATTGACCATCTTTGTCCTGCATAAAAATTTTTGACTTAAAGTCTATTTTATGTGATAGTAGTATAGCCACCCGAGCTCTCTTTTGGTTACTACTTGAATGGTATATTTTTTTCCATCCTTTCACTGTCACCATACTTCTATGTTTGAATTTAAGGTGAGTCTCTTTGCAGATAGTGTATAGGTGGGTCATGTTTTTAAATCCATTCTTCCAATCTCTGCCTTTTGACTAGAGAGTTGAATCCAATCACATTTAAAGTCACTATTGATAATACAGATATTTCTTCTGCCATTTTGCTATTTCGCCTTTGTAAGTCTTAAACTTTTTTTGTTCCTCACTTCTGTTAAAGCCAGTTTTTATATTTATTTGCTTTCTTGTGTTGTACCATATTGAATGCCTTCTCATTTCTACCTGGATATATTTTTCATTTCCTTTCCTTGTGGTTTCCATAGGATTAAACTTTACCATCCTAAATATATAAGGATTACATTTGATTTGATACCAAATGAACTTCATTAGCACGCACATATACTTTTCCTATATCCCTCTGTCCTCCCATCATTTTTTTGTACTTGTTACCACTTATGTCTTTGTACATTTTATGTCCAAAAACCTTTCAGCACCTGTAGGATGTAAAAAGTGGAGTTGCATACTGTATTAGTCAGCCAAAGGGGTGCTGATGTAAAGTACCAGAAATTCGTTGGCTTTTATAGTGTATTTATTTGGGATAAAAGCTTACAGTTACAAGGCCCTAAAGCAGGGGTTCTTAACCTTTTTTATTCCACAGACCCCTTACTAAGTCCACACTTATTTAATAAATATTATCACACCCACACCAACACATCCCCACAAGAATAGCAGTTTTTTTAATTTCAATTCAAACTCATGGACCGCTTGTTAAGAACCCCTGCCCTAAAGAGTCTAACTCAAGGTTACTTTCTTACCAAAGTCAGCAGTCATGTGTTGAAGCAAGATGGTGGCTGATCTCTGCAAGGGTTTGGGCTCTCCCTCTGGGCTTGTCTCTCAGGCCTTCCTATATCAGTCTCAGCTGTCTTTCCAAGGTTACCTATAAGCTATTAGGCAAATGGTCCATCTCTCCCCAAAGCTTTAGCTATTTGAGCTATCTCCTTTCTGTCACGTGGTAGGCAGGATTGAAATGACAAAGCTCTGTCTTCTGGCGTATATGAAACTTTCTCTCTTACCATGTCTATGGAGCTCTCTCTCTCCCCGTGTCTTATGTGAGTGTCCATTTTTCAGCCCACCAAGGGGATGGGGACTCAACCTTAGTCACGCCCTACTGACATGGTTGAATCAAAATCCTGAGTTGATTTAATTAAGTAAACGTAAAACCTTTGAATTTAATACAAAGCGTATCACACCCAGAGGAACAGACCAGTTTACAAACATAATCCTTTTCTTTTTGGGGATTCATAAATAATCTCAAACTGCCACACATACCAAAGAATCTACTACAATGATATTGGCATTTATAGCTACCCAAATGGTCGCCTTGACTGCTGATCTTTATTTATTTATTTATTTATTTATTTAAAATTTTATTGAAGTATATCATTCATACATGAACATACATAAGCAATAAGTATATAGTGAAAGTTGTGAACTTATAGAACAAACATGCATAGCATCATATAGGGCTCTCATACATTACCCCACCACCAATACCTTGTGTTGTTGTGAAACATTTGTTAGAAATTATAAAAGAATATCGTCCAAATATTACTACAGTACTAACTATAGTCCATACTTTACATTTGTTGTATTTTTCCCCTAACCCCTTGTGATGGTTAGGTTAATGTGTCAACTTGGCCAAGTAGTTGTGTCCAGGTGCTTGTTCCAGCAAGCACTGGGCTAATTGTAATACAAGAGCATTTATGGACTTCAATCACCAGTGAGTTTACTGCGGTTACTGTGAGTTACTGTGGATGGCTGATTACATCTGCATCAATCAGGGAGATTACATTATCAATGGGTGGTGCTTTTATCCAATCAGTTGAATGACTTAAAAGTGGAAGTGATTTCAACATTCAGAGGGAATTTCCTTAGCTCATCCTTGGACAGACAACTTCTCCCAGAGACTCATCAACAACCTTTCATCGGGCTTTCATCGGAGCCCCTGGTTTGCAGCTTGCCTGAGGAACCTGGACTTGTGCGTCCCCACGGTCGCGTGAGAGACTCTTTTAGAGTTCCATATTATTCACAGATATCTCCTGCTGATTCTGTTTCCCGAGAGAACCCTGACTAATACACCCCTCCACTATTTATTTACTTATTTATTTACTTTTAGTGTCCATTTGCTGGGCAACTCTCCGTGTCTTTCTCCTGCCCTCTCTTCTCCTCCTCCTCCTCCTCCTGTCTTTACCGGGATTTGATCCTCAGAACCTCCGATGTGGGAGAGAGGCATCCTACTGCCTGCGCCACCTTAGTTCCTGGTTTTTCGGTGCGTCTTGTCTTGGCTCTCCCTGTGTCACTCTCCTGTTACGTCGTCATCTTGCTGTGTGGCTTGGTGGGGCCTGATGGCGCACCTGCGCATGGGGCCTGGCGGTGCACCTGTGCGTGGGACCTGGGAGGCTCACCCATTTGTGGGGCCTGGCAGCGCACCCGCATGCGGGGCCTGGTGGCCCATGCGCCTTCTATATTTTTCTTTTTTTTTTTTTAATTTTTACTGGGTGGTCCCGGGAATCGAACCCACGTCCCTCCATATGGGAGATGGACGCCCAGCCATTTGAGCCACATCCACTTCCCTGCTATATCTCTTAAGGTTGACCAAAGATACCTAGAGTTACAGTCATTTCCCATACAGGATGGTCATATAATAAATCAGGCTTGGCTTATCACCAGCATTCTGAAAACCAGACCTAGGGAGAAAAACTAGGTCTGGGGGCACACGCATGGTTTCTAATATAGCGAATGTTTAGCCTACCCTGATTATCACAAAATCAGGACAGCGAGAATATTTGCATTTGGTCTTTATTTTTTAATACCGCTTTGAACCACTGTCTAGTGTCCTTTCCTTTCAGTCTGAAGAACTCCCCTTAACATTGCTTATGGTACTGTACTCCCTCAGTTTTTGTTTTTCTGAAAATGTCTTAATCTCTCCCTCATTTTTTTTTCAGTTGTTTTCTTTTTATTTTGTTATTTTTGTAAACAAATCAATTTTATTGGTACATATTAATAAAGCATACAATTCATCCAGAGTTTACAATCAGTGTATTTGGTATAATCACATAATTGCACATTCATCCCTTAAATCATTATTAGAGCATTTTCATTATTTCAGTAATAATAGTAATAATAAACATAAAACAGACAGACAAGAAAATTCCTCACCTCTCAATCTATGTTTCCCCTGCTTATACATAGCTGCTATTTCTAGCTCTTCTTACACAATTATTTGTTCAGTAAGTAGTTTATTGAGATATATTCACATACCATATGATCTATCCAAAGTGTATAATCAGTGGCTTTTAGTATAATTATAATGTTATACATTCATGACCTCAAAAATTTTTTAGAGATTTCATTACTCCAAAAAGAAAGACTCCACACCCCTTAGCAGTCACCTCTCAATATAGGTGGTTCTTGCGTTTCTAGGAATTTTGTCCATCTCATCTATATTTTCTAGTTTTTTGGCAAACAGTTGTTCATAGTATCCTCTTATGATCTCTCTCATTCTGCAGGGTCAGTGGTAATGTCTTCCCTCTCATTGCTGATTTTATTTGTGTCTTCTTTCTTTTTTTTCTTTGTCATTTTAACTAAGGGATTGTCAATTTTGTTGATCTTCTCAAAGAACCAACTTTTGGTTTTGTTGATTTTATTATTTTTTTGTTCTCAATTTCATTTATTTCTGCTATGATTTTTTTCTATTTCTTTCCTTCGGCTTGGTTTGGGATTAGTATGCTGTTCTTTTTCTAGTTTTCTCCAGGTGTGCAGTTAGACATTCAATTTTAGCCCTTCTTTTTTAATGTAAGCATTGAGGGCTGTAAATTTCCCTCTCAGCATTGCTGTATTAGTCAGCCAAAGGGGTGATGATGCAAAATACCAGAAATCTGTTGGCTCTTAGAAAGGGTATTTATTTGGGGGAGAAGCCCACAGTTATCAGGCCATAAAACATAAGTTACTTCCCTCACCAAAGTCTATTGCCACGTGTTGGAGCAAGGTGGCTGCCAGTGTCTGCGAGGGTTCAGCCTTCCTGGGTTCCTCTCTTCCCAGGGCTTGCTTGTCTCTGGGCTCAGCTCCTCTGCTATCTCCATAAGGTCAGCTGTAGATTATGAAGCTCTCTAGGCTTTGCCTCTCTCCCCAAGGCCAACTGTAGAAGATCAGGCAAAGACCTTGTTTCTCTTCCCGGGTCCTTCCCTCTTTCCTCATGACCAAGCTCCTCCATGTGTTCCCTTCCCAGGGCTCCAGCTCAAGACTCCAACATCAAAAAACTCCAACTCTGTCCTTTGCCATGTCTTTTATCTATGAGACCCCACCCACCAAGGGGTGGGGCCTCAACGTCCTACTGATATGGCCCAATCAAAGCCCTAATCATAATTTAATCACACTCAGAGGAACAGACCAGTTTACAAGCATAATCCAGTATCTATTTTTGGAATTCATAAACAATGCCAAACTGCTACAATTGCCTTCGCAGTTTCCCATAAGTTTTGATAAGTCGTCTTCTCGTTTGCATTCATCTCAAGATATTTGCTGAATTCTCTTGCAATTTCTTCTTTGACCCACTGATTATTTAAGGGTGTGTTGTTTAATCTCCATGTATTTATGAATTTTCTTTTTCTATCCATTATTGATTAAGATCAGAGAAAGTGTTTTGTATAATTTCAGTCTTAAAATTTATTGAGACTTGCCTTGCAACCCAACCTATGGTCTATCTTGGAGAAGAATCCATGAGCACTTGAAAAGAATGTATATCCTGCTGTTTTGGGGTGGAATGCTCTATAGATGTCTCTTAGGTCTAGTTCATTTATCATATTATTCAAGGGCTTTCTTTATCTTCTGTCCAGATATTCTATATAATACTGAGAGTGGTGTATGTAATTTTCAAACTATTATTGTAGAGACATCTATTTTTTTCTTCAGCTTTGCTAGTCTGTGCCTTATGTATCTTGGGGCACTGAACTTAGGTACATAAATATTTAATATAGTTATTTCTTCTTGCTGAATTGCCCCTTTTATTAATATATAATGACCTTCATCCCTTATAACAGTTTTGCATTTAAAATCTATTTTGGTCTGATATTAGTATTGCTATTCCAGCTCTTTTTTAGTTACTGTTTGCCTGGAATATCTTTTTCCAACCTTTCACTTTAACCTGGTTGAGTCCTTACATCTGAGGTGAGTCCCTTGTAGATAACATATAGATGGCTCATATTTTTTTAGCCATTCTATCAGTCTATGTCTTTTGATTGGGGAATTCAAGCCATTAACAGTCATTGTTATTACTGCAAAGGCATTATTTACTTCATCTGTTTTGACGCTTGCTTTCTGTTGTCAAATCATATTATTGTCTGTCTTTTTACCCTTTAATTTACCCTTCTAATAATCTTCATTTCTACACTTTTCTCCAAGTCTCTTACCCTTGGTTTTTCCTTTCAGGCTGTAGCACTCCCTTTAGTATCTCTTGTAATTCTGGTATTTTGATAACATATTCTATCAGTTTTGTTTGTCTGTGAAGACTTTGAACTCACCCTTGTTTTTGAAGGACAGTTTTGCCGGATACAGAATTCTTGGCAGGCAGTTTTTCTCTTTCAGTACCTTAAATATATCATACCACTTACTTCTGTCCTCCATGGTTTCTGATAAGAGGTTGGCACTTAATTTTATTGAGGTTCCCTTGAGTGTAATGCTTTGCTTTTCTTTTAACATGTTTATTGGAAAAATTCATTTATTATAACTTCACCTGGTTTTGTTATTTGTAAAAAATAAGGAAATACACTCAGATGAGTTAACATAATTAACCCAAAGACGCAAAACTGATAAGAGTAGAGAGGACCTAAAATTCCCCATAATTGCTGATAATGAATCCAGTATCTTTTCTAGTCCACCAAGCTGCCCCACTGATGTCAGGAAGTAATGTGATAAACCTGTGAGTAAATGTTAATCTCATAAAACTGCATTGTGAGGAGCCTTATGCAGAGGAAAGTGTGAATAACTTTTGTACTCAAGGAGTTTTCTCCTAAAGGAGACTTTTAAAAAACATATATCTAACTGCAAAATAAGTCAATGAATAAACTATCCCCAAATTCTAGTTTGGTGAAATAGATACATAAGGATCAGTGTTTTGACATATAAGAAGAGTTGATTGCTATTTGATTTATGTTTAATATCTGAGGTCGGCTTTTATGCCCAGAAATAATGTTTTCCTGGATTTAATTAATAGGTAATGTATTAGTCAGTCAAAAGGGGTGCTGATGCAAAGTACCAGAGATCTTTTGACTTTAGCAAAAGGTATTTGTTTGGCGTGGAAGCTTACAACTCAGGGTACCATAAGAGGTTCTTAGTCACCCAAAGTCATTTGCCATGTGTTGAAATAAGATGACAGGCGATGTCTTCCTCTTAAGGCTCTGTGGTCCCAGGTTCTTCCTATCTCAGCTGTAGGCTGGAATAAGGCTCATCTCTCAGCTGCTTCTGAGAGAAGCAGCACAGCTGCTCTGTTCTCTTCAGCTGCAAACTATCAGGCTCATCTCTCTCCCCGAGGCCTTTGCCATGTCTTTGGAGCTGTTGCTCTTCCTCTGTGTTCTTCTTCTCTGTGTATCTACTTCTTTGTTCCTGATTGAGCATCTGTTTATATTGCCCACCAAGGGGGTGGGGACTCAATTCTGCACACCCTAATGATGTGGTCAAATCAGAGCCCTAATCTTGATTTAATAAATTAAAAGTGAAACCTCTGAAATTAATACAATCAAATGGGTATCACACCCAGAGGAACAGACCAGTTTACAAACATAATCAATATCTCTTTTTGGAATTCATAAATAATATCAAACTGCCACAGGCAGTGTATATTTTTTCAAAATCAGTTTTATTGGTACATATTAATAAAGCATGCAGTTCATCCAAAGTGTACAATCAGTGGTATTTGGTGTAATCATAGTTGTGCATTCATCACTTCAATCATTATTAGAGCAGTTTCATTACTTCACTAATAATAATCAACAAAAACAGACAAATAAGAAAATTCTTCACCTCTCAATCTCTCTGTTTCCCCTGCTGTACATAACTGCTGAATAAATAAATAAATGTGCAAGAATAGTCAAAATCCTCTCTATCTCTGATATTTGTCATTCTGAATAGTAGGTGTTTCAGGGTAGGTCTATTCAGATTTATTCTGTTTGGGGTGCGTTGTTCTTCTTGGATATTGATATTTATGTCTTCTATTAGGGTTGGGAAGTTTTCAGTCATTATTTCTTCAAATATTCTTTCTGCCCCTTTTCCATTCTCTTCTCCTTCTGGGACACTGATAATGCTTATGTTTGTGTGTATCATGTTGTCATTTTTTCCATTCTCTTCTCTTTTCTGTTCTCCTGTCCTTTCTAGTTCAGATATTCGGTCTTCGAAATCACTAATTCTATCTTCAAGCAATTCAAAACTGCTCTTATGTGCCTCTATTGTATTTTTAATCTCATCCATCGTGTCTCATTCCTAAAAGGTCTGTTACTTTTCTTTGCATACTTTCAAATTGTTCTTTAAGCTCACCCAGTATCTTCTTAATATCCTTTATCTCTTTAGTCATATTTTCTTTCAGTTCTTTAAAAGTGATTTAAGAGAGTTGTTGATTCTCATTGATTAATTGTCTTAAATCTTGTATCTTTTCAGGATATTTGGTTTGGTTGGGCCATCTCTTTCTGTTTGCTAGTATGACTTGTAATTTTTTGCTGATATCTAGGCATCTGAATATATTGGTGAATTTACTTTGACAGCCAGTTTGTCTCTCTTGCCTATTGTTTTTTTTTTTTTTTTTTTTCACAGCTCTTCTTTGATATTTTGTTCAACTTATCCTAAGTCTTTAAAATTGCCCAGCAAATCGTGTTAGGGGGAAGCGAATGTGGCTCAAGCAGTTGGTCGCCCACCTACTGCATGGAAGGTCCCAGTTTTGGTTCTCAGTGCCTCCTTAAAAAGAAAAAAAAAAACAGACACTGAGAGCACACAACAAGCAGACAGCAAGTGCAAACAGTGATGGTGGCGGGGGGAGAAATAAAATAAGTCTTAAAAAATCATGTCAGGGACTCACTTTTGGGGCACACATTTTCTCCCTGAAGTTAGAGAACAGAGAGATTCAAAATCAGTTTTTGTCCATGCACATTCCAGTAGATGGTGCTCATTGGTGCACCTTTCCAGAGTGGTATATCTCTCTTGGTTTTCCATTGTTTTGGTCTGGCTAGAGTCAAGATTCAAAGCGGCTCCGTTGGCCGAATTCGTCGAAGAAAAGCCCCCCAACTTCTCCTCTGTTTTCCTTTGTAACAACTGACAGGGAGGAAGCTGTCTTTTCCTCTTTTAGTCAGCTGCAGGGAGCCAGGGGTTTTACAAAACCCAGCTTAATATCTTGGGGGGTGAGGGGAGGGGAGCCCTTCTCCGCTGCCAGGAGGTTTGGTAACTCACTTTGTTGTTTCGAGTTCTTTGTCTCTCTGCCCCTCACCCTTCTGGGAGTTGTGAAACACTGTCTTAGTCTGCTGATTGCCAAAGCAGGTCCCTCGGATAGCTTTTGGCTCTTTCTCTATTGTTTTTGTGAGAGAGCTGAGCCTTGCCTGCCTAATCTGATGCCATCTTCCCACAGTTTCCTCTCTCCCTCGTTTTTTGAAAGAGAGTCTTGCTAGATATAAAATTCTTGGTTGGCAGTTATTTTCCTTCAACACTTTAAGTATTTCGACCCACTGCCTTTTTCTTTTTTTTCCCTCTTCCTGTCTTCACTGGGATTCGATCCTTGGGACCTCCAATTTGGAAGAGAGGTGTCCTACTGCCTGTGCCAACTTAGTTCCTAGTTTTTCGGCACATCTCATCTTGTTGGCTCTCTCTTGTGTCACTCCCCTGATACTTCATCATCTTGTTGTGTGGCTTGCAGGTCCTGACGGCGCACCCGTGAGCAGGGCCTGGCAGCTCACCCATGTGCGGGGCCTGATGGTGCACCCACGCACAGGGCCTGACGGCGTACCCGGTTGTGGGGCCTGGCGGTGCACCCACGCACGGGGCCTGGGGCACTCACCCGCTTGCGGGGCCTGACAGTGCATCTGTGTACAGGGCCTGGTGGCCCACGCGCCTTCTATATTTTTCTTTTTTTTCTTTTTACCGGGAGGTCCCAGGAATCGAACCCAGGTCCCCTCCATATGGGAGGCGGATGCGCAACCATTTGAGCCACATCTGTCTCTCTGCTATATCTCTTAAGGTTGACCAAAGATACCTAGAGTTAGTCATTTCCCATACAGGATGGTCATGTAATAAATCAGGCTTAGTTTATCACCAATGTTGTAAAAACCAGACCTAGGGAGAAAAACTAGGTCTGGGAACACATGCATGGTTTCTAATATAGCGAATGTTTAGCCTACCCTGATTATCACAAAATCAGGACAGTGAGACTATTCGCAGAACCCACTGCCTTTTTGCCTACATGGTTTCTGGTGAGAAATCAGTGCTCAGTTTTATTGGGGGACTCCCTTTTACATAACACACTGCTTTTTCCTTGCAGCTTTCAGAACTCTCTCTTTGTCCTTTGCAGTGGATTGTGTAATGAATAAATGATGGGGTGTAATTTTCTTCATGATTATCTTATTTGGTGTACTTTGGGATTCTTGGATGTTCATATTCACATCTTTTGCTATGTTTGCAAAGTTTTCTGTCATTATTTCTTTGAATATTCCTTCTGCCCCTTTCTCTGCTTCTATCTCCTCTAGGGCATATACTATTGCACTTGATGGTGTCCAAGAGGTGTTTCTTAGGCTGCTTTTGCTTTTAATATTTCTTTTTTCTTTCTTTTCCTCAGCCTGACTCATTTCAAGTTCAGATTCTTTTTTCTGCTAGCTCCATTCTGCTCTTGAAACCCTACTGGGATTTTTTTTTCCTTCCAGTTTTAAAACTTTAAGCCAAAGTAAAATATCTAAAATATCTTCAAAGAGAAGGCATTCATTGTTTAAAAAAAAAAAAAAAAAAAAGAAACAACAAATCTGGATCTTAAACCCAAGGTACATTTTTTTAAATTTTCTTTTTTTTTTTATTTGAGAATTTGAGTTAATAAAACAGTCATGCATACCATACAGAATTCCCATACATCACCCCACCACCAATAAAAATTCCACCAGCCTTTTTTACAGAAATGGAAAAGCCAATCGACAAATTTATTTAGAAGGATACGGGGCCCCAAATAGCTAAAATGTCTTAAAAAAGAAGAATGAATTTTGAGGACTCTCACTTCCTGACTTTAAAGCATATTAGCTACAGTGGTAAAAACAGCGTGAAATTGGCATAAAGAAAACATATTGACCAGTGGAACCGAATTGAGAATTCAGAAATAGACCTTCAGATCTACAGTCAAGTGATTTTTGATAAGGCTATCAAACCCACCCAACTGGTCAGAACAGTCTATTCAACAAATGGTGGTGGGAGAATTGGGCATTGTGATGGTTAGGTTAATGTGTCAAGTCGGCCAGGTAATTGTTTCCAGGTGTTGGTGTTCCAGCAAGCACCGGGCTAATTGTAATACAAGAGCATTTATGGACTTCGATCACCAGTGAGTTTACTGAGTGCATGGCTGATTACATCTGCATCAGTCAGGGAGATTACATCATCAGTGGGTGATGCTTTTATCCAATGAGTTGAATGCCTTAAAGGGGGAAGTGATTTCAACATTCAGAGAGAATTTCCCAGCTCGTCGTTAGACAGGCAGCTTCTCCCAGAAACTCATCAAGGACCTTTCATTGGACTTTCACCAGAGCCCCTGGTTTGCAGCCTGCCTGCGGAACCTGGACTTGTGTGTACCTACGGTCGCGTGAGAGACTCTTTTAAAATCTCATATTATTGATAGATATCTCCTGTTGATTCTGTTTCCCGAGAGAACCCTGACTAATACAGGCATCTATATCCAAAAGAAAGAGAGAGGACCCCTATCTCTTTATATAAAAATTAACTCAAAATGGATCAGGTATCTAAATATAAAAGCTAGAACCTCCTGGGCATTTTTTATTTCAGTTATGGTCTTCAACTCTAGTAGTTCTCTTTAGTTCCTTTTTAAAATTTCTGTCTCTTTATTTAGACTCCCATGTTGTTCTTGATTGTACTTTCTTTCATCTCCTTAAGGATTTTTAAGATTATTTTTTTCAGGGCTTTTTTAGGTATGTCCACATTTGTCTCTTCCTTGATGTTTTCTGTATCTTTATCCTCTGGTTTTGGACAAGCCATCATTTCCTGTTTCTTTGCCTTATACTCTCTCATTGCACACTGTACATTTTAACTTTTAAAATGTTCTTTCTGGATTTACTCCATGGGATGTCTGTTTACTGGTTTTGTAACCAGCTGGTTGTAAGACAGATTTTCTTAAGCTTTGGGCTTCCTATCAGAAAGGTCTACCTAAGGCAAATGCACTGTGCAGGGTTTTCCCTACCTTACTGGGCCTCTGTCTAGTTTGCTTTTGTCTATTCTGAGCATTTCATATAAACTGAGTCATATAATATGTGGCCTTTTGTGACTGTCTTCCTTCACTTACCATGCTTCCAGGGTTCATCCATGGTATAGCACGTCAGTACTTCATTCCTTTTTTTTTTAAAGATTTATTTATTTACTTTATCCATTTTAAACCCCCCCTCCCCCATTTGCTGTTTTGTGTCCATTCGCTGGGCAATTCTCCGTGTCTGTTTCCTGCCATCTCTTCTCATCATCCTCCTCCAGTCTTCACCAGGATTTGATCCTGGAGACCTCCAATGTAGGAGAGAGGTATTCTGCTGCCTGCGCCACCTCAGCTCCTGGCTTCTGGAGCTTTCGGAGCATCTCGTCTTGTCTCTCCCCTGTTACATCATCATCTTGCTGCATGGCTTCCGGGCCCAACGGCTCAGCTTCACACAGAGCCTGGCAGCCCATGCGCCTTCTATATATATATTTTTTTATTTTACCGGGAGGTCCCGGGGATCGAACCCAGGTCCCTCCATATGGCAGACGGATGCCCAACCATTTGAGCCACATCTGCCCCCTACTTCATTCCTTTTTATGACTAAATAATATTCCATTGTATGGCTATAGTACATTTTGCTTATCCATTCATCAGTTAGTGGACATTTGAGTTGTTTTCAGCTTTGAGCTGTTATGAATAATGCTGCTATAAACATTCATGTTTTTGGGTGGAGATATGTTTTCATTTTTCTTAGGCGTGGAATTGCGGGGACATATGGTAACTTTCTGAGGAACTGTGACTATACCATTTTACAAATCTGCTATCAATGTATGAAAGTACTGATTTCTCTGTTTTCTCACTAAGATTTATCAGATTTTTTTATTATAGCCATCCTAGTGGCTATAAAGTAGTATTTCATTCTGGTTTTGCTTTTCACTTCTCTGTTGACTGACGATGTCAAGCATCTTTTTATGTGTTTGTCAAAAAAATGTCTATTCAGACCCTATGACTTTTTTTTTTTTAAATTGGCATCTTTTTTTATTATGGAGTTTCAAGAATTCTTTATATATTCTAGAGAGAATCCCTTGTCAGATATATGATTTACAATTATTTTTTCCAGTTTTGTGGGTTGTCTTTTCACTTTATTGACAGTACCCTTTGAAGCACAAAAGTGTTTAATTTTGATGATGTCCAGTTTACGTATTTTTTCTTCTGTTGCTTGTGCTTTTTGTGTTCTAAGAATTCATTTCCACATCTGAAGTTGTAAAGATTTAACCTAACCCTATGTTTTCATCTAAGAGCTTTATGATTTTAGCTCTTACATTTAGGTCTTTGATCCATTTTGAGTTCATTTTTGTTTGTGGTGTCAGGTAAGGGTCAAGTTCATTCTTTCGCATGTGAATATCCAGTAGTCCCAGCATCATTTGTTGCAAACTCTATTCTTTCCTTATTTAATGGCCTGGTGCTGACTGAACTCAATTATACCGTGGATTATAGTTAATAGTAAAATTATAAAAATGTGCTTTCATCAATTATAACCAAAGTACCACATCAATTGCAAGGTATTAATAATAGGATGGTATGGCAGTTTGATATTATTGATGAATTCTGAAAAGAAATATTGATTATGTTTGTAAAATGGTCATTCCTCTGGGTGTGACACCCTTTGATTGTTTTAAATTCAGAGGTTTCACTTTTACTTGATTAAATTAGGGATAGGGGCTTTGATTTGGCCACATCAGTAGGACATCAGTAGCCTTGGTGGGCTGAGACTCACAGAAAACGACACAGCAGAGGAGAGAGCTTAGTTTTTTAATGCTGGAGCCCTGGGAAGACAGCCAAGCCATTCACCTGATAGTTTACAGCTGGCCTTGTGGAGAGAACAGAGCAGTTGAGCCCAGAAAGAGACAAACCCCAGGAAGAGAGATGAGCCTTATGCCAGCCTACAACTGAGATGGGAAGAAACTGGGACCATGGAGCCTTAAGAGGAAAAGGAAGGCTGAACGCTTGGAGAGACCAGCAGCCATCTTGCTCCAACACGTTACAACAGACTTTGGTGAGGGAAGTAACTTACTCTTTATGGCCTTGTGACTGTAAGCTCTACCCCAAATAAATACCCTTTATAAAAGCCAACAGCTTTCTGGTACTTTGCATCAGCATCCCTTTGGCTGACTAATACTGGTGGTATATGGGAATCCTGTATTTAATGCTTGATTGTTCTGTAAACCCAGAACTTCTCCAATAAAACCAGTAATAATGAAAACAAAAAACCATGGCCCTGGAAAAATAATATCCATATGCAAAAGAATGAAGGAGGGCTGCCTGCCAAACACCATATACAAAAATTAACTCAACTGTTCTTTTTAAAGATTGTTTTGGCTATAGTTCTTTGCATTTCCATAGGAATTTTAGGATTAGCTTGTGAATTCCTGCAAAAATGTCACCAGGGATTTTGATAGGAAGTGCACTGAATCTATAGATTAATTTGGGAAGTATTACCATTTTAACATGTCTCCTGATGCTTTTCTGTTTATTTAGATTATTTAATTTTATTTCACCAATATTTTGTAGTTTTCAGAATATGTTTTGTATTTTAAAATAAATATATTACTAAAATTTTTTTATACTTTTGCAAATGGTATTTAATTTCATTTCTGCGAATTTTAAAAATCTTTTTTACTCTTTCTCAGATTGGATATTTTGTATTCTTCTATTGTCAAGCTCACTTCCTTTTTCATGGTATCTTCATTCTTCTGTTAATTCTATTCAGTGAAATTTTAATTTGAGATCTTGTGTTTTACAATGGTAGAATTTCTGTTCTTTTAAATACTTTTATTGGCATGTTTTGCATATCATAATTCACCCTTTTCAAGTGTACAGTTTAATTTGATTCTTTTTTTTAACCTTTTATTTTGAAATAATTTTGAACTTTTAGGACATTTGGAAAATTACTACAAACCCTGCAGAGTGAACTCCATCCATCCACCCACCCATCCACCCAGCTCAGCTCAGCTCAGCTCATCTAACATTTAAGAGTAGATTGCAGCTTTATGACTGCGGTGGCTGCAGAAGCCTGCACGGGTGATGAAACGGCACAGACTGCATTCGCACACAAAGGAGTGCAAGGGAAGCGTGGGGTCTGAGTAAGGCGGCGGCTCCTGCCAATGTCAGCAGCCTGGCTCCCGGCTCCGCACCACTCCTCTCCAAAATGTCACCCCCAGGGGAGGCTGGCTTAAGTGCAGCCTGGGTGTCTCTGAATTGTTTCCTATAACTGCATCGCAATCTTCAATTATCTCATTAAAAAAATACAAGACAAAAAAAAAAAAAAAAAGAGTAGATTGCATACATCGAAATGTTTGAATACAATACACCATGTACATTTCCTAAAAAGGATATTCACTTATGTAATCACCTTAAGTACAGTTTAAGTACTTAAATTGAACACTGATGTAAAGTCTGCATTCTATATTCCAATTTTTTCTTATGTCCTAATTTATCCTTTCTAACATTTTCTTCTTCATTCTTAGATCCCAGCCAGCATCATGTGTTGCATTTAACTGTCATTATCTCTTTAGTTTATCTTTTTTAAAATTATGGAAACATATATACAACACAAACCTTTCCATTCTAACACCTCCCAAGCATACTACTCAGTGGGATTAATCATATTCACAATGTTGCACCACCATCCATTACTAAAATTTTCTCATCTCCTAGGCAGAAATTCTACACTCATTTTGCATTAATTCCTCATTGCTCCTTACTCCCTATTCTCTTAACCTGTGCTCTACTTTTCTCTTTTTTTTTGCATATTCTCTGATATTTTCCTTCTGATTATCATGAGGCCTAAATATATTTTTTAATTTATTAGAGAACTTTATTAATGTAATTTCATTTTTTATAAAATAAAATAGATCTATGATCAGTGTGTCATTTGAGCTATATCAACTTCTTTGGGTATTTCTAACTATTGGATTCCAGTTGAGGCATACTGTAGGATAAAAGGGTATCTCTAAAGTACTTAAACAACTTTTTAGCTCCAGAAAAGAATACTAGAACTCTAAGTAATTTTAAAAAATATTTCCTACAACTGTTATCCATTAAAGGTAGACTTTTAGGCTATTCAGTATTTTCACAAACTCAGTATAGACATTGTACTTAGAAGGTTTTGCAATTTCCTTTTAAATTAGAAATCATGCATAATATATAGGATTCCTATATACCACCTTATAATTAACACCTTGCATTGGTGTGGTAAATTTGTTGCAATTGATGAAAGCACATATTTTTTCATTCTTCTAAAAACAAAATTCCATTTTACTATAAAAAAATATATTTTCTTTGTTAGTATTCTGATTTTCAGAAAAGTCTGATGTATTTCCCCAACTGTACAATTTTTTTCATTTAAAATAATTTATTGACATATATCATTCATACATGAAATAACATAAACAATTAGTATGTGGTAAAAGTTGTAAACTTACAAAACAAATATGCATAAAATGTCATACAAGGCTCCCATAGAACACTCCACCACCAAAATCTTGCATTGTTGTGAAATATTTGTTACAAATTATAAAAGAGCATCATCAAAGTAGTACTACTAACTCTGGTCTATATCTTACGTTTGGTATATTTTCCACCCAACCCTCCCTATTATTTTTGTTGTTGTTGTTGTTGTTGTTGTTCATAAACCATATAATTTATCTAAAGTGTACAGTCAGTGGCATTTGATATAATCACAGCATTGTGCATTTATCACTTCAAACAATATTAGAGCATTTTCATTATTCAAAAAAACAAAAAACAAATCAAACCACTATCATACCCATATGTTAGCGCTACTAATTACAAATTTTATAATGTGCTTTCACCATTTCTCTTCATTTCTGAACATTTATAAACAACTTTTTACCAATTCTAAACAGGTTAACCCTCAGCTTTCCATTCTTGTTTAACCATATTCTGTTCTTAGGTGACTTATATTCTAGCTGTTAACTCCATGAATTTGCTCATTATATTTAGTTCATAATAGCACAATCATACAGAATTTGTCCTTTTGTGTCTGGCTTTCTTCACTCAACATAATGTCCTCCAGGTTGATCCATGTTGTCATAGGCTTCATGACTTCATTTCTTCTTCTTTCTTTTCCCTCAGTTATTCAACTTTATTTCTCACTTGTTCCCCAACAAACTCTATTCCAGTTAAGTATCTTAATGGGCTTTCTCTGCCCTACCCAAATGCAGCACTTTTTCATTTCTCTGTGCTTTAAACAGCAAGAAATACTCTTTCATCTATACCTAAATCCTAAATTCCAGCTCCCATATGCAAGTCCATATAAACCTTTCTTCCATGAACTCTCGCTGTTGGTTTCAGAAAGAATCAAATTCTGAGTTCAGTGTCTCCTAGCTAAACTCTAAGTACCTTGAAGTAAGGGCTTAGTAGCATGCTTCGTTCAGTCCCTTAAGCTAATAGCAGCTGCCATTAACCAGACACTTGGTGCTAGACAGGAGTTCAAAGATGAATTAAGATAAAACCAAATTATTATACCTCACATAGTGATAGTTAACTGGCCTCTCTCACCCTTAGGCTGCTATTACAATTGAGACTGAAAAAAGTGCCTGCATATCAAGTTCCAGACCTCTACATTCAGGATTCTAGGATTCATCAGTTTTTGGGTTTATTCACTTAGCAAATATATATATATATATATATATATGCAATTATATATATATAGTCTTATATATGCAATTTTACCCATATTCATATTTCACATGTGGTTTTACTGTGCTATACAGTTCCATGTTACATTTTTTAGCTTTCCTTTTATTAATATACATGATTTTAGACTTTCCCTTTAAACCACTTTCATGCCCACATAATAGTATTGCTAGTTACAAACATTATGTTGGGCTTTCACCTTTTCTATTCACTTCCAAAGATTAACACACATCCTTTTTACAAATTCTGCACAAGTTAACCCTTAGCTTTCCATTCTCTAACCTCTTTCTATTTTCTGCTGACCTATATTCAAATTAGTAACTCCAAGAGGTTACACAATATATTTAGTTCATAGTAGCACAGTCTTGCAGTATTTGTCCTTTTATGTCTGGCTTGCTTCACTCAACATAATGTCCTCCAGGTTCATCCATGTTCTCTTATGCTTTATGACTTCATTTCTTCTTACAGTTGAATAATATTCCATCTGTGTATATACTATAGTTTGTTTATCCATATATCTGTTGATAGAACACCTGGGTATTTTCCATCTTTTGGCAATTGTTAATAATATGCTATGTACATCATTGTGCAGATATCTGTTCGTGTACCTGCTCTCAGATCTTCTGGGTATATGTATTCCTAGTAGTGGTATTGCTGGGTCTCATGGCAGATCTGTATCTAATTTTCTTAGGAATCACAAAACAGACTTCCACAGTGGCTGTACCATTCTACATTCCCACCAACAGTGAATAAGCATTTCTATTTCTCCACATCCTCTCCAACACTTGAAGTTTTCTGTTTTTTGTTTGTTTTTAAACAATGGCCATTTTAGTAGGTATGAAAGAATATCTCATTGTAGTTTTGTGATTTCCAAATATTTTCTCCCATTTTTAAAAAAAAATTTGGCCAATTATTATTTTTTCTCTTTGCAACTTTATTTTAACATCCTTTTAACAGGTTCTAAGCTTTTGTTGTACAGGGAATAAATGCTGCAATACTGCTAACTTCCTTCAACAGCCTCTCCCACAACACCGAAACAGGAAACAGATGTAACATATTGACAGCACCATAAACAGAAATTCTAAGTTTCACCATTCAACACAGTTCATGACAGTGTCTTGCCAAGTCTCTATTCAACTTCTTTAAGAACTGCCAAACAGTTTTCCACAGTGGCTCTACCATTCTACATCCCCACCAATAGTGAATAAGTGTTCCTATCTCTTCACATCCTCTCCAATACTTGTAGTTCTCTGTCTTTTTTTTTTTTTTTTTTTTTTTTTTTAAGATTTATTTTTTCACTTCTTCCCCCATCCTCTCATTGTTTTGTGCTCGCTGTCTGCTCTCTGTGTGTTCTTCTGTGTCTGGTGTCTTCTCTTTAGGCAGCACCGGGAACCGATTCTGGGACCTTCAGGAGTGGGAGAGAGGCACTCAATCTCTTGTGCCACCTCGGCTACCTGGTCTGCTGCGTCTCTTACTGTCTCTCCTCTGTGTCTCTTTTTGTTGTGTCATCTTGCTGCACCAGCTCTCTGTGTGGGCCAGCACACCTGTGTGGGCCAGCATTCCGCGTGGGCTAGCTCGTCACACAGGCCAGCTTGCCTTTCACCAGGACACCCCAGGAATCAAACCCTGGACCTCCTATATGGTAGACAGGAGCCCAATCACTTGAGCCACATCTGTTTCCCTCTGTCTTTTTAATAGTGGCCATTCTAATAGATATGAAATGATACTTCATTGTAGCTTTGATTTGCATTTCCCTAATCGATAGTGATTTTGAATATTCTTTCATGTGTTTTTTTTGCCATTCATATTTCTTCTTTGGACAAATGTCTATTCAGGTCTTTTGCCCATTTTTTTAAATTGGGTCGTTTGTCGTTTTGTTGTTGAGTTGTAGCGTATCTTTATATATCATGGATATTAAAACCTTATTGGATATGTGATTTCCAAATATTTTTTCCCATTGAGTCAGCTGCCTTTTCATCCTTTTGACAAAGTCTTTTGAAGTGCATAAATGTTTGATTTTGAGGAGGTCCCATTTATCTATTGTCTCTTTTGTTGCTTGTGCTTTGGGTGTAAGGTTTAAGAGACCTTGGTCTTGTAGATGTTTCCCTACAATATCTTCTAGGAGTTTATGGCCCTGGGTTTTGTGTTTAGGTCTTTGATCCATTTTGAGTTGATTTTTGTATATGGAGTGAGATAGGGATCCTCTTTCATTCTTTTGGTTTTGGATATCCAGGTCTTCCAGCATCATTTGTTGAAGAGACAGAGTGTTCTGTCCCAGAAAAGTGGACTTGGTAGGCTTATCAAAAATCCTTTGACCAGGGGGAGTGGATGTGGCTCAAGCAGTTAACGCCTGCCTCCCACATTGGTGGTCCTGGTGCCTCCTAAAGAAAAAAAACGAGCAGACTACAAGCAAAAAACAAGCAGACAATGAGCGCAAACAATGAGCAAAACAGATGAGAGCGCCATCTTGGGGGGAACTGGGGGGAATCAGTTGACCATAGAGGTATGAGCCTAATTCTGAACTATCAATTTGATTCCCTTGATCAGTGTGTCTGTCTTTATGCCAGTACCATGCATTTTGACCACTGTAGCTTTATAATACATTCCACGGTCAGGAAATGTGAGTCCTTCGACTTTGCTCTCCTTTTTTTAGGATGTTAGGTTATTCGGGACCCCTTTCCCTTCCAAATAAATTTCTATTTTTGGACTTTTCTATTTCTGTAAAGTAGGGTTTTTTTTCCTCCCATCTATGTTCATTAGAGGTTGGTCTGTACTTTTCTTGTAGTATCTTTATCTGGCTTTGGTATTAGGGTGAAGTTGGCTTCCTCAATTGTGTTGGATAATTTTCCCTCCTTTTCAATTTTTTGGAAGAGTTTAAACAGGATTGGTATTAACTTTTCTCAGAATGTTTGGTAGAATTCACCTATAAAGCCAGCTGGTCCTGGACTTTTTCTTTGTTATTCTTTGTTCTTGATAACTGATTAGTTTGTTGGGTTCCTGTATTTCTTGTGGAGTCGATGTAGTTTGTGCATTTCTTGGAATTTGTTCATTTCATCTATACTGTCTAAATTGTTGTCTTACAGTTTCTCATAATATCTTCTTTTTAAAAAAATCTTCATTCATAATATCCTCTCATCCTTTTTATTTCTTTGGGATCAGTCATAATGTCCCCCCTTCCTCCCTAATTTTATTCATTTGCATCTTTTCCCTTTTTTTCTTTGTTAGTGCTGCTAAGGTTTTGTCGATTTTATTGATCTTCTCAAAGAACCAGCATTCGGTTTTGCTGATTTTCTCTCTTTTGTTGTTGTTGTTCTCAATTTCATTTATTTCTGCTGTAATCTTTGTTATTTCTTTCTTTCAGTTTGCTTTGGAATTGGTTTGCCGTTGTTTTCTAGTTACTCCATGTTTTCAGTTAGGTCTTTGATTTTAGCTCTTCTTTTTAATATAGGCATTTAGGACTATAAATTTCCCTCTCAACTCTGCCTTTGCTTTATCACATAAGTTTTGATAAGACGTGTTCTCATTTTCATTTGTCTTGAGATATCTACTAATTTCTCTTGCAAGTTCATCTTTGACCCACTGATTGTTGAGGAGGAGTGTGTTGTTTAACTTGCATGTATTTGCACATTTTCCCCTTTCTTACCCGTTATTGATTTCCAGCTTCATTACATTATGATCAGAGAAGGTGCTTTGTATAATTTAAGTCTTCTTAAGTTCACTGAGCACTGTTTTGTGGCCCAACATGTGGTCTATCCTGGAGAAAGATCCATGAACATTTGAGAAGCGTGTATAACTTGCTGATTTTGGGTGCAGTGTTCTGTATATGTCTGTGAGGTCTGGCTTGTTTATCATATTTTTGAGTTCTCTGTTTACTTGCTGATATTCTGTATAGTTGTTCTATTGATGTGAGTGGCTTGTTTAAATCACCAACTATTATTGAAGAGGCACTTATTTCTCCTTTCAGTTTTGCCAGAGTTTGCCTCATATATTTTGGGGCACCCTGGTTAGGTGCATAGATTTTTATGACTGTTACGCCTTTCTGGTGGATTGTCCCTTTTATTAATGTATTAATGAATGGCCTTCTGTATCTCTTACCAATTTTTTGCAGTTCAAGTCTGTTTTGTCTGATATTAATATAGCTACCCCTGCTCTCTGTTGATCATGGTTTGTGTGATATATCTTTTTCCCACCTTTCACTTTCATTCCGTTTGCATCCTTGGGTCTAAGGTGAGTCTCCTGTAGACAGAACATAGATGGCTCCTGTTTTCTTATCCATTCTGTCAGCCTATGTCTTTAGATTGGGAAGTTTAATCCATTAATACTCATTATTACTGAAAGGCATTACTTAATGCAACCATTCTATCCTTTGGCTTTCATATGTCATATCTCATTTTTGTCTGTCTTTTTACCCTTTTGGCACTTCTACACTCTCCTCCAAACCTCTCACCTGTCTTTCCTTTCGGGCTGTAGAGCTCCCTTTAGTGCTTCCTGCAGAACTGGATTCTTGTTTATGATATTTCTTAGTTTCTCTTTATTTGTGAATATTTTAATCTCACTGACATATTTAAAGGACAGTTTTGCCAGATAAAGAATTCTTGGCTTGCAGTTTTTCTCTTTCAGTACCTTAATTATATCATAATACTGACTTGTTGCCTTTATGGTTTCTGAAGAGCAATCCATACTAATTCTTACTGGACATCCCTTGTATGTGATGTTTTGCTTCTCCAGTGCTGCTTTCAGAATTTTCTCTTTATCTTTGGCATTTGGCATTCTGAATATTATGTGTCTTGGGGAAGATCTATTTGGATTTATTCTAATTGGAATATGGTGTGCTTTCTGGACATGTATATTTATGTCTTTCATGAGAGTTGGGAAATTTTGACCATTATTTCCTCAAATACTCTTTCTGCCCCATTTTCTCTTCTCTTCTCCTTCTGGAACTCCACAACATGTATGTTGGTGTGCCTCATGCTATCATTCACTTGCTGAGCCCCTGTTCAATTTTTTCCATTCTTTTTCTCTCTGTTCTCTCTTTACAATTTCAGCTTTTTTATCTTCTATGTCACTGATTCTTTCTTCTGTGATTTCACATCTGCTGTTGTATGCCTCTATTGTATTTTTAATCTCCCTTATTGTGTCTTTCATTCCCATAAGCTCTGTTATTTTTCTATCCAAGTTTTCACATTGTTCTTTGTGCTCGCCCAGTGTCATCTTTTTTTTTTTTTTTTAAAAAGAATGATTTTTGTTTTGTTTGTTTTTATCCACCCTCCCCACCCCAAGATGGCTCCTTCATCTGTCTGCTCATTGTCTTCTCGTCTTCTTTAGGAGGCACTGGGAACTGAATCCTGGACCTCCCATGTGGGAGGCAAGTACCCAACCACTTGAGCCACTTCCACTCTCTGCTCGTTGCTGTGTCTGCTTGTTGTAATGTCTGCCTGTCTTCTTTACGAGGCACCAGGAACCAAACCTGAGACTTCCCATGTGGGAGGCAGGCGTCCAATTGCTTGAGCCATGTCTGCTTCCTCCATTGTCTTCTTAATGTCTTTTATTTCTTTAGTCATGCTGCCTTCAGTTTCATGATTTGATTTAGGTGGTTTGTATGAACACCATTGATTAGTTGTTTCAAGTCCTGTATCTCTTCTGGAGATTTGATTTGTTCCTTTGCCTGAGTCATATCTTCCTTTTTCTTGTATGGCTGGTAATTTTTTGCTTGTATCTAGGCATCTGATTATGATGCTGAGTTTACTCTGATGTTCGGTTTCCCTTTCTTGCCTAGGGATTGACTGTTAAGTAGCTGTGTGCTATCACTGTTCTTTGGTTCTTGGTTCACCTTGTTCTAGGTATTTAGGATTGCCCCAGTTTAACAGCTCAAACCAGGACTAAGGACCCAGTAATGGGGTACAGGCCAGTTTCCAAGGCTCTTGGAGAAGGGGGCAGTAAAGGCACCAGATTGCCTCCTTTTATTTATTTCTGTTTTTCCCTTCTTTGTGTGCACTCTCTGGCCTGCCAGCAGATGGTACTCTTTGGCAACCTCTCAGCTCAGGCCCTCTATGCTAGAGGGTAATGAATTCACTGTAATCCTGCCTGGGCAGTACAGAAGTAATGTCTGCAGGGCTGGCCAAGCCAAACAAACTTTCTCAGAAGTTGCTCTCCTCCCCTGGCCAGCCATACCCTTCCTTCCTGTTTGTCCTCAGCAGCCAGCCTAGGACAGTAGGGAGGGTGTTTGAGAAGGCAAATTGTCTTTAGCTCCCTGTGGCCTCTCAGGGCAAACAATATCACTGCACCACCTAGCCTGGAAATGTGCACCCCTCCAATGCAGAAGACCAAGTTGGCTGGCCAAAATCTGAATTTGCTATAGGCTATGTCCCTCCCTCTCCCCTTTTTTGGGGAAGAAGGCCCCTGCAACCCCCTCAGTCCATAGCCACCTGCTGGGGGCCAGAGGACCCAGTGCTGTTTGCTCAGAAGGTGGGGGTTTGGGTACCAGCAGCTGCTGCTGCAGCTTTACTCACAGGATTTTTCCAGCCAGCTGAGACTCCTTTCCTTTGCCCCTCTCCTGTGTGGTGGCTAGCCTTTCTCTGGTGTCCCAAGCCATAGAACAGTTTTCAGTTTTTGCTTGTCCTCTAGCTATTTTTCTGGGAGAGAAGTGATCCCTCTGCTCCTCTAATCTACCATCTTCCCAGAAGTCCCCAAAAGCACATTTTTATAATTGTACCATTATACATGGTTTAACTTAGGCTCTACACTATGTTCCATTCCATGGACTTTTTACTTTAAATTATTGTAGTAACATATATACACCCTAAAATTTCCCCTTTTAACTGCATTGTATATAATTCAATGCTGTTAATTAACGTTCACAATGTTGTACTACCATCATTACCATCCGTTACCAAATCTTTTCCATTGTCCCAAATAGAAACTCTGTATTAAAATGTACAGAGCCTTCAATTTAACATCCTAAATCTTGTTTTATTTGATACCAACTTAACTTCAATAGCATACATACACTATGTTCTATGTAAACTAAGGTGTAAACCTTTCCATCCACCCACCTTTATATAGTTCTTTTCACAAATTACATATTTATACATAATGATTCTAAAACCCCTGGTTTATCATTAAATTTTATGCATTTGCTTTTTAGATCATGTAGGAAGTAAAAACTGGAGTTATAAATAAAAAATACAACAGTACTGGTATTTATATTTACTCATGTCGTTAGCTCTACCAGGGATCTTTATTTCTTCAAATGGTTCCAGTCAATTGCTGGGTTCTTTTCTTTCAATCTGCACTCTCTTCAGCATTTCTCTCATGGCTGGTCTTGTAGGACTGGTGTCCTAATCCCTCAGCTTTTGTTTGTCTAAGAAAGTCTTAATCCTGCCTTCATTTTTGAAAGACAGTTTTGTCGCATACAGAATTCTTATCAACTTTTTTGCTTTTGCCACTTATATACATCTTCCTCCTGTCTTTTTCCCACCATGATTTCTGGTGAGAAATGAGCACTTAATCTTATTGAGTCTCCCTTTTATGTGACATGTTGCTTCTCTCTTGTGGCTTTCAGAATACTTCCTTTGGCATAACATAGCGTGATATGGGCCTATTTGGGTTTTATTCTGTTTGTAGTTCACTGAGCATCTTGGATGTGTATATTCATGTCTTCTGTTAAATTTCATAAGTTTTCAGTCATTATTTATTTGAATATTCTCTCTGCTCTTTTCTTTCTTTTTTTTAGGACCCAACAGTGTGTGTATTGGTACACATTATGGTATCCCTCAGATTTGTTCACTTTTCTTCATTCTTCTTTCTGATCCACAACTGCATGATTTCAGTTGCCTTATCTTCAAGTTCTCTGATTCTTTATTCTGCCAACCCCAAACTGCTGTTGAATCCCTCTAGAAAATTTTCGATTTCTCTTACTGTGGTCTTCAGCTCTGATTGGTTCCTTCTTATAATTTCCATCTCTCTACTGATAGTCTCATTGTTTTCATGATTTCTTTCAGTTCTTTCTCCATATTTTTTAAAATCTTTGTCTAGAACATCCCAGGTCCATTCCTCTTAACCGATGGTTTCTGATGTTTTAATCTTCTTCTTTGTATGTTTTATAATTTTTTTTGTTGAAACTTGGACATTTTGATATTTTAATGTGTTATTGAAATTTAGACTCTGAGGCATCTGTTCCTTAATTAAGCTTTTATCTAGCTTGTGTTATGACAGAGGTTTCTTTAAATGCCAGGAGCTAACAAAACAATTAGGAAAAAAGAAAACACCTTTCCAAGTCTTTGCATATTGAACTGTTCAGTTGCTCTCCTTCAGAGCTTATCCATACAGTGAATTTGCAGAATAGCTCCAGGCCAAAGCATAAGTCCTTCCTAGGCCTTTCTACCTATGCACCTTTTCTTGGGCATGCACATTTGGCCCTAGGAATTTCCCCATTTACACAGTTATGAATATCCCCCCTTCCTTAGGAAGCAGTTTCCTCATGGTCCTGGGCACTGTACTATATGTCCCATAGCTAGCAATCCCTTGCTGCAGGCATCCACTTGACTTTTTTCCCATAGCAATCAGGAGAGCTCTGTGAGCTGCCTTTTACAAGCAGGGCATGTTCTCAGACAGTAAGTCCCTCAGACTTCCACCACCCAGATTAGATTAGACATACATGCTCTCAATATGTACACAAGGGTTAGCCTGCCGCCTCGGGAACGGCGACCAGGGGATCTGCATTGGGAACTCAGGTTGCTCTGTGTGGAGCTGGTGAAGGGTGGGGGAGGGGTCAGCCAGGGAGCTATGAGATCATGCTGATTTTTTTTTTTTTTTAAGATTTTATTTGTTTATTCATTCATCCCCCCCTTGCTGCTTGTGCTCGCTGGGTCAGCTAACCACGCCATGCGGGCGGGCTTGCCTTCACCAGGAGGCCTCGGGAACCGAACCCGGGGCCTCCCATATGGTAAACGGGAGCCCTACTGATTGAGCCACAGCCGCTTCCCCATGCTGATTTTAAGTAGCCTTTTACTTGATTTCACACACACCCTGTTCCTACAGTCCTTTTTCTGTTTTCTGGAGCTTTGAGAAAGATGTTTCTGTCAGTTTTTGCTGATGGGTCAAAACTTCTGTGATGGGAGGGAATTCTGAAGCCTCTTACTCTGCCATCTTGATTCTAATAATCTAGATATGGTTCTTTTTTTAATAGTTTCTATTTGTCTGCTGAAGTTTCCTGTCTTTTTATTCATTGTGATATCTTCCTTTTCATTGATCAGCATTATATTAGCTGCTTCATAATCTTGTCTTTTAATTCCAACATCTGGGTTATATCTGAGTTGGTCTCCATCGATTATCTTTCCTTTTGAGAATGGGTTATATTTTCTTGTTTCTTTGTTAATTTTGGATTGTATCCTGCACATTATGAACGCTGTGCTATGGAGACTGTATTATGTTATATTCCTCCAAAAAGAGTGTTGCTTTTTTTGCTTGCTTTTTTCTTTGTTTGTTTTAGCAGGCATTTAATGTGGCTGAACTCAAATTGCAAATTCAAGTCTCACTTCACTTCTTTAGCTGGGCTGCTTAGAGTCTACCCTATGCATAGGGTTCAGGTGTTAGCCAGAGATTTGGACCAAATTTACGCAGAATTTGGGGCTTCTCTCTGGTTCTCTCCTTTCTGGGATTTCTTTCTGTCTTCCAGTGGCTTTAGTTCCCCTTAACTCTTTACCCTAGTTTTTCAAGCCAGAAAGACTGGAATTTTTATCCAAAATTTAGTTTACCTTCTCTTAGTCTAAAAGCTGGAAAAAAAGTGAAACTTACCTGGTGCCACGCCCTTCTTCCAAGTGTTGACGTCCTCCCCTCTTCAAATATATGTCTTCTTTTGTTCACTTTCCAGTGTCTTTAGGTAGTTGATTTTTATATTTTGCCCAGAGTTTATAAATATCTGTTGGAGAGTTAGTCCAATAGGAATTTACTCAGCCATTATTAGAAGCAAATTTTTTTTGCTTTTAAAATGCTAATTATTTTTCTTAATTGCATAGAGCCCTTTTTAGCAGCTTAACTGTTTTAAGGCCAAATTTGTGTGTGTGTGTGTTCTGTTTGTTTTCCACCAAAGTTATGAAAGTTTTATTTGAGACGTTCCAAATCTGTATACTTTTATTCCCTTATTTTTGTTATTTGTTATCTGTCATTTCAGAATACATAAAGGCAAGACTTGTAATGAGCATTTATTTGTTGAGATCTTTTTTTGTTAAATAAGATACAGGTTTTTGTTTTTGGTCTTTTTTAGACTAGTTAGATCTTCTCTCAGAAAGTACAAGGTATAGCTATAAAATAAGATTGATTTATTTGCTTGGAAATTAACCTTATTACGCTATAGACCCTTGGTAATTAACAGTGTGGCGATGGGGGAATCTCAGAGAAAACTCTTAGAATGTTTTGCTAGGTAGAACACTATTTTCCAATCATGTTTAGGGTAATTAGTAGAGTTTATTTATGGTATGTTCAGAAGTTGTGAGTGTGGTTTGTTTCATTGGCAGATGGGGTGTTTTAATAGTTGTGTTTACGTGTGTGTGTGTTTAATGGACTCTGATCTACATGTTAGAAAACACCTTAACTGATTTGGGGTGGGGTTTGTATGTCTTTTGTTTCATGATGAAGTGGATCCTAAAGAAAGGATAGCACGCCAACGAAAACTATTACAGAAGAAACTTGGCCTTAATATGGGAGAAGCCATTGGAATGAGTACTGAAGAACTCTTCAATGATGAAGATTTGGATTATACCCCAACTTCAGCAGCCCTTGTAAATAAACAACCTGTAGGTAAAATATTTGTTTGTTTGATTACAAGTAATACTACAAGGATTTTGCTTCCTCTCTTTTTGGAATTGCAGTTGTTTTAATGCTGTGCTTGACTGATGCTTACTCCACCATATTTTAGTGTCTTCTTAAATTGCATTTCTGGTGTCAGATTTTAAAGAGTCAGAAGTTCAGCCTACCTCTGGGACACTGACTATTAGATAAAAGCTGTGGTGGACCCTTCAGGAACATTGAGATCCCAGGTGTATTAATTGCTCTTTCCTTTGTTTGGTTTTTGGTGAAAGAAAAATAAGTGTTTGGGAAAGTGGGAGATGGTAAGACCTATCATAGTCAGTTAAGAAGATGACATTAGCAATCTTTAGAGTTATGATTCATTTTTAATTTTCTTTTAATTGAGAAAGTAATAAACATGGCAGAAAAAATCCTTTCAAACAATATGAAAGGGCATACAGTATGAAGTGAAAAAGAAGTCTTTCCAATAATCATTGGGCACACATTTGCCTCCCTCCTCCCTGTAGCAACAGTTTTTGAGTTACTTGTACATCTTTCCTGAAATTTTCTGTGTATACATGTTCACCTTTTCCCACTTCATATAGCTTAATATATCAATATATATAGATTGATCACATTCTTTTTTTCCCCTTTTTAAAAAATAGCTTTATTGAGGTATAATTTACATGCCATAAAAGTCACTCATTTGAAGTGTACAATTCAGTGATTGCTAGTAAATTTACAGAGTTGTGCAATTATCAGAAGAATCTAATTTTAGAACATTCTGTCGCCCCATATAGATCTCTGGTAGCCATTTGCACTCACCAATGACCTTTGATCTTTTTTGACAACGTCATGCTATATTGTGGTATGACTGTGCCAAAATTTCACTTTCTTCCTCCTCCTTCCCCAGTCTTCCATTCCCACATATGTTCACTTGCTCCTTAACTTTTTTTTGTGGTGCAGATTCTTTTGAAATTCCAGTAAAAGCTGCTGATCTCTCCTCATAAAAAAAGACATACAGTGAAATAATTACATTTCAAGGAGTTCACTACTCTTCCCTTTTTTCCCCAAATCTTTTTTAGGGCTCCTGACCCCATTAAGAATTCCTGCTTTTCGGTCATGAAGCTTTCATCTTCTCATTTCCTTTGCTTAAGTGGAGAATGGTTCTATTTGCCTTTATACTAGTTTTCGTCTAACAGTGGAATTTGTAAAGGATATTTTTTAGGATTTGTGATGTGTTTAATGACAAATAACCTTTTTTAGACAGGAAAACAATGGCAGAAACAGGTGGAGGGGAGGCAAAAATATGAAGTGACAGAAAATATAATGGCAACCAGGAAGGAATGGAAGGAAATATGGGGTCCACAGGGAAAAAGCATAACATCTAAGTATTGGAAAGAAAAGAAAAGGAGTGCTGAAAATGGAGTGATGTGATCATAGTATGGACATTTGGGCAAGGTATAAGAAAATGAATGAGCAAGTGTATTAGAAAAAGTGGGCTACAGACATCAGAATAATTGGGTATGGGCTAGGGAACAGCCAATGTGACATTTGTAAGAGACAGATTGTGTTGGCCTTATAGGTCATGGACCTTTGTTGGGAGTTGCTTAAGGTTAGTTGTTGCCATAGACTCATCTTTACTGCATTGCTCATGGTTCCTGGATCAAGACTGCTGCAGGACATCAACACCAGTGACTGGTATTTGGTTTAAGAATTGTAAGATTCAGGTGAATCTTACAATTAGGTGCAGATTTTTGAGCTTGTGCTCAAAGCATTTCTTATCCACAGCCTTTATAGTGCCTCTCATGAAAGGAAAAGAGAACAAAAGGAGTAGGTAGTGAGTGGTTGAGAGGAACAGGTTATATGGATTAAATAACAATGGGATGCTGGACCAGTCACATGGGTATAATTATTGTTTTTCAACAGATGATGATCATAACCAGTTTCTTTTATTAGCATTATTATTGTAACTTTTGGTTGACATTATGTTTATTTTAAAGTCACATTTTGAAAGCTCTCTGTGGGTTAGGATAACGAAATTTATAAAATTAATCCTCTTCTGAGGCTGAGATTATGGTTATTTATTTTAATGTCCAAAGTTCAAACTCAGCATTCCTTTATCTTTTAGACTCTCCAGGCAGCTGAATTGATCGATTCAGAATTTCGAGCAGGAATGAGCAGTAGACAAAAGAATAAAGCTAAAAGAATGGCCAAGTTATTTGCAAAGCAGAGATCCAGGGATGCAGTGGAAACTAATGAGAAGAGGTAATAATCTTTTTCTCCTTATTCATTTAAAAGAATACTGCTCTGTAGCTTTATCTTTGCTTGATTTATAAAACATTTTGCTCATATTGCCTTTAACTGTTGAATACCATTTAGATTGTCTTGCTCGATTGTCAGGGAGACTTATTTTCTATTACTAGTGACTAGGACTACTTCCCCAGAAAAACCCAAATACATGTTTGTTTGTTTTCTAATTATCAGCTCTGAATGAGTGCTGAGGATCTTCAAAGGCAGAGGAAAAATTGTTAATGCCTTAATCCAAGAAACAGAAAAAAGGTTCATTATGGAATGGGTAGAGGCAGAAGGGAGAGTAGTAGAGAATGAAATCAGACAGGTGGTCTAGGGCTATAAGTTAGGAATACTGCATTAGTACAGTGAAAACTTGTTACAGGGTAACATCATCTGTTACCTAGGCTGGGTGCCATACCAAATACTAGGTAATAATCTAGGATAGTTCATCTCCTGTTTTAGGAAAGAATTATGTGGGTAAAACCACTGTCCTCAGTTTCTTAATGGGTATATAAAAGTGATATCTGTGCATGGCTTATAGCAGCATTTCTCAAAGGGTGGTTCAAAACTACTTGCTTTAGATGGGTTTTGAGGGGATTTTTAAAATGTAGGTTCTTGGGCCCCATTAAGCTCTATTAAATCAGAATCTTTAGTGGTGTTCAAGAAATGTTTGAATATATGATGAATTAATAAACACTTAAAAACTTTGAAAATAGGGTCTTGCCATCATTCTTGTCCTTTCCATTTGCAAAAGCTAAAAAAGTATGTGTTTACAGTACTTATTTAAAAGCTAGACACAGACGGGATAAATAAAAATATACATCTACTTGATAGAAATTTTTACCTGGGATTAAATTTTTTTTTTTTTTTTTTTTAAAGTATAACCTCTTTATTGAGTTTAACTACAACAGTTTTTAAAGTTAACAGCTCATTAGGATCATATAGTAACCTGGCAAGTGTTTTTACTCGCTTCTAGTCATACAAGCACATTTTTCCATAGGTATGAATTATTAGAAATATTATACCTTAGTTTTCTAGAGTTCATGATGTATTCATTCCACAAATATTTATTGAAATACCTACTGTTCCAGGCCCTAGAGATAGAACAGCAAATAAAATAGATAAGAATTTCTACTGTCATGGAACTTACCTTTAGAAGGAAAGATAGATCAGGAACAAAAGAAAGAAGTAAAATATATAGTATGTTAATGATTAGGGCTGGGGAGAAAAAAGTGTAAAGAAAGGAAGGAACATATGAAATGTTTTGTAGAGAATAGATAGGTGATCCCTAGGACTTCACAGAAGTGATTTTGAGTAAAGATCTGAGAGATGGAGACATTACCATGTGAATGGCTGGGAAAAGAGCTTTCCAAATAGAGGGAATAGCAAGGGTAAATGCTTAGAGGTGGAAACATGCCTCTAAAAGTTTAAAGACAGTAATGTGACTGGCCAGTGTGACTAGATTCTAGAGAATTAGGGGAAGAATAATAGGGGATGAGATTAGAGAGGCCCAGGTTTCTTTTATAACCATTATATTTAGAAAAATGGTTGGCTAAATAAATCATATTATTAAGATGGAGAGAGGAAAGAAGTATTTATAGAAAGCAATGATGTGTTTGCCTTAAAATGGTCTAATTGTTCCATTCTGTTAATATTGACTAAAAGCAGTTTCAATTATCCTCTCTCTTGTAATATTTTGTTATTAGACTAGTTTGGGTATTTTTGGTCTTTTTAAAGTCATAAAATTTTTTGTACAAATTTTTCATTGATCAGTTGTCTTCCTCTATATATTTTTCAGGAACTAGTAAGATTGTTGTACTATACTACTCAGTATATTAATTTTCTCCAGAGTTCAAAAACCTAAAGTTGGGTTTAAATCAGCTGGGCCTGATTTAAGTTTGCTGGACCAAGAATTGTGGTAATGAAATGGAGGGGGGCTGGTTGTATGGAGGGAGAAATTTGAGATCCAATTTGAAAGCAAGAACTTACTAACCTATTTTGCATTCAGCAATAAGTGAAGGATATTTTTTTCTGGAAAAAATTTAAGCAGCTAATCTTAGGTATTTGATACATAAATTTTTTAATTAGAGAAATTATAGGTTTACAGAGAAGTCATGTATATTTCCTGATATATGAAATTTTAAGTAAATCATATAAGCAGAATACAGTTAAACATTTTTTCAATGCAAAAATCAGTAATGTTTTTGTACACTAGTGCTGAACAATCTTGAGGAGGAAATCAGGAGGTTAAAATTCCATTTTCAATAGCAACAAAAAGACTCAAATACCTAGGAGTTAATTTAACCAAAGAAGTACAGGACCTGTATGCAGAAAACTACGAAACAATGCTAAAAGAAATTTTAAAAGACCTAAACAAATGGAAAGACATTCTGTGTTCATGGATTGGAAGAATAAATATCGTGAAGATGTCAATCTTGTCCAAACTGATTTATAGATTCAATGCAATACCAATCAAAATCCCAACAGCTTACTTTACAGAATTAGAGAAGGCAGTTACCAAATTCATCTGGAAGGGTAAGTGCACCCGAATAGCCAAAAGTATTCTAAAAAAGAAGAGCAATGTAGGAGGAATTTCACTGCCTGACCTTGAAACATATTACTAAGCTACAGTGGTCAAAACAGCCTGGTACTGGCATAAAGATAGACATATCGATCAGTGGAATAGAATTGAGAATCCAGAAATATACTCTCACCTATACAGTCAACTGGTTTTTGACAAACCTACCAAGCCCACGCTAATGGGAAAAAAACAGTCTCTTCAACAAATGGTGTTGGAAGAACTGGATATCTATAACCAAAAGAATGAAAGAGGACCCCTATCTCACCCCCTATACAAGAATCAACTCAAAATGGATCAAAGATCTAAACATAAAAGCCAGGACGATAAAACTACTAGAAGAAAATGTAGGGAAACATCTTCAAGACCTTGTAGTAAGTGGTGGTTTCTTGGACCTTACACCCAAAGCACGTGCAACAAAAGAAAAAGTAGATAAACGGGACCTCCTCAAAATTAAACACTTTTGCACCTCACAGGACTTTGTCAGAAGGGTGAAAAGGCAGCCAACTCAATGGGAAAAAATATTTGGAAATCACATATCTGATAAGGGTTTAATATCCAGGATATACAAAGAGATGTTACAACTCAACAATAAAAAGACAAACGACCCAATTAAAAAATGGGCCAAAGACTTGAATAGACATTTCTCTGAAGAAGAAATACAAATGGCAAAAAAACACATGAAGAAATGCTCAACATAACTCATGATTAGGGAAATGCAAATCAAAACTACAATGAGATATCATTTCACACCTATCAGAATGGCCACTATTAAAAAGACAGAGAACTACAAGTGTTGGAGAGGATGTGGAGAGATAGGAACACTTCTTCACTGTTGGTGGGAATGCAGGATAGTACAACCACTATGGAGGACTGTTTGGCAGTTCCTAAAGAAGTTGAATATAGACATGCCACGTGATCCTGCAATACCACTACTGGGTATATACCCAGAAGAACTGAGAGCAGAGACACGAACAGACATCTGCACACCGATGTTCTTAGCAACATTATTCACCGTTGCCAAAAGTTGGAAACAACCCAGGTGTCCATCAACAGATGAGTGGATAAACAAACTGTGGTCTATTCACACAATGGAATATTATGCAGCTGTAAGAAGAAATGAAGTTGTAAAGCATATGGCAACATGAATGAACCTGGAGGACATTATGTTGAGTGAAGCAAGCCAGACACAAAAGGACAAATACTGTATGAATGTGTTACTATGAACCAAATATATTGTGTAATATATTATTTGATTAAAAAAAAAATGTATATGTATCCATTACATTTAATTGAGAAATGTATATATTCATCTGTGTTTACTTTTTAGTTTTTAATTGTTTGTATTTTCAATTATTAAATGTACAAAATAAAGTTAAAAAAAAAGTTTGTTCATATGAAGGATTATTTTATGTTCATTGTGATTTATGTTATTCTTTAATTAGTTTTTTTTTAATAGAGACTTTTCTTTTTTTTAGCAATGATAGCACTGACGGGGAGCCAGAGGAAAAGAGACGGAAAATAGCAAATGTTGTTATTAATCAATCTGCAACTGATTCCAAAGTCTTGATTGATAATATTCCAGAAAGCTCTTCCTTAATTGAAGAGGTACTATTGAAATGCCCTGAAGTGTCCATTGAAATTTTTCAGAATTTTTTTCAAACTAGTGTTTCAGTAGACACAAATTATTAAACTGTCAATTGAAAGAAATTTTGCTAGTAAAAATCTTATCATATTTGTATATTTATTTATTTTATTAGTAAACATCTTAATTATTAAAAATTTTAAAACCTGACTTACTAGACCTATAAATAGATTTTATTAAATTTCTTACTTTATTAGCATAAAATAGGCCTTTTGAACTAGTAGAAATTCTGTTTTTCTTATACAGACAAATGAATGGCCTTTAGAAAGCTTTTGTGAAGAACTTTGTAATGACCTTTTTAATCCATCCTGGGAGGTAAGATTTCTTCATTACAATTTTTATCCGCTCTGTTTTCTGTGCATAGAAGGAAACAGTGTGTCTCTTTCAGGAATCACTCGTCAGGGCATTTCATATCATTGATCTTTTTAGTAGAAAACTTTAGATTCTTTCACCTTTCTTATCTTTTTCCTCATTTACTTCTTTAGTGAATTGGTCATTGTTTTTCATTCTTATAGGTGTACTCTAAAGTACAAGCAAACAAATGAAAAAACCAATTCAGGGGTGCCCATGTGGCTCAGTAGTTGAGCAGTGGCTTCCTGCATATGAGGTCCTGGGTTTAATCCTCAGCCCCAGTGCCTCAAAAAAAAAAAAAAAAAAAAAGAGTAGAAATTCCCAGACTACCTTTTTAGCCTCAGAAATATTTCTTCAAAGAAGATCTTGAACATGTTCCGATATGTAAAAGCGATGAAAGTGAAGCACCTCTGGTCAAAGTTGGGGATTGGTGTCTTAAGCCATTCTGTTGGCCCCTAGTTAATTAAAAACAAACAAGCAAGCAAAAAACAAAAAACTGGTTTGGATTTAAATCAGGTGGGGACTTGAATAAGTGAGTGCAGTGTCAGTGGCCTATTTTCATTCTTTCCAGAGGACACACTACAGAAATATCTTCATGCTATCTAAGGAAGACAGTTTACTTTAAGATTATAGTGAAGCATTAATCATGAGACATTTTGTTAGAATTGTCTTCCACCACTGAAGCTGTGGAGCTTAGCTTTGATACATATATTTAAAAAATAATTGGTGTTGGGCTATGTGAAACAATATTTGATACCTTGTTTCTACTCACTTTCTTTTTTTTGTTTGTTTTTTTCTTTCTCTTTTTTTTCTGCTTTTTTTTTCCCCACTCACTTTCTGTGGATAATGATGAATACAGGTAGAGGGTATAGGAGATACAGCCATGTGGATTTATTTCTAAAATGGATTTTAGAATAGCTCTTTTTTATCTTGATTTTTTAAAAATAAATTAATCAAAAATATAAAATTAATATATGTAGTTCTCTTTAGATAGAAGAAAAACACTTGGAAAGGACTATTTTTGTTCTTATTTTTTTTAAATGCAGTATCATTTTCATACTGAACAAAAGTTCAACTTGTTTTCTTAAGTATTTAATAGCCTCTGACATTCACATTTGTGCTTGCACTTCTAGGTTCGACATGGTGCAGGCACTGGACTTAGGGAAATCCTTAAAGCTCATGGGAAAAGTGGTGGTAAAATGGGAGACAGCACTTTAGAAGAGGTAAGTATATTAAAGCAACAGTAGTTAACCTCTTTTTTCCAAGACAGGAAAGTAAAGAAAGTATGTGCCGTGAAGTACAAATGAGAGGTAAATGGAGAGGAAGAAATAGGGAAAGGTGAATATAAGAGAAGGAAATAAGGATAGGAAGAAATCTATTTATAGACTGCAGAAAAAGGGGTTCATGGAAAAGACTTGTTCAGAAATGTTGAGTGGAAAAACATGTAGAATCAAGAGTATTTGAGCAGGATATAGTGGACTAGAAAATAAAGTGAGATGAAAAAGAGGATAACTGAGGGGTCAGTGAAGAATATTGGTGTCGCACATGAAGTCACTGCTAAATAGGATAGAAAGTAGATCAATGATAGATATAAGTGATATCAGGGCAGCCTTAAGTAGTTTCTTAATTTCATTTTGAATACAAGTAGCATAATAGAATCCATGAATTTTAAGAATTTGATACAGTTTATCTGAATCAAATAATCAAAGAGGATGTGGTTAATAAAGATACTAATTGAGACTACTCAGCTTTTTGGTTTTGGTTCCTACAGCTAAAATAATCTGTCCCTATATTTTATTTATTTTGAACCTAAGGTCTCCTTCCCCATTCTCCATCCCCTAGTACAAAGTATGATCTGTGTCTGTTATTAAAAATGATTATATTTTAATAGATGATTCAGCAACATCAAGAGTGGTTGGAAGACTTGGTTATTAGACTCCTTTGTGTTTTTGCATTAGATAGATTTGGAGACTTTGTTTCTGACGAAGTAAGTATCACCTAAGGGAGGCTTTGCTCAGTCAAATTTCAAATTCTACAAAATAGGTTTTTTGTAAATGTGAGTTTTCTTTCCTTCTTATCTGTAGGTTGTGGCACCAGTTCGTGAAACTTGTGCTCAGACATTAGGTGTGGTGTTAAAACACATGAATGAAACAGGAGTTCATAAGACTGTGGATGTGCTACTTAAATTACTCACACAAGAACAATGGGAGGTTAGACATGGTGGTCTGCTGGGAATAAAATATGCATTGGCAGTTCGTCAGGTAAACATTTCAGTATTTGAAGCATATGTTGAAAGCCCCCCCCCCCCCCCGGTGTATTTTAATTAATTTTGGCTATATGAAATGGCCCTAGATTCTTAGTGCTATATATAAGCCAGTCTTTCAAGATTTGTTTTCTGGAGGTATTATCTAGAGTAGGTGGTGCTAATGAGAATTTATGTAGAAATCAAAAGATGATTAGTTACATTGCTGTTTCTTTAAGATCAAAGATTATTTTCCCCCTTTAATTCATTACTACAATTAATCCAGTGCTTCTTAGAGTAAGTGTAAAAGCAAGCTGCTGATGTGGCCGTGTACTTTTCACGTTAACTGTCAAATGTTTTCTTGTTTTATCTTCTATATTAAGTCTTCTGTGAAGAAAATGCAAGTAGTATTACCATTTCCTTATAGGGAAACAGGTTCTGAAAAGTTAGATGCCTTGCTCAAGGTCACAAAATGTGACAGGGGTAGCACCAGAACTATAAACTAGATGGCATGTCTTCTAGTCCAGTGTTTTTTATATTATTAAATTTCATCTAGGTTGAAAACATACATGTATGTACATAGTCTCCTACTTATTAGCATTTATGCTCTTGTAGTAGGTTATTGAAAACTCTCATAAGCTATTTCTCATGTTAGGCTAAGAGTTAGATTATTAGAGTGTCCCACAAAAGTATTTCATTTATAATGTATCTGAATCTTATTACTAAACTAATAGTGTTATACAGTCTAGCTACATGTTTAACATGGTTTTTGTGGGAAAATTGATTCAGAATTCTAATATGAAATGCCAGTAAAATCTCTTTTTCCACTTATCCCTATTTACTCACCATAGATCTGGTTTCAAAATTAAGGACTTCCAGTGTCCTGAGAAGTTGCTTTGAGCTGGGAATAATGGTGGGGAGAGAGAGAAAGAGAATGTTTTGAGGGGACAGAGGAGGTGTGGAAGTAGAGGGGAAATTGTGAATGAGGAACTAGGGAGAGACTGGGACCTTTTACTAGTTAACAACCCTGAATACTTCCCAGACCTGGCCAACATTCTATCAGGGCTTCAGAGATTAGCCTACCCATTTTGCTTTCCATTATGACTACTAATGCTTTGGAATAGTTTTTCTTCTCTTCCCTTGCTCAATCCATGACAGAACAAAGAACCTCCCTTTCTATTCCTAAAGACAAGCTCACAGGCATTTTGAAATTTTCTAAGGTTTTCTTTTCTTTTTTAACTGCAGCAATAAAATGTTCCTTTCTGATTCTGTGCCTAGATCTGAGCTCTCTCTCTACCTATTTCTACCTCTGCTTCCTTGTTTCTCCTGACCCTATAGCTCCATCTTTTTGTGGCATTCCCTCTTCCCACATAAATAAACCTACCTTTTCTCTATCTGCTGCTCTCTAGCTTCTGTAGAAAATAAAATTACATGCAAGTGGGAAATATCTTACTGGTTTTTAGAAAGCTATCTGTTTCATAGGAAGGCCAAGTATCGGTAAGATTCCTAGTATATAATCACAAGAGTAGCCTCTGCTGGCTGGCTCTGTTGAAGTGCATGCAGAGAAAGTAGATTGACATAAGAAGCAGGAAGGGATGGCTTCCCCTTCTTTCCCTTTTGGTGGTGGTGAATAAGAATGAAAAATGGAAGCTAAGTTTCTAGCACAGAGTTATGTATGTCCATGTGTACACACAGAGAATTCTAGTTGCTTTTTATACTCTTACTTAGAAAACGTTTGTTTTAAGGCACATTGAACAATAAAGTACATGCTATTGTAGTCTTTTTCAAATGGGATTAGTTAGTATGCTTCCAGCTGGTGTTATTTTTCTTTACTGCTTATGTGATCCTATTTAATAAATAAAAATACTGGAATTTATTTATTTTTAATTAGAGAAGTTGTGAGTTTACAAAACAATCATGCTTTACATATAGGGTTCCTATACACCATCCCACTACCAACATTTTGCATTGTTATGGACCATTTGTTACAATTGGTGAAAGAACATCCAAATATTACCTATTATAGCCCATAGCTTACATTAGGTGTAATTTCCCCATAAACCACCCTATTATTAGCATCTTCCATTAGTATTGTGCATTTGTTAGAGTTCATGAAAGAACATTCTCATATTTGTACTGTTAACCACAGTCCATCATCCACCATAGGGTTCATTGTGTTATACAGTCCCATGCCTCATACAGTCTATCCAAAGTGTATACTCAGTGGCTTTCAGTTTCATCACATAGTTGTGATGTCATCCCCTCAGTTAATTTAGAACATTTTAATTACTCGAAAAAAATTCTCTATATCCTTATACTTCCCTATTGATGACCCTTGGCATTAATATAGTACCTTTGTTGCCTTTGATGCAAAAATATTACATTATTACTGTTAGCTATAGTCCGTAAGTTATATTAATTGTATTTCCCTCCTGTATCACCGTTTTCTTAACACCTTGTAACAGTGATATATATTTGTTCTAGTTCATTGAAAAACATTCTTTCATTTGTACTGGAATTTATGTTTTGATTTGGCAAATTTAATAAAAATGTTTAAGCACAGAATTTGTACTGTAGTGAATTAATCTATTTTGATGATGTTTTACAGGATGTAATTAATACTTTATTGCCTAAAGTTTTAACTAGAATAATTGAAGGACTCCAAGACCTTGATGATGATGTTAGAGCTGTTGCTGCAGCATCGTTAGTACCTGTGGTAGAAAGCCTTGTTTATCTTCAGACACAAAAGGTAAATTAAATATTTTTACACTTTCTTCTTATAAAACTTGTTTACATTTGTGGGGTAGACTATTAGGAAAGACATTGAGTTCTTTTTTCTCCTTCATTCTCAGTTTTCTTAAGACAGCCATCCCTCTGGTGCACGCAATCTCGATTATATATTGTTCTTGGGAAGAATGAATTGTCTGTATTAGTGTACTTCCCCTTCAGTACATAGGGAACTTGCTTGATAAGAATGCAGTCATTTCTCCTTCATTTTGCTATTGCTTTTTAGACAGATGGGGATTTTGTTTGATTTTACTTTTTGTTTGTTAAATCTGGTCTCATTTTTTCAAGTCCTTCTTTTAAGATTTAGCTGATTTTCCTTTGTTTTGTCAAAAACAGAATACACATATTTGAAAGTGCAGCAGGCCATATTTTAAAAGTTCAAAAACTAAATTTGTCTTTTCTTGTTTTATTACAATTTTAAATGCATTAAAATTGCTTTATATAGAAGAATGTATCTTGTGTTTCTATACTGTATTGCTTTCAAAGTTAAGGTTTTTAAAAATTTTTTTTTTAGTTTTCCTGCCCCCTATGAACCTGGTTAGGGAGGGAAGTGCCAACATAGAGTTGAATGGCACTAAAAAGAAAGAGAATTGTTAAAGGCAAATAGTCTCTCCTTTTTAACTTTACTCAAAACTGGCACTGTCCAAGGTCACTGGGGATTGTACATAAGGACTCCTGAGATGCAGTTTGGAAGGGTGGTGAATATGTTGTATTTGTAAAATTGATAATTTTTTTTGATAACTGATCTTACAGGTGCCCTTTATTATAAATACATTATGGGATGCTCTTCTGGAACTTGATGATCTGACAGCTTCAACAAATAGCATTATGACTCTTCTTTCATCCTTGTTAACTTATCCTCAGGTACAGCAGTGCAGGTAATTATTTCTAATAAGTGGAATAAAGAAAAAAATCTTCACATACATTTCCAGATAACTAAGCCTAAAAACATAATATCCCACCACCTTTAAGAACAGTACTGTAAAAGACTGTATTGCCAAAGGCTACTATTTTCAGGAGGCCTTTTCTTCTGTACTCTAACCACCAGCACATTTGAGGCAGGAGTTTAAAAAGACCATGTTCCTTAACCTTGGGTTATTTCGGTTATATAATTCTTAATCTTGTTCATCCTATAATAGTTTACTGTAGAACTATAATTGTATATTATAGAATTTTAGTGTATTTAATGACATTTTATTGATAGAATTATCATTGACCATCAGGTTTATGTTTTTTAAAACCTGTCCCTCTGAGCTTTTTCTTTGTAGTGTTTATTTCTCAATTCTTATTCTTGGTTTCAGTAATTACTCATCAGGAAGGGATTATATAATAATGTAATATATGTCTATAGGCAGAGTTCAGGTGAAGCCAAATTCATATACTGAAAATTTTTAAGTGCAACCCATTTTCCTATCTGGTTATTTGAAATGAAACTCAGCAAATTAATGCATTCCCTACCTTTTAGACTGACTCCTAAGTATTATTGTTCCTATTAATAGTATCCTTGGTGGGGAGCAGATGTGGCTCAAGCAGTTGAGCACCTGCTTCCCACATGGGAGGTCCCAGGTTTGATCCCCAGCATCTCCTAAAAACAAAAACAAAAACAAAAGCAAACAAATGAAAAACCAACTCAGGGGAGCTGATGTGGCTCAGTGGTTGGGCTCCACTTTCCCACATAGGAGGTCCTGGATTCAATCCCTGGCCCTGTACCTCAAAAACAACAATAACAAAAAAGTATCCTTGGTGATATGGAAGCAAAAGTTCTTTCTTAGATTACTTTAAAAAATTTCCAAATGAGAGGTGTGAGGGAGCTGGTTCATATATAACTAATTTCTAGTGAGGGTGTTAAGTAAATGTTCATATGATTATAATTTTAAATTATTTTTGGCTCTTTGGATGAGTATTATTTTCAATTAAAATTATAGACCTTTGAAAAACATATAGAGAATATTTCAAATAATATTGACCTACTGGTAGTACTTCAATGCTAATTTAGGTTAGTAGGGCAGTCCACAAATTGGGATAGCAAATTAAATGTCTAAAAAGCAGAAGAGAAAATTGAAGTGGTGGTATATATATATGGGGTTTTCTAATTTCAGATGGGTAAGTTAGTAATTAAAGCTAAAGGGATTAAATGAGTTAATATATGTGAAAACTGTTCCCAAACTGCAAAATGTAGGGGCTTTTAATTATTCTAAACCAGAGATTGGCAGGCTTTCTCTGTTAAAGGCCCAGATATCAAATAGTTTTGGCTATATATGTGCCATATGATCTCTGCTGTTGTACTGCAAAAGAAGCCATGGGCAATACATACAGAAATGAAGTTTATTGGTTTCCAGTAAAACTTTACAAAAGCAGGGGTGATCTGGATTTGCCCTGTGGACCATAGTTTTCCCTAAATAAAGGACTTAACCTTATTTTTTTAAAGCATCAAGTAGATGATGTCAGAAAAATTAGATGATGTTAAAAAAACAACAACAATGTAGCGAAAGTTTTGTTAATTCAATGTGAAATAGCATAGCTTTTGGCCACACCCCCCCCCCAATTGCCTTATTAGAAAATTTGCTTCTTAAGTTGTGATATGTGGCAGATACTTTCCAACTTATATAAGGAGAAATGCAGCATGCTATTTGGAGCATGAACATTTACATTATGAACAAAAACTTGTTATGATGCTTTTTGTATTTTGACTGTTTTATGTCTGTGCATGGGTCTAAATTAGAATTTCATAAGTAAATTTACTAAATGTGTAAATAAGTGATAAGAGGTGTTTATACAAACCTACAAGTAATGAAAATAATGTTAAAAGACAGACCTCCTGAGAGGAACCACCAAAGAAGAATAGATGGTTACACTGTCATATTCTTTTTTGTTCATGCCTTTTTCTTCAGAGGTGTATACTTCAAATTGTACTTATGAATCATTTCCTAATTCCAGGTAACTTTTGTTTATGACTCATGGATGTGACAAGGAATCCTGTGGTCCATGTTAGCCTAGACTTGGCTGTGCTTGTTTCACCATTTAAAATCTAATCTGTGAAAAGGAAGACATTTTAGTTTTCCTAATTTGGTAATGCTAAATCAGGGACAAAATATTTCAAAAATACCTCTGTACCATCTTTTGCTTATTTGATATATCAGAGGTGGCCCCGAAGGGGATGGAAGTTATGCACATTTAGTGATTAGCCATGGGGATTAGCAATCCTGATTGTGTAGGCTGTTGATCATCTAGGATCTGTGTCCTGTGTTTACTGAGTAAGAACAGATTGGGAATAAAAACAGTTATTTTGGAAAGTTCTAGCTTAAAAATAATTCAAAGCATTCATGCTATAGATTTACCTAATATTGATATTTCTACCCTTCTTTATGTCTGTGTTTGCTCTGGCTATTCTGGTGCTAAAATAATAGTTTTGAAAGAATGTTCATAAGAAATTTTATTATCTTTTGTGCTTTAGTCATCAAAAATATACTTGATGTTAACATTGCTAGGTCCTCATGGGATTTATATTTAAATAATATATGAACAACATTTCAATTGGGAAAGAGAAAGATTAATTTGTATCTTCTTTATTAGCATTCAGCAGTCACTCACAGTTTTAGTTCCACGTGTCTGGCCTTTTTTGCATCACACTATATCATCAGTTCGAAGAGCAGCATTGGAAACTCTGTTTACGTTATTATCAACACAGGACCAGGTAAGAATTAATAACTATGTATAACAATCCTGAAATTTATATAAATTAATTTTATAAAATAAATTTGACCACTGGCGGCTTATCCTTGCTACATATCCAAAGATCAGGAGAGTGCTGGGCATAATAGAAATGGTATGGTGACCATGTAGACACATAAAAATTAGATAATCACCATGATGGCAGAAGTATTTTAATGTTTTGTTCTGGGTTATATATCTAGCACTGAGAATAGTGCATAACACATTGGAGATCCTTAGTAAATATTTGTTGAAAATGAATGAATGATTGAATGGTCCCTTCCTGTTGGAGATCTATTAATCAATCTTTACCTTTTCTGTATTATCGTCAATTGGGCGGTTGACAGAATGCATCCCAGATTAGAAGGCTGTACTTTGCTCTCTATGCTTTAGTATGACTCCTGAAGACTGATAATGGAATTCCCGGGCACTTGCCTCCTTTTAAGGACTTTTTTTTATTTATCACCCCCATTGTTGTTTTGTTTTGGTTTTTTTTACACTTGCTGTCCTGCTCTCTGGTCCATTTGCTGTGTGCTCTCTGTGTCTGCTTATCTTCCCTTCTTCTTGTCTTCTCTTTAGGAGGTACCAGGAACCAATCCTGGGACCTCCAATATGGGAGAGAGGCACTCAATCACTTGAGCCACTTCAGCTCCCTGGTTTTGTTGTGTCTCTCATTGTCTCTCCTCTTTGTCTCTTTGTTGTGCCAGCTCTCCACGCAGGCCAGCTGCTTTCACCAGAGGCCCCAGGAAATGAACCCAGGACCTCCCATATGGTAGACAGGAGCCCAATCTCTTGAGCCACATCTGCTTCCCTCTCCTTTTAAGGATTACTCAGATTTGAGCACATGGTATTTTCAAGGACAGTATACCTTAAAGGATCATATTGAAATGCATACAGAGATCAATTAGGTAATATCAGTGTGTGCATGGCGCCTGCACTGAACTATGTTAATAATAACCCTGTAAGTCAAACAAAAGCCCTGTTATTTGGTGAAGTATCAGTAAGGAGTCCATTCTTCTAGAATGCTGTTATAGATAGTTTGGGTCATCTTAAAAAAAAAAGTGGTTAATTTTCTTTTCTTTTTTTTTTTTTTAAGATTTATTTTATTTACTCCCACCCCACCCCCTGCTGCTTGCACTCACTGTCTGCTCTCTGTGTCCATTCGCTGTGCATTCTTCTGTGTCTGCTTGTCTTCTCTTCTTGTCTTCTCTTTAGGAGGCACCGGAAACCGATCCTGGGACCTTCCAGCATGGGAGAGGCACTCAGTTGCTTGAGCCACCTTAGCTCCCTGGTTTGTTGTGTCTCTCACTGTCTCTCCTTTGTGTCTCTTTTTTTTTTTGTTGCGTCATCTTGTTGTGCCAGCTCTCCATGCGTGCCAGCTCGCTTTCACCAAGAGGCTACAGGAACCAAACCTGGAACCCATATGGTAGACGGGAGCCCAGTCGCTTGAGCCACATCCACTTCCCTGATTTTCTTAGAGAGTAGATTATGGCATGTATAAATGTCTCTGTTGTGTTCATTAACCATGTTCTTCAAGTGAATTAGGAATATTCCATGTAAACTTGCTTTAATCTGCATCATGATATTGTATTGAACTTCTGTGAATCAACATCTGTAAGTTTTGTTTTGAACTCTATCCTTTTCATTTTGTCTAATCAGAATCTTCTTTAAGGAAAAATTATTAGGTCTGTTTTGTAATTCTCAGTTGATCAAGCATGGGCTAATCTGACAAAATTTGCATGGGTGACATTCCATTTTTGCTTTAGTTTTGTGATTTTGCCTAAATGTTTTTGATGTGTAAGTAGTTTTAAGTTGCCTTGCGGTGGACCTCATGAAGTTATCAAATTAATTCCCTTCAAATTGTTCTTTTTAAGCCCTCTATTCCTTATAAGATAATAAAACCTCCTGCAGACTCTTTAATTTGCTTTTGTGGCCTTTTATTATTTATATGGTAATACTAATTTTATTTGACATTATTTCCTAAAAACAAGGTATTATATATAAATGAATTTTCCAAGTAATTGAAACATACTTTTTTGGCACCAAAACAGTTAACCATTAAAGTGATCATCAGGGAAGCGGCTGTGGCTCAATCAGTAGGGCTCCTGTTTACCATATTGGAGGCCCTGGGTTCGGTTCCCGGGGCCTCCTGGTGAAGGCAAGCCCGCCCGCATGGCGTGGTTAGCTGACCCAGCGAGCACAAGCAGCAAGGGGGGGATAAATGAATAAATAAATAAAATCTTTAAAAAAAAAAAAAGTGATCATCATCTTAAATTATATTGAACATAAGTTGACATTTTTTGGTGAATCAGTCATTAGTGTTATTTGTTGGGCACTGGTTTTTATACTGTGCTGATTATATAATGGTATATGTGGGAATATTGAATGATAAGAGTCATTGTTCTCAGTGGATTCACTGTTCTTTTTCAATTGCTTTTTCCTGGTTTTTTCTTCTTTCAACTGGGAATTGTGATTTCTCACTTTCGATAGTCTTGGCTTATAATTTGGTATCCCCTTCCCTGGTTTTAAAATTTTTTACAGTTTTGATAAGATGGTTCCAGATCCCCTCAATGATTGCTGATATTGGCTATTAAAATTATGTGGTTGTGGAAACGTCTCCTTCTGTTCTCTGGTATTGATTTTCATGTCTAGAAATTCTTTGTCTTTTGAATTTGCCATTGCTGACTTGTAAATGAAGGCTTTGGACTAACATATATAAAGAATTAATGATGATGACCCTTTATCATTTTTATACCAGAACTCCATTCACTTTGTATGTAATTTGTAACATGTCAGCTACCACTTATTTTGCTAACTAAATTAATATGAAGTTCTGTACTGGGTGTTCTGGGAAATATGAAAGAAACCTGCATGGTTCTTACCTCAGAAAAGTTTTTAGTGTGATTGTAATAAGGCAGTTACATGATAAGTTTGATAACCTCTGAAAAGAGTTAAATAACATAACACCAGAATATGAGCGATATCAGGAAGCAGCATTGAAAAGTATACCGAGTGCTGAATAATTGGGAAGATTAGGGTCATAAGTTAAAAGAAAATTAATCTTTCCTAACCTCTCTCTATTTACTATCTCATATTTTTTATATGTACTTTCAGAAATATCTCGTATTTTTTTAGTAATATGTCATTTTCAAATTAGGAAAGTGTACAGAGTATGTTTGGGAGCAAAAGGCTTTTCCAGTGTACTCTCTTTAGACTTTTTTTTTTTTTTTTAAATATACTGTTTATATATATTTTAAAAGATGCTTAGATTACATAAATGTTAATCTTTAGACTTTTAAATACATTTTCCTTCCAGTTATTCTGGTATATGCACGATCCTTTTTTTTTGGATCTTAATTCCTACTGTGTTTCCTATATCTATTCCTTTTGTTGGTTATCTGTGACTCTAATTTCTTTCTCTCTCCTCTTTTATCCTTTTAAATGGCATCATTAATGAAATTTTCCGTTGTTTCTGTCTCATCTTTATCTTTAGCTTGTCTCTTTACTGAAAGTAATGCTGTCAGTGTAACTTAATATTGATGTTCTTAGATCATTTTGTGCTCTGTCACTGCCCTGAACTCTGCTCTTCAGTATCCTTACCCCTGGAAACTTATGGCTATGGCACTAACTACCCACTATCAGTAGGTTTTGCTTTTGGTCCTCACATGTATTAGAACATCACCTATTTTCTAATTCACCCCGTCTTCATTCTATATATTTATTAAAACTAGTATATTCCTTTTCCTATTAGCTTGTTCCTTAATGTTTAGAATCAGGCTTAGTATCTTTAATTTCTTTGTACTCATAGTATTTCTAAAAGGGGAGAATCAGAGTTAAATACTGGGGAACATGACCTAAGTTACTCTCAAATTTGTCATAATTTACCATTGCCTCCTACATTCAAATTAGATTCCTGTCTTTCTTGGTCTCTCTTATTGTGGTGGCACTAAAGAAGAAGTGAAAGGAAATTCGTCTGGCTGGACGGCAGAGAATGAGGAAACATATAGAAGTTTAAGCTGATACTCTTATGTTAATTGTTAACTATCCTTATTCTGAGTCTCAGGAAGCAGGAGGGTGCAACAATCTGAATAAAGCAGCTAGGTGAAGACTACCCCATCCCTGTCATACGCTAAACAACTGTCAGTGATTTCCTAATTCCTGCCTTCTCCCTACCATTCTGATCCTCATTACAAAAATATTAGGGACTGTAAAACACATTTGAACATTAGCATATGTTGCTAATATTATATTAATTATTTAGCACACAAAACATGAATTCACTGGTTATGTTCGAGATTATAATTATTTTAGACTTAGTGAAGTAAACAGTCTGGAGCAGAAATTTTTCTGCATTTGGTTTACACTATATTAGACTAATGAACAGACATTAATGCTTTCTAGACTTTTCCTGTTTGGTCACATGATTTAGATAGGCTTTTGAATTATTGAGAAATCCCTTAGAATGAGGTCCTTAACCTGGGATTTAATGGGATCCCTGAACCACCTGAAAGTGGAAGCAAAATATTGTACCTAAGTATGTATATATGTGCATTTTTTTCTAAGAAAAGAGTATTCATGGCTTTCATAAGATTTTCAAAAGGTTCCTGACTCAAAATAGATTAAGAAACTTTGCCTTAATTTTGTAGAATTTTCTAGGTTGGGTGTCATTTTATAATTCATTACTTACATTACTGGTGAGCACTTAGAGCTCTGATCACTCAGCACAGCAGGTGATAGGATTGTTTTTCAAATTTCACTAACAAAGCAATAATATCTAATATAACCAAGGAGATATTACTGGTTAGATCTTGGTTCCATAGGAGGGTGGAATTTATTTGAGACAGAATAAAGTGGTGTTAGTTATAATAAGAATTTTTTCAGCTCCACTGTGATTATATGCTATTTAATTTCCCCAAACCATTGGATTAATAAATATGGTACTTATTATTCCAAAATCTTGTCAAAATTTATCACCATTTGAACCTTTTTGATAAAGCCATGAAATCTTTTCTTGGTAATATTTCTGTTATTTGGCTTATAAAATGTTGGGTAAGCTGATACAAAAGAATTTTATGTTATAGCTTTGATTCTGGTTTTGTTTTCAGAACTCTTCATCTTGGCTTATACCTATCCTGCCTGATATGCTGCGACACATTTTTCAGTTTTGTGTTTTAGAAAGCAGCCAGGAAATTCTGGACCTCATTCATAAGGTACATACTGAAATAGTAACTGTAGATTTTTTTAAAAGACAGTTTTCATAATTGCTGTCCTGTTAGTCATGGATTTTAAGAAATTAGTAATCAACCAAGAGATTTGAAAAGTGTGGGAATCTATAAGAATGAAATGAGAAAATAGGCTCTTATGGAATGTAATATTTAAGTCCTGATTGGCCATGCTTCTTCTTCCTCTTTGTGACCTGCCACGCAAGTGTTTTAAGTACTTTCTGATAGCTTCAATACAAAAAATAAAATGAAGGAAAGACTGCTTTTCTCTATCATTCATTTTGTTTGTCTATCCAATATGCTTATTGATCCTGGAAACTATCTTTTGGGAATCTGTTGATATATATAGTGTGTGATTTTCATAGTTTGACATCTACCTTTTTAAGCAAGATTGGCCATAATGTCTTGAAATCTTTTAAGGAAGAGTCATTTGCTATTGACTAGCATTTCTAGGGGAAATGGCACTTTAGAATCTGTTAATTTTGAATTGCTGGCCTGTGAGGTGGCCCATTGTTAACAGACTTGGATTAACTTTGGTATTATTTCTCTATTTTAGTCCAAATCCATTTAATTAATGTCAAGTATCACGAAATGAACTTTCTGAGTAAGATCATGAATCAAGGCTTATTATGCTTTTAATCTATACTAAGATATTACCACCTATAAATTTAGCAGAGGATATATTCATCAGGATCTGTTAGATCTTGAAGGGTGTGTTGAATATTGGAGTGCTTTACTATTTTCTTATGATATATGCAGAGGATTTCAGAGACTTATTGATATTTAACAATGCAGTTATTTTATGGGCATATTTCATTTTAAATGGTTTTCATAAAACATTCAAGAAAATTCTTTGTATTCCTAGTTCACTTGTTAAAAGTAGATGAACCTATTAAAAATTATAGTATTTCAAAATAAGCCTCTATTGAATTTTAAAATTAATCTCTGTTATTTACTACTTCTTTTTGTTATTATTTTTAATCCCTAAAAATAAGTATTTGGTTTTATTAGGATTTATTAGAAAAATTCTACTTTCGCTTTTCCCTTTTACTGTATAGGTTTGGATGGAACTATTGAGCAAGGCTTCAGTACAATATGTGGTAGCAGCTGCTTGCCCATGGATGGGTGCTTGGCTTTGCTTAATGATGCAGCCATCTCATTTACCTATTGATTTAAATATGCTGCTGGAAGTAAAAGCTAGAGCCAAGGTAAGTCTAGAGGAACATAATGTATTTTGTATGTTCAGCTCATAATTATCAATATGCTATCTATATAAGAACTTTGTTTTGCTCTGTTTATAAGTGTGATTTAATTAATTTAACATAATTAAGGGAAATTATTTTACTAGGAGCTTAACAAAATACATAGTAATTTTTATCATTAAAAATGAAAATATCTGTATTTTACTGAAATATAGTTTTTTTTTTATCTTGCCTATTAAATTTTAATGATTAATTTTTAAATATTGGGGATTATTTTTCCTTTTTCCATCTAGGAAAAAACAGGTGGCAAGGTACGCCAAGGCCAAAGCCAGAGTAAAGAAGTACTTCAAGAGTATATTGCAGGTGCAGATACCATCATGGAAGACCCAGCCACTAGGGATTTTGTGGTTATGCGGGCTAGAATGATGGCAGCCAAGTGAGTATACACCAGGTGTTGAGTAATCATGATTCGCAGTTATGGCTATCAAAGGCAATATAACTAAATGATTCTTCTGCTCTATCAATCCTTTCTTCATCCTACTAGTTACAGAGTAAGAAAGTAGTTTTAATATTTTTGAAGTTTTAAAGTAAGATTTATATCTCTTTATGAAGATAAAATAGGAGTTATATTTTCCTTGAAAAATTATGGCTTCAATAGAGGAAATTTTACTTCAAGTAATTTCTATAGTAACTCTATTTTTTTTCTTCCTTTCTTCATCTTAGGTTGTTAGGAGCACTTTGTTGCTGTATTTGTGATCCAGGTGTTAACATGGTAACCCAAGAAATCAAACCAGCTGAATCTCTTGGCCAGTTACTACTCTTCCATTTAAACTCCAAATCTGCTTTACAGAGGATTAGTGTTGCTTTGGTAATCTGTGAATGGGCTGCTTTACAAAAGGTAAGATTTTACTCAAAAAGTAATGAAAACAAATTTAGTAAACCATTAGCAGTTAGGATTATTTGCATTATATTTTACAACAGAAAAGTGAAATATTTCTCTCTAAAAAGTCTACCGATTATAGAAAAGCATTCCAAATTATATTGAAACATTATTTCTCTCCTATTTACCTTTAACCCTAGACTTTTTTCATAGAACCTCCACTTTCAAACCTGAGGCTAGTGGTGTCCATACTTAATAATTGCTCTTATCCTACAGTGTGTTAAAAATGTCCCTATTAAAAATATGTATATGTATGGAAGTAGTCCAGAAACTGTTGAGCATTCATTCCTCTCTATCTCTCAGATATCACTGAAAATTACAAAAGAGGCTTTGAGTATCAGAGGCCCATTTGTATCATTAGTAGCAAGGGCAGAATTTTTGGTCACAGAAAGAATAAAATCTTCACATTTAACTCAAAAATCTTCATGTTTATAAATAAGCCATTGCCTTGTAGCTCCTTTAACTTCTAAAGTAAGATGTATAATTTTGTATAAGACTTGCTTCTGTAAATCAAAGAAACTTCCTGCAGGCTTTGTTTATTCCACTGGCTGGAATTCTGGAAATTTAACTGTCTGCACTTGCTGTGTGCTGTGAGAGTTGCCTATTACTGCCTCTTAGCAGTTTGTCAAAACTATGTCTAAAAGTAATTGAGCCATGCTTTATTGTAACTGAGACCCCAGCTTTGCCTCTGGAAAGAAGCAAGGCTCATCTATCTGATTTTAGGCAGGAGTTAGTGTGCTGGAGAGGCAGTGATGCTGTGTTTTTGTGCCTCTCAGACTCAGCAGCAAGTGTTGACAGTTCGGTTTCTGGACCCTCACAGAGCTTCTCTGGACTTACTCTGTGAAGCCCAGGCTGATCACCCAGATCTCACAGAACCCCTCATGGCTCACCACTGAGGCCATTCCCCCTCTGGTTGGGGCAGGCAGCAACCAGAGAGAGGGAGGAAGGGTTAGTTAAATTTGGGGGCAGGTGAGTAGCTTTTAAATTATATATCCATTTCTGCAGTATGGCATGTAAAGCTGTGGGCTCAACTGTTAAGAAATCTAATAATGAGTTTTTAAATAACATTTTTAGTGCATGCTAAGTGTTCTTTTCTGACTGATTTCTTTTTACAGTTACATTCTTTTATATCTGTGCTATAAATTATTTGAGTAAAGTGAGAATTAATTAGGTAGAAATTTAATGGAATTGTAATAGTTCCATGTGCATGTTCTCTAGTCATTCATTTAGAATAGTTTGGGTATAATACCATTTCTCTTTGTGCAACTGTGTTGTTCTGGGAGATTACAGAAGATAGATTCAAGCTCAGTAGGAATTTAGAAGTCAATCTGCAGCTGACGGATTTATGCATCAATAGAACTGTGTGTGTGTGTGTGTGTATATATAAATTTGCCCTAAATATTTGTTGTTTGTTATATTTTAGGAATGTAAAGCTGTTACCCTAGCTGTGCAGCCACGTTTACTTGATGTCCTTTCAGAACATTTATATTATGATGAAATTGCCGTTCCATTCACACGAATGCAGAATGAGTGTAAACAGCTTATTTCATCATTAGCTGATGTACATATTGAAGTTGGTACTAGAGTAAACCACAGTGTTTTTACAATAGATCAAGCTAATGACCTGGTGAGTAAAGAAGTAACTTTCTTAATTTTAGGTAGAGCATAAAAAAGAGATTTGTCCTGTCATCTTTACTATAAAATCACACTAATCTGTTTGTGGCTTGGTAGCTTCTCTTTCTTATCCTTTAGAAAGGTTAGTTCATTGTATCAACTTCCTGAAATAAGAGGATAGGGAGGAATATTTTTTCCCCTGAAATTCTGACAAATTAATACACTTTAATTAGGAAAAGCTATTACATTTTTTCATCATTTCTCAGTCTTTAAGACTGGAAAAATTGTTTCAACAACTTTCTTCTATATCCAGCCCCCAACATTTTATAATGAAATTTTCATATGCACAGAAAAAGTGAAACAATTACACAGTGAACACATATATATACCAAATAGATTTTACAGTGTTACATTTCACAGAATTTGCTTTGTTACATATATATTCATCAATCTAAGCCTCTATCTGGCCATCAGTCCATCTTAATTTTTTGACACATTTCTAAGTTGCAGACATCAGTACACTTCACTGCTAAGGACTGCCATAGGTATATCATTAAGTTCACTGTTTGTGGTTTTTTGTTCTTCTTTGAGGTAAAATTTATATGCCATGAAATGCACAAGTCTTAAGTGGAGCATTTGATGAGTTTTGATAGATGCATATATTCATGAAACCGAAACTCTTATCAAGATATAGGACATTATCATCACCCCTTCCCAGTCAATGTCTCCCTCTCCCTAACTCACAGTAACAATTTTTCTGATTTTTCCTCAACCATAGATTAGTTTTGCCTGTTTTAGAATTTCATATAAATGGACTCAAACTATGTGATTTTTAGTGTAAGGATTTTTCTGGCATATTTTTGAGAATCATCCATGTTATTGCTGAGTTTTATTCCGTTGTATGAATATACCACAATTAGTTCAAGCTATTCTCCTTTACCCACTGGATTGATTTAGCACCTTTGACAAAAATCGACAGTATAAGTGTGGATATAGATTTGGTCACTCTATTATGTTCAATCTGTTTGTCTCTCCTAATGCTAGTGGACACTTAGATTGTTTCCAGATTTTGACTGTTATGAATAAAACTGATATAAACATTCTTGTACTAGTCTTTTTATGGATATATGTTTTCATTTCTCTTGGGTAAATGCTTAAGAGTGGGATTACCAAGTTATAAGGTAGGTGTGTGTTTAGTTTTTTTTAAAAGAACTGAAAACCATTTCTCAAATTGGTTTATTGTTTTACCCTCCAACCAATAATATATGAGAGTTCTGGATCTTCCACATTTATTACCAACATTTGGTAATAATGTTCAGTCTTTTTCATTTTAGCCATTCTGGTAGGTGTGCAATGGTGTCATTGTGGTTTTAGTGTGCATTTCCCTGATGACTAATGATATTGAACACTTTTTCCTGTCTTATTGGCCATTTGTAAATCTTGTTTTTTTGAGGTGTCTATTCAAATCTTCTGATTCAGGAACCTCTGCCAACCCCCAAATGGTACAGGTTATTTGCATATGTTTTCTTGTAAAGCTCTGTAATTTTAGCTTTTACATTTAGGTCTGTTTTCCATCTTTTTACTTTTTTAAATTTTTGTATTTATTTATTTTTCTTTCATTCATTCATTCGGTACCAGGGCCAGGGATTGAACCTGGAACCTTGTATGTGGGAAGCCGGCACTCAACCACTGAGCTTCATCAGCTTCCCCAAGTTATTTTTTTTCATTTGTTTGTTGTTTGTTTTGTTTTTAGCAAGTACTGGAGATTGAACCCGGGACCTTGAATGTGAGAAGCTAGCACTCAACCGCTTGAGCTACATCTGCTCCCTGTGTTGTTCATCTTAAATTAATTTTTGTTATAGTATAAAGTAGAGGTTGAGTTTTGTTTGTTTTCATATACATATGCAGATTTTCCAGCATCATTTATTTAAAAGACTTTCCACTGGATTGATTTAGCACCTTTGACAAAAATCGACAATATAAGTATGGATATAGATTTGGTCACTCTATTATGTTCAATCTGTTTGTCTCTCCTAATGCTAGTAACAGTGTCTTGATTACTGCAGCATGTAATTAGTAAGTCCTTGAGGTCAGGTAGTGTTAGACAGTTCTTTCTTCTTTGAGTTATAGGACTAGAAATTGAGTGACTTTACTTGTGCTGGTCCCTGTGAAATAGCAATCTTCATTTCTTATCCACCCACCCCCCCTTTTTTGGGGGGGGTCCAGTGTCCAGGGATTGAACCCAGGACCTTGTATGTGGGAAGCTGGTGCTCAACCACTGAGCCACATTGGCTTCCCTGAGTAGGTTTTATTGTTAGTTTTTGTTTTTTTTCCAGGAGGCACCAGGAACTGAACCTGGGACCTCCCAGGTAGAAGGCAGTTGTTCAACTGCTTGAACCACATCCGCCGCCCCCCCTTTCTAAATGTAAAGAATAATGTATTTGAAATGTTTTGTTTTTCTCAACTATGATGCATATATCAGAACTTCCTTTCTGTGGCTGAATAATTTACCATTGTGTATATATACCACATTTTGTTTATCCATTCTTCTGTTGATTGGGTTGCTTCCGTCTTTTGGCAGTTGTGAATGCCACTATGAATCTTTGGAGAAATATCTATTCAAGTTTATTGTCCAGTTTTAAATTGCATTGCCTATTTGTTGTTGAGTTGGAGGATTTCTTTATATATTCTGGTTATGAAACCCTTTTGGATATGTGGTTTCCAAAGATTTTCTCCCATTCTGTAGTTTATCCTATTTGGGGTTTGTGTTGCTTCTTAAATGTGTATGCACAAGTCTTTCATTAAATTTGGGAAGTTTTCTGCCATTATATCTTTGAATATTCCTTCTGCCCCTTCTCTCTTTCTTCACCTTCTGGGATTCCCATAATATGTTTATTGGTATGATTGATGGTGTCTCACAGGTCTCTTAGGCTCTGTCACCTTTCTTTCTTCTCCTCAGCCTTCAATTGTCTTGTCATCTAGATCACTGATTCTTTCTTCCACCAGCTCCAATCTACTGTTGAAACACTCTAGGGCATATTTCATTTCAGTTATTGTCCTCTTCAACTCCAGTATTTCTTTCTGTTTGTTTTCTTTTAAAATTTCTATTTCTTTATTGAGATTCCCATTTGTTCATTGTTTTACTTATATCCTTTATTTCTTTCTCTGTGTGTTTTCTTTATCTCCTTGAGCATACTGAGGGTCATTTTTTTTTTTTTAATCTTTGTCAACTATCTCCAAAGTCTGATCTTCTTCATTGATGGTTTCTGGTTTTTTTATCTTGTTCATTTGGATGGGCCATCATTTCATTTTTCTTTGTCTTGTAATCTTTTGTTGCACATGATTTATTTTAATATTTTAAAGTTTTAGTTCTAGGATTTAGTCCCTGGGCTGTCTGTTCCTTAAGTTTGTATCTAGATAGTGATATGACAGATTTCCTGAGTGCCAGGAGCTAACAAACAAACAAATGTTAAAAAAAAAAAAAAAAAGGGAAACGGATGTGGCTCAAGAAGTTCGGCGTCCGTCTACCATATGGAGAGACCGGGGTTCGATCCCCGGGACTTCCCGGTAAAAAAAAAAAAAAAAAAAAAAAAGTTTTACAGTTTCTGCAAATTGGCTCAGTGTTGGCTGGTGGTGTTCTTCAGAGTTGAACCTTCCTATCAAGTAGATTAGCCTGAGGTAAATTTGAAGTACAGGATCCTCTGTCTTTCCTGAGCCAGTGCTTTGTCCTGGGCTTGTGCTTGCTTATGGCTTAAGGAATTCTCCCATTAACAGCAATTTGAATGTTCTGTTTGATCCTTATGAAATAGACTCTCCCTTTCCTGGTTGCTCTGTTTTAAAGCAGGTAATCCTTTGACCTAGGCCACTTTGACTTAATTGTTTCTTAGACTCTTTTAGCTGTCTGCAAATTGCTTCTGTCTGCAGGGTGTGTGTCACTGGTAGATTGATACTGACATACAAGCACCCCAGTATGCTCATAGGAGCTAATCTTCTCCCTCCAGAACATGGCTAGGGACCCACAATGGGACCTCTGCTTGGCTGCACAGAGCTCTGGGAAGGGGTGGCGGGGACCAGCATGGTGCCATGAGCTTCTCCCACCATTTTTAACTTCATTTTCTTGATCCAGCACTTGCCCAGTTATTGCAACCCTTAACTGCTCTTTGGAAAGAGGAAAATGTGCCTGCCAATTTGTGTGTTGGAACAGTGCCCTGAAGCATCTTATACCACCATTTTGGTCAACTGGAACCTCAGATCTGGGAATTTTTCTCCTTAAACCTCATCAAATGGCACCTTCTTCAAACTTTTCTTAGTCAAACCCTCTATTCCCAATTAAGCTCTTGTGTTCTCTTTCATCACCTTCATCAATTCAGGATTTTTGACCTGAGATGGAAGAGCATAAATATTGGATATCTGGGAGAGAGAGTATTGAGGTAAGGGCACTTTTAAAAGGTGCCTTTGTTAACACCCTCTGCTCTTTGCTTTCATCATTCAATCTCTGTCAATTATGGGCATTTCTCTGATGTCTATCTTGGTAAGATTTCACCTTTTTCACAATTTATTTCTTATCCATGTGCTATGCTATCTCCTCTCTGTTTTATATTCTTCTACCTATTAGACATTTTTACTTGGATATCTTACTGTCACTTCAAACTCAGAACATTCAAAACTGGATTTTTTTAAAAATGGATAGGTGTTCATTGTGTAAACAGTCACAAATCTTGCCAACATTTTCTTTCACAAAGTCCCATGTGTTTCCCTTTTTCTTTCCATTGCCATAGCCCCAAGGCCTTAGCACTTTATGTCTAAGTTCTGACTCTTCTCTAAGGCTACATTGCAGGCTGCCTCTGATAAATTCTGGTTTACTCTTGCGTGGTCCTGTGCCAGACCATTAGAAGTATTTTATTGCCACTTTGAACACATCCTTTCCCTGTTTGATACATTATTTTCTTTCTCCTTGATGTTTAGTTTTCTCTTGTTTTAACACCCTCTCTAAATTCCCTCAGTCTTCATGTCTTTTGTTATTTCTCAAACTTCCTCCACTTTGTCCTAATTATCATTCCTCTAAGCAGAGGTACACAATGCTTTTTCACTTCTGTACTTCACTCACTCTTGCTTGTTTTGGCACCCAAGCTCCTGTTTCCTTCTCCAGGAATTCCCTCCAACATCTATCCCCATTCCCCCATCTCTTAACCTTCCTCTATTTGAACCCTATACTCAGGCCATGACAAACTGCTTTTATTTTCTTGGAAAACGCCCTACTTTTTACCTCCTACCTCAGTTTTTCTACTTGTTAAGATGTCCCTACAACCCTTGACTTACCCGACTTACCCATTCTTTAAAGACTCAGCACAAGACTCTAGCAAGCCTCCATTCTACCCCTAAGCTTAAACAATCTTTTGGTACTCCCACTGCATCTTGCACTTATGTCAGTTATATGTTACATTGTCTTAATTGTTTGCTTATATCTATCCCCAAATTAGTCTCTGCTTTTTTCTGGAGTAGGTTAAGACATTTGGTCTTACTCATCTTTTAGTAGGCAATGAGCAAATTAATTTAATATGGGGGTAATCTGGAAAGCTTTTCCTCATTGCCTAGACTCATTGAAAATTGACAGGAATATATATAGTATATTATCTAGGATGTTTTCAAAATTTTAGTAAAACCCTGTTTCAAGTAAATTTATGCAGTACTCAAATATATAAAAGACAAAAACACAGTAAAACATACAAATGAAAAGTGGTATGTGATCTTGTTCCTTTGTGGTGAACAGATCAAAAAGGTCAAGCAGATATAGCTCAATTTAAAGCCTTTGGTATTTTATAATGATAAAAGAATATCTCACTTATGTGCCTGTTTTGTTTTTCATAATAAAAGGCCAGCATTATTAGTGTTGTCCATAATGGAATCGATAGTTACTAAATCTTAAAAATAGTTTCTCCACTATTACAGGTGTTTCTGACTAGTATTGATCAGACCTGGATATATTTATGGAGGCTTTTGATGATTACTAAACAAGATTAGTTTTGTTATGTAGGCCATTACAGAATCTTTAAATAGTAATTTAAAAATAAATTGAAAAATGTATACGCCCACAAAAACTGGTACTTAAATGTTCATAGCGGCATTATTCATAATAGCCAAAGATAGAAACACCTCAAGCGTCCATTAACTGATGGATAAATAAAATGTGGCATATCCATACAATGGATTATTATTCATCATTATAAAGGAATGAAGTACTGATACATGTTACAGCATGGATGAACCATTGAAAACATTATGCTAACATAAAGAAACCAGTCACAAAAGAGGACATATTGTATGTTTCTGTTCATACAAAATGTCTAGAAGAAGCAAATCTATGGAGACAGAATATAGATATGTTGTTGTATAGTGCTTGGGTGGGGTGCAAATAAGGCTACTAATGAGTATGGGTTTTCTTTTTGGAGTGATAAAAATGTTCTACAATTGTGATAGTTGCACAACTCTGTGAATATACAAAAAACCACTAAATTGTGCGCATTAAATGGATGATTTGTATGTGATGTGTATTATATTTCAATATTATCAAAGATGGATTGAGCAGTCTTTTAATGGTGCTTGTAAAATGGTCTAATAGAAGTCTTGTAGCCTAGACAGCTCTTGGAAATTAAAGAGTTAATTACTTTTGCACTCCTTTTTCCCCTCCTATTGCCTGGGCATTTCCACCATGAGGAAGGTCAAAGAAGGAATAGACCAGTCAGCTGCACTTCCTACTTAGCAACAGCTACCCTAAAAGTTTTTTAATTGACAATGCTCTTTCTGTTCCCTAAAAAGAAGTTTGTGAATTTTGGTTTCCTTAATTAACAGTTTATATTTGCTCTTAGTTTTCTCATTTCACCAAAGTACTGTGTGGGCATTGAGCTTGATTTTCCTTCATACTCATTAGATATATTTAAAGGATAGGTAATTTTGTTCTTTTCAAGAAAATTTGCCTTTCTTGAGGAATATAATGCTAATGTGAAATTGAGATTAAAATAAAGTTTTGTTGGGAAGTGGGAAGTTTTAGATGTTTGTTCACTTTAGTAAGTACTGAAATAATACTAGATATTGTGGAACAGTCAATCAAAACAAAAAGCTTGCTGTCTGTTCTTTAGGAATTTACAGTCTCTTTGGAGGTGATAAAACATTAATGATTTTGAATTTCTTTTTTTAATAGGTCACTACTGTTTTTAACGAAGTCACATCATCTTTCAATTTAAATCCTCAAGTGTTACAGCAGTTAGATGGTAAACGACAGCAGGTCCAAATGACAGTTACAGAGACCAACCTGGAGTGGCATGTGTTGCAGTTGAGAGTGCATACATTTGCAGCATGTGCAGTTGTGAGCTTGCAGCAGCTTCCAGAGAAATTAAATCCTATAATAAAACCATTAATGGAGACGATTAAAAAAGAAGACAATACACTAGTGCAAAACTATGCAGCTCAGTGCATAGCTAAACTACTCCAGCAGTGCACAACAAGGATACCCTGTCCCAATTCAAAGATTATTAAAAACCTCTGTAGCTCACTTTGTGTGGACCCATATCTAACTCCTTGTGTCACATGTCCAGTACCAACACAAAGTGGCCAGGAAACTTCTAAAGGTATATATCTAAAACTTCATTTGGGAGAGAGAAAGAATTAACCAGTTAAATTTGTTTTCAGCTATTTATAGGCATAATTTAAGTACACATTCAATTTATATTAGAGTGTTTTCCAATTCTGAGAATAAAAGTTTGGTTTTGTTATAACAAAACTCCTTGTTAAATGAATTTGTACATGCTGCTAATCAAATCCCAGCCCCCTAAACTCAAATAAGCCATTCCTAAGACAGCTGATATCTGATATAAGGTGACTGAAATCTGTTGTTTACCTTTACTTTCTTCAAAACCATCCTTATAGGGTTTACTATAAAGGCTAGAAAACTTAATTTTAACAAATGTTATTTAATGAAAAAATTTTCCTATATAACGTCTGGTTTCCTAGATTTAGTGAGTGTCTTTTAAGTGAACTCTATTACCTTCAGCAAATAATAGTTTTCCATTTTCATCTGAAGCATGTATATGGAAGATGAGAACTTTCTGTAGGCTGGTCTCAAGGACCAGTGTTTCTCCACATGACAAAGTTCTATATAATTTATTTATTTTTTTTAAATAAGATTTTGGAAAAACACATTGTTGGAAATAGACTTACAGCTTGGGCACAATATAGATCTTGAGAAAAATGTAATAAATTGGAGGAAGAAAATGGACATCTGAATGTTAAACATCTTCAAAATGTAGTAGAGTGATTTATTTTCTCTTGAATGGTATGTGAGGCAGCAATATTTTGTAGTGGGCAATGTTTTTCTGAAATCATGGTGATTTGACAGTTTTTTTTACATAGACCATGGCTTATGTCTAGGAAAAATCATTTTATTTTTAATTAATACACTTTACCTGAAGTTTAATAAATGATCATTTTTACATGTGATGTTTTTTCTTTATAACATAGTTCTACAGCCTTGACTATATTAGATGTGAGAATTTGCAAAGACAAAGCATTTAACTTAAGCATTATAGACTATTCCTTATCTAAAGAAACTGTCATTGGCTTAAAAAAAATTTTAAGCTTGAGAGACATAGTTTTTAAAATATGCACTAATGAAGGATGTTGTTAACGTGGGTAAATGTGGGCAGTGTGAGGAGCGAGGCATATAGGATCCCCTATGTTTTCTATGTAACATTTATGTAATCTAAATATCATTTAAAAATATTAAAAAAATAATAAAATAAAATATATTGCGTGTCTTTTGGAGGAGGAAGCATTTGATCACCTATATTATGGTTAAAAGAAACCTTTTTCCTTACTAGGATCCAACTCAGAAAAAGATGGAATGCACCATACTGTCACCAAGCACAGAGGTATAATTACACTCTATAGGCATCAGAAAGCTGCTTTTGCTATCACAAGTAGGCGAGGTCCTACCCCCAAGGCAATAAAAGCACAAATAGCAGATCTTCCTGCAGGAAGTAGTGGAAATATCCTTGTTGAACTTGATGAGGTAAATAGTTTTTTCTTTCAAATGCTATGATTTTAAAATAACTATCTGGCTCAGAGATTGAGAGCTGAAGTTTTTATGTCAGCTTCACAACTGTGTTTTTAAGTGAAAGGACTGGGGTTAATAAGCTTTTGGGGAGGCGGATGTGGCTCAAATGGTTGGGCGTCCATCTGCCATATGGAGGGACCTGGGTTCGATCCCCGGGACCTCCCAGTAAAATAAAAAAAATATATATAGAAGGCGCATGGGCTGCCAGGCTCTGTGTGCCGCTGAGCCGTCGGGCCCAGGGAGCCAGGCAGCAGGATGATGACGTAACAGGGGAGCGACAAGACGGGATGCTCCGAAAGCTCCAGAAGCCAGGGGCTGAGGTGACGCAGGCAGCAGAATACCTCTCTCCTACATCGGAGGTCTCCAGGATCGAATCCTGGTGAAGACTGGAGGAGGAGGTTGAGAAGAGGTGGCAGGAAACAAACACGGAGAATTGCGCAGCAAATGGACACAAAAACAGCAAATGGGGAAGGGGGGTTTAAGATGGATAAAGTAAATAAATAAATCTTTAAAAATAATAATAATAATAATAAGCTTTTGGAGTACTCCAACAACGTGATCCAGAAAAACCGAAAACTTCTTCAAATTCCTATGCTTCTTATAATTTTTACCAGCTTATCTTTATCTTCTTAGGCAAGAAACCCTCTTGATAGTAGTTAAGTTATTCGTAAATGTAAAATAATTCACTGTCATAGCAGTGACTGCAGAGAGTATGTTAAATAACAGTAAAAGCTAACTTTTCCCCAGTCCTATCAGTGTCAGGAATTCCTCTTGGTAATCAGTGGATAAGTTTAAAAATGTCAAAAATTGTCACCCACTTGACTTTTAATCAACCTGGAATTTATTAAATGTGTAGTGGGAGGTTGGGATTAAACTTAAACTTACTTTTCCATATGAACAGCCAGTTATCCCACTTCCACTTAGCAAAGTCTTTCCCCTTGATATATAATGACACCTTAATTATACATCATGGGAAGCGGCTGTGGCTCAATCAGTAGGGCTCCCGTTTACCATATGGGAGGCCCCGGGTTCGGTTCCCGGGGCCTCCTGGTGAAGGCAAGCCCGCCCGCATGGCGTGGTTAGCTGACCCAGCGAGCACGAGCAGCAAGGGGGGGATAAATGAATAAATAAATAAAATCTTTAAAAAAAAAAAAATAAATAAATAATAATAATAATAATTATACATCATGCTTCGTATATGTGGGGGTCTTTTAGGGCTCTCTATTCTGTTCCAATTGTTCTGCTTGTTCTACAGTAAAGTTTTCTTTAAAGATGAATAATATGCAATGATCAAAAAAGTGTTTGGTTTTGAAAATCATTTAAGTACATTTTTAAGAATGAAATGGAAAAAAAAAAAATGAAATGAATGTTCTAGCTACCTCTTTTGACTGCAAGACCTAAGAAATTATCTGGGTTCGACAGTAAGCTATTAATGCTAAAAGATGTGCTCAATACATTTCTGTAAAATATGTCTATTTTAAGCCTCTTTTTAAGATTAAAAATCTTAGTTTATTATCTATATTTCTTTTCAACATCTTTGAGTGAGGACTTTTTTACTGACTATATCTCCCCTTAATAATTTTAATCATAATTTTATTATGAGTTTTATAACTATTGTTTACATATTCCACTTGGGAATAATTTTAAAAGTATGTATCTTTTTCTTTTGGAACAGTTTTATGGACTATAATTACTACTGAATAAGAAATTATTAATCTTGGTATGAGCTTAAACAGATGCTCTTATTCTGTTCCTTATGTGATATAAATAGGGAGAGATCATTTTATCTCCCTTTCTTCTCTCTAGCTGATAAGTTCCTTTGGAGTAGGGAGAAGAAGAAAAAAAACATATCACTTAGGTCTGTCTCTATCAACAGTGCATTCCTCACCTCAAACCCAAAAAAGTATTTTATTTTTGTACACAAAAACCTAGTTAAGAGATAATTATTGGGGAGCAGATGTAGCTCAGTGGTTGTGTGCCTGCTTCCTATGTATGAGGTCCTGGATTCAATCCCCAGTACCTCCTAAAAACACACACAAAATAAAAAATAAATTTACTTGTTGAAACTGTTTATAGTTGTGATAAAACTGGCTAAACTGGATAATGTTAACATTATGAATTCTTAGACTGCGACTTTTAAATTCTCTTGATTATTTCAAATGCATTAAGTTTTTTTCTGAAATTCTCTTTTCAACTAATATTGAATTTTAGGCCCAGAAGCCTTACCTGGTACAACGGAGAGGAGCTGAATTTGCCTTGACAACAATAGTGAAGCATTTTGGTGGTGAAATGGCAGTGAAGTTGCCACACCTCTGGGATGCTATGGTTGGCCCACTGCGGAATACAATTGACATAAATAATTTTGGTGTGTACATAGTTTTGTTTTGTTTTAATTTCAGTGGATTAAATTATTTATCCCAAACCAGCCTGGTAAGTTTTTAAATGTAAGGTTGTTAAAAACTTTAATTTTTATTTATTTTCATGTCATTTTATATATTTTGCTTCTTATTTTTTTCTGTTGCATATTTAGAAAGAGATACTTGAAATTTATCATTATGTTAAACTTTTTTGGTTGTTTTAAGTGTAGTACCCCAGCACTTAAATTAAGGGCATGGCACTTAATTTTACATTAAAAAGTAAAATAGACTCTCCTATGTTAGATGGAGAGGTGATGAAAATGTTTGTGGTATCTGGATTTTGAAAATTATTTGCAAGGTGCTATGGACTTAAAACAATATATTTTAATAGATGGAAAGTCCCTCCTGGAAAAGGGAGATGGCCCTGCACAAGAATTGGTGAATTCTCTGCAAGTGTTTGAAACAGCAGCAGCTTCAATGGATTCTGAGCTTCATCCCTTGGTAACTAACTAAAGCAAGTGTAGTATTTCTTCTAATACAATAGGTGGTCTTATTAAAAAAAAAAGTCTTAAGGCTTGAAAAATGCACCACTGGTGTCATCTCTAGTAATTGAATTTTCTTTTATATAGTATAACTAGATCTCCCCTTTAATGGTAGCACAACTCTTTTGTGGGCTTTAAGGTAGAGCTGGGTGCATAAATGATAGAAAACCCTCTCTGAGATTCAGAAATATTGGCCAGTGGGGACAGGACTCTGATAACACAGGAGTCAGGGGTGACTAAGGAAGAAAGCTACAGCCTCCATTTTAATTCAGCCTTACAATCTTAATAATATAGTTGCAAGAAAGGGAGAGCACATGTAATAAAACTTCTTTCCAAAATGATTATAAAGGTAATTAAAAGTCATCTTCTAAGATGAAACTACTTAGTTGCAAAAATAGAATACTGGTTTGTGATTTTTGTTTCTAAGAATATTTATTACAAAAAATTGTGATAGAGGGTAAAGGGAAAAAGAATTAAATATCTGGTTTTTCCAGAGACAAGCGTATTGTTGTTTCCATATATCTTGAAATAGGAAGCTCTGCCATAGATATTTTAAAGGCTACAAGCTCTAATTCTCTAACATGAGAGGGAGAACTAGGAGAGATTAAAGAAAAATGATGTTGTGTTTTTTTTTCCTTCTGTTTAATAAAGCACATCCCTTTACTTGTTAAAATTTTGCTGATTTATCACTAATAAAGACACAGAATCCATCCATATGCTTTTATCTTCTTTGGTCAGCAGCATGCATTAGCTGATCTATAAGACTAGTCTGATTGCTGAGCAGGTTTCTGGATCTCACCAACATTAATCTTGGTGTTGCATGCAACAGACATTTAATAATGGGGTATGTCATGGCATGATCAAATGCCTATGGTAAGCCAGTAAGTTAAAGTGAAAACTACCCACCCAAGTATGGTGCCTAGAACAAAATCAGGAACACTCAACTCAAAGAATAAAAAGTATGTACCTAAACCAAACCCAGTGTTTACCAGATTTAGAGGGGGCTGGTGATGTATGGTGCCATTTTCCCAGCCTCAGTAAGAGAATCTTGGAATTGCCTTTTGACATATTCCCCATATATTTGGAAAGAATTGAGTATTCCTGGATGCCTGAAACGGTAATGAACAAGTAAGTTTTCTTGTACCTTTTTTTTCTTTTCATAAAAGAAAAACCATAAGTCTGGATTTATATTAATTTTCTAATGAGGCTATTTTGAGAATGATGTTTTAAGGTAATTGGAAATATTCTTGGATTCAGAGTCACTTAGAATATTGAGAACCTCTCTGAGTATTGGCTATTATAGTTACATTTTAAACAGTAGATTCTCTAGTGAGTATTCTGATTGCTTTAAACTTTGTTTTTAGTTGGTACAGCATTTGCCTCATCTTTATATGTGCCTTCAATACCCCAGCACTGCAGTGAGGCACATGGCTGCTCGTTGTGTGGGTATAATGAGCAAAATAGCTACTATGGAAACAATGAATATTTTTTTGGAGAAGGTTCTTCCATGGCTGGGAGCAATTGATGACAATATCAAACAAGAGGGTGCAATTGAAGCACTTGCCTGTATCCTTTTTCATTCTGACAAACTATTCAGAAATTATACTAATTTTATTTCAGGGTGACTATAATTTTTTTAAGCATTTTATTATAAAAATTTCCCATGGAAAGTTTGAAGAATTACTATTAATCTTAAGAGATCTTTTAAATAGGCAAACATAATTTTATGTACTTTATGAATTATATACTTATTTGGTAACTGATCTATTTATTTGGCTTATAGTCAATGCTAATTAATATTAATCAGGTACTATAGGTAGGTAGTCCCCATACTATAAACATTGTGCTTCCATACTCTGGGAGGAAGACCAAAATGTACTAGATAGTAGAAATAGAAAGGCTTTTGCTAAGGGTATGGCAGCCTCTGAACATTCTTTAATTCGATACAGCTAAAAGATATTTCTGAGAACAAGAAAGTTGGTTGACAAACGTATCAGTAGAAATTTTGAGGGTCAAAAAATGGTAAAGATTGCTTGAGGACTGAGCTTATTGGGCCCTCCATGCCAATTTGTGATTTGTCTAGATCTAAGATCCTGAATTTGGAAATTCCTTACTTACAATATGACTTGCTTTATTTTGACATTGTAAATCTAGAAGCTCATAGAAATGTCTTATGAAAAAGTTTTATTAGTAAAATTTCCCAGATGGAAAACATAATTTATATTATTAATCATGAGAAAGTTATTAATGTTTACAAAAGAGCTGCAGTGTGCAAATACTGCTATAAATGAATCACCTTAAAGTACAATTTCTTGCCTCATAATACTGATGAAAAAATGAAAACCTGTTTTGAAATTATCAATTTTTTTTTGAGAAAACATCTATGACAGAACCATTTGGAAAATTTCCTTAATCACTTATTTAGGTGTTATGGAACAACTCGATGTTGGTATTGTTCCATATATTGTCCTTTTAGTTGTGCCTGTGTTGGGAAGAATGAGTGATCAGACAGACAGTGTAAGATTCATGGCTACGCAGTGCTTTGCAACGCTAATTAGACTCATGCCACTTGAGGTAAGTTGAAGACACTTGCTATATGGACTTAATGTTTTCAATAACTTCATAATAATTAACTCTTTTCAAAGAAGACATGTTGGGGAAAAGGCATTATTTAAAAAGGTTTACATTATAACCATTGAGATTTTTATATTTTAATAAATATTTTTTTCCCTTTTTTTTTTTTTTTTAAACCCAGGGTGTTAATATAATAATCCTTCACGACTTTTTAAAATAGAATTTATTTTTTAGAGCAGTTTTAGACTTAGAGAAAAATTCATCAGAAAGTACAAAGAGTTCCCTTATAGCCCCTCTTCCCTCACATAGTTTCCTGTTACTAACATCTTGCATTAGCATAGTGCATTTGTTACAATTGATGAACCAATATTGATAAGTTAGTTTACATTAGCATTCACTCTGTGTTATACAGTTCGATGAGTTTTCACAAATGCATAATGTCATCTATTCGAAATTATAGTATCATACTAAACAGTTTCACTGCCCTAAAAATTCTTTGTGTTCCACCTATTCATCCCTCCCCTCCACCGAAAACCTTGGCAACCACTGATCTTTTTTTTTTTTTTTTTTTTAATTTTAGTAAAATTTTCCTTTTTAGTCACCTTCAGATATATAATTCATTGGTGTTAACATTCACAATGTTGTGGAGCTGTCACCCTTACCCGTTACCACAACTTTTCCATCACCCCCATCAGAAATTCTGTACCAGTTAAGCTTTAACTTCCTCTTTTATAGCCCTTCCCAGCCCCTGATAACCTGTGTTCTAGTTTCTGAATCTATAAATTTGTTTATTCTCATTGTTTCATATCAAGGACATGATAAGCTATTTGTTCTTTTGTGTCTGGCTTATTTCACTCACCATGAGGTCTTCAAGATTCATCTATGTTATCACAGGCATCAGAACCTTGTTCCTTTTTACAACCGCATAATATCCCATTGTATGTATGTATCACATTTTGCTTATCCATTCATTAGTTGATGGGCACTTGAGCTGCTTCTGTCTTTTGACAATTGTGAATAATGCTATTATGAACATCAGTATGCAAGTATCTGTTCAAGCCCCTGCATTCAATTCTTCTAAGTATATATCCAGAAATGGGATTGCCAGATCATGTGGTTATTCTATACTTAATTTTCTGAGGAAGCACCAAACTATTTTCCACAGTGGCCATACCATTTTACATCATTTCCTTTTGTCACCTTTTTTTTTTTTTTTTTTTTTTTTTAAAGGAGGTACCAGGAATTGAACCCAGGACCTTGTACATGGGAAGCAGGCACTACACTACTGAACTACACCTGCTCCCCCTTTGTCACCGTTTTTAATTTAAATATAAGAAGAAATCAGGAATTATCATTCCTAAAAGAATAATAATTCATTGAGTCTGCTCTAAAATACAAAACTATTAAGTTCCTAAGTTTCTCTGGTAATATTTAGGTAAAGAATCTGGGTTGGAAATTTTTTTTTTTTTTAACTTTATTTTGTACATTTAATAATTGGAAATATAAACAATTAAAAACTAAAAAGGCAACACAGATGAATAAATATATACATTTCTCAATTAAATGTAATGGATACATATAAATTTTTTTTTTAATCAAACAGTATGTTACACAATATATTTGGTTCATAGTAACGCATTCATACAGTATTTGGCCTTTTGTGTCTGGCTTGCTTCGCTCAACATAGTGTCCTCCAGGTTCATCCATGTTGTCATATGCTTTACGACTTCCTTTCTTCTTACAGCTGCATAATATTCCATCGTGTGAATAGACCACAGTTTGTTTATCCATTCAACTGTTGATGGACACCTGGGTTGTTTCCAACTTTTGGCAACGGTGAATAATGTTGCTGTGAACATTGGTGTGCAGATGTCTGTTCGTGTCACTGCTCTCAGTTCTTCTGGGTATATACCCAGTACTGGTATTGCAGGGTCACGTGGCAAGTCTATATTCAACTTCTTTAGGAAATGCCAAACGGTCCTCCATAGTGGAATCCATTCTGCATTCCCACCAACAATGAAGAAGTGTTCCTATCTCTCCACATCCTCTCCAACACTTGTAGTTCTCTGTCTTTTTAATAGTGGCCATTCTGATAGGTATGAAATGATGTCTCATTGTAGTTTTGATTTGCATTTCCCTAATCATGAGTGATGTTGAGACTTCATGTGTTTTTTTGCCATTTGTATTTCTTCTTTGGAGAAATGTCTATTCAAGTCTTTTGCCCATTTTTTAATTGGGTCGTTCGCCTTTTTATTGTTGAGTTGTAACATCTCTTTATATATCCTGGATATTAAACCCTTATCAGATATGTGATTTCCAAATATTCTTTCCCACTGAGTTGGCTGCTTTTTCACCCTTCTGACAAAGTCCTATGAGGTGCAAAAGTGTTTAATTTTGAGGAGGTCCCATTTATCTATTTTTTCTTTTGTTATTTTGTTGCACGTGCTTTGGGTGTAAGGTCCAAGAAACCACCACCTACTACAAGGTCTTGAAGATGTTTCCCTACCTTTTCTTCTAGTAGTTTTATGGTCCTGGCCTTTATATTTAGATCTTTGATCCATTTTAAGTTGATTCTTGTATAGGGGGTGAGATAGGGGTCCTCTTTCATTCTTTTGGTTATAGATATCCAGGTCTCCCAGCACCATTTGTTGAAGAGACTGTTTTTTCCCATTAGTGTGGGCTTGGTAGGTTTGTCAAAAACCAGTTGACTGTATAGGTCAGGGTATATTTCTGGGTTCTCAATTCTATTCCACTGATCGATGTATCTGTCTTTATGCCAGTACCATGCTCTTTTGACCACTGTAGCTTTGTAATATGTTTCAAGGTCAGGCAGTGAAATTCCTCCCGTGTCACTCTTCTTTTTTAGAATGCTTTTGGCTATTCGGGTGCACTTACCCTTCCTGATGAATTTGGTAATTGCCTTCTCTAATTCTGTAAAGTAAGCTGTAGGGATTTTGATTGGTATTGCATTGAATCTATAAATCAGTTTGGGCAAGATTGACATCTTCATGATATTTATTCTTTGGTTTGGAAATTTTTTGTTATATATATTACCACAATTAAAACAAAAATCAAAGTTCCCACCAAAGATTTATGTTAATCAAGAATATTCCGCATTATTTATTTATTTATTTGTAAAGATTTATTTATTTACACAGACACACAGATAAACACCCATTTGGCACTCACTGTCTGGTCCCTCTGTATTCTTCTGTGTCTGCTTGTCTTCTCTTTAAGTGGCTGTAGGAACCTATCCTGGGACCTTCCAGAGTGGGAGAGAGGCGCTCGATCTCTTGTGCCACCTCAGCTCCCTGGTCTGCTGTGTCTCTTATTATCTGTCCTCTGTGTCTCTTTTTGTTGCATCATCTTGATGCACCAGCACTCCACTCAGGCCAGCTTACTGCTCAGGCCAGCTCACCTCATGGGCCAGCTTGCCTTTCACCAGGAGGCCCCAGAAATCGAACCCTGGACCTCCTATATGGTAGATAGGAGGCCAATCACTTGAGCCACATCTGTTTCCCTCCACATTATTTATAATACTGAAGAACTAGAAGCCACTTAAAATATTGAAAATAGGGAATTAGTTATGTGAATATGGAGAGTCCATACAGTGGAAGATACTATGCAGCCATTAAACATAAAGTTTCAGGAAAGCACTTATAAAATGAATTTATAGAGGGAAAAAAACAGGTTACAAAACCAAGTTTTTAGAAAGAGAAGGATAGCAAACAAAATGCTGTTTATCTGTGCAGAAAAAAGATTCTGGGCTGAAGTTTAGATGAAAGGTAAATTTTAGAGTAGAGGTGATAATTGAAACTGAAAAGCAAATGAAGTCTCTGTGAGCTTGTGGAGCAAGAAGACTAGAAGGGAAGGCAGATGTGGCTCAAGTGACTGGGCTCCTGTCTGCCATATAGGAGGTCCAGGGTTTGATGAAAGGCAAGCTGGCCCGAGCAGTGAGCTGACCCTCATGGAGTGTTGGCCCACATGGAGTGCTGGCCTATGTGGTGAGCTGGCCCGCGCAAGAATGCTGGCCTGCACGGAGTGCTGGCCCGTGTGGAGGGCTGGCGCAGCAAGATGACTCAGCAAAATGAGACACAGAGGAGAGACAATGAGAGACGTGGCAGACCAGGGAACTGAGGGTGTACAAGAGATTGAGCAGCCTCTCTCCACTCTGAAGGTTACCGGGATCGGTTCCTGGTACCACCTAAAGAGAAGACAAGCGGACACAGAAGAACACAAGAGAGCAGACAGTGAGCACAAAACGGGGGGGGGGGGGGGAAAAAATAGATAAATAAATCTTAAAACAAAAAAAAAAAGCCTTGATGGCTGAAGTTGGAACATTTTGGAGTACATTCATAGGGCAGAAATAATATGTAGGGCTAATGTAGGAAATAGAATTGGCTTGAAACAAGGTAAGTGCCAGGTCCCTGCCACCAAGCTACTTAATATTTTGATGGGATTAATGTAGTTCAGGAAATGGGTGGACATGCTGTTCATCCATATTGTAATATGTATCAGTACTCCCTTTTTTATTGCTGAATAGTATTCCATTGTATGGACATACCTTACACTGTTTATTGATTTACCACTTGATGTACACTTGGATTATTAATAGCTTTCGGCTATTGTAAATAATGCCATTATAAATACTCAATAGTGGACTTCGGGAAGATGGCAGACTACTAAGACACGGGAATCTCTTCTCCAGAAAAATAGCTAGAGGACAGGCTGAAACAGCCCCGAAAAAGATCTTCTAGGGTTTAAGACAGCAGGCGAAGGATGCACACCACCCAGAGGAGAGAGGGACAGAAGAGGGAAATCACGACAACAGAACCGTGAGTGGGAAGTAGCAGCTTCTGCTGCTGCCGACACCCTCCCCCACACTCTTCAGAATTCCCGGGCCTCTGGGCCTGCGACCACAGACAAAGGAGGCTCCAGGGATCTACCACTACCGGAAAGGGGAGAGAGAGGGACACAGCCTTAGGCAGACTCAGTTTCTGACCTGAAAATTGGGGCTGCGGAAACCACAGACCCTTCCACATGGTGGTTTGCCCTGGGAGCCTACGAAGGACTGGAGAAATCCGACCCTCCCAACCTCCCTCTCTTCTAGCCTGGACTAAAATTGTTGAGGACTCCAAGGGAGAGGGGAGAGAGAGCCTGGGGCTGACCTTGCTTTTGACTCCCAGGTTTGGTCAGCCCTGTCCCTAGAGCCCTTCCAGGCTGGGTGGGGCTGCGCCATTGTTGGCCTTGGAGCCTGCAAGAGGCTAAAGATATACAAACCTCCCAATCTCCTCCTCGACTAACAGGGACTGATTGTTGAGGATTCAGAAGGGAGTGGAAATATTTCTTAGCTGGGAAAAGGGGGGCACTACGAGAGAAGTCTGGAGAACTGTCTCAGAAAGTTTGAATCACAGGGCTCTTAGCCCCCAGACAGGAAGCTCTATCACATTGATCTGGTCTGTGTCACAACAATTATGGTCCAACCAGACATTGAATTGAGAGCTGCCAAACAGCGCCATCTCCTGGCAGACCAAGGAAGTGCACATAAGAAAATTAATAAGAGAGTGTTTTCCTGGTCTCTATAGCCTCCCTGCCCAAGGCCATAGGTAACGACTCTACACCAATTACTGGGTCCAGTGCCCAGTTTTGAGCAACCAGCAGAACAATCCTAACAATCAAGGTTGAGCCAAAAATCAAAGAGCTGTGGTAACTCACAGCCTCCTGCCACTAAAACCCCATAAAAGAGAAAAAGATAGAGCATCTAAGTAAAATATAAACTAACCAGATGCCTAAGCACCAGCAAAAGATTACGAGCCATACTAAGAAAATAGAAGACATGGCCCAAGAAAAGGAATACAGCAAAGTCCCAGAAGAGATGCAGAATTTGAGAGAACTAATCAGTGAGATGAGCACAAATTTCCAAAATCAAATTAATGAGATGAAAGAGAATATAGTTAAAGAGATAAATGACATCAAGAAGTCATTGAGTGAACACAAAGAAAAATTTGAAATCCTGAACAGAAAAGTAACGGAGTTCATGGGAATGAAAGACACAATAGGTGAAGTCAAAAATACATTTGAAGCATACAACAGCAGACTCGAAATGATAGAAGAAAGAATAAGTGATACCGAAGACAGAGCAGCTAAAATTGAAGAGAGAAAAGAACAGAAAAGAATGGAAAAAAATTGAGCAGGGGCTCAGAGAGAACAATGACAACACAAAACGCAAGAACATACGTGTCATGGGAGTTCCAGAAGGGGAAGAGAAAGGAAAAGGGGCAGAAAGAGTATTTGAGGAAATAATAGCTGAAAATTTCCCAACTCTCACGAAAGAAATGAACTTACATGTCCAAGAAGCACACCGTACCCCAATGAGAATAAATCCAAATAGACCTACGGCAAGACACATATTATTCAGAATGTCAAATGTAAAAGATAAAGAGAAAATTCTCAGAGCAGCAAGAGAGAAGCAAACGATCACGTACAAAGGATGTCCAGTAAGACTTAGTGCAGATTTCTCTTCAGAAACCATGGAGGCAAGAAGACAGTGGTATGATACAATTAGGAAACTGAAAGAGAAAAACTGCCAGCCGAGAATTCTTTATCCAGCAAAACTGTCCTTCAAATATGAAGGTGAATATAAAGTATTCACAAACAAAGAGAAACTAAGAGAGTTTTCAAAAAAGAATCCACCTTTGCAGGAAATATTAAAGGAAGCCTTAGAATCTGAAAGAAAAAGACAGGAGAGAGAAGCTTGGAGGAGCGTATAGAAGAAAGAAAAGCAGAAAGGATAACCAAAAGAGTAAAAAGACAAAAACAAGATGATGTATGAAAACCAAAGAATAAAATGGAGGAAATAAGTAGTGCATTTTCAGTAATATCATTGAATGTGAATGGATTAAATTCCCCAATCAAAAGATACAGGCTGACAGAATGGATAAAAAAACATGAGCCATCCACATGCTGCTTACAAGAAACTCACCTCAGACCCAAGGATACAAACCGGCTGAAAGTAAAAGGTTGGAAAAAGATACTCCACGCGAATAGTAAACAGAAAAGAGCAGGGGTAGCTATACTAATATCAGACAAAACAGATTTCAAATGCAAAAAACTGATGAGATGTGGAAGGCTATTATATATTAATCAAAGGGACGGTCCTCCACGAAGATATAACAGTCATAAATATCTACACACCTAACCAGGGTGCCCCAAAATATATGAGACAAACTGGCAAAACTGAAGGGAGAAATAGACATTTCTACAATAATTGCCGGAGACTTCAACACCCCTCTCACATCATTAGATAGAACAACTAGACAGAAGATCAACAAGGAAACAGAGAAATTGAACAATATGATAAACAAGTTAGACCTAACAGACATATACAGAACACTGCATCCAAACTCAGCGGCTTATACATTCTTCTCAAGTGCCCATGAATCTTTCCCCAGGATAGACCACATGTTAGGTCACAGTACAGCTCTCAATAAATATAAAAAGACTGAAATTATACAAAGCACCTTCTCAGATCATAATGGAATGAAACTAGAAATCAATAACAGACCAGAAAAAAGTAAATTTGCAAATGTGTGGAGACTTAACAACACACTCCTAAATATTCAGTGGGTCAAAGAAGAAATTGCAAGGGAAATCAGTAAATATATTGAGACAAATGAAATTGAGAACACAACGTATCAAAACTTATGGGATACAGCGAAGGCAGTCTTGAGAGGGAAATTTATAGCCCTAAATGCCTATATTAAGAAACAAGAAAGAGCTAAACTCAAAGATTTAACAGAACAACTTGAGAAACTGGAAAAAGAACAGCAAACCAATCCCAAAGCAAAAAGAAGGAAAGAAATAATAAAGATTAGAACGGAAATAAATGAAAATGAGAACAGAAAAACAATAGAAAATCAACAAAACCAAAAGCTGGTTCTTTGAGAAGACAATAAAATTGACAAACCCCTCACTAGACTAACAAAGAAAAAAAGAGAGAAGATGCAAATAAATACCATCAGACATGAAAGGGGGGAAATTACAAATGACCTCACAGAAATAAAAAGAATCATAAGAGGATATTATGAGAAAGTATATGCCAACAAACTAGACAACCTGGATGAAATGGACAAATTTCTAGAAACTCATAACCAACCTACACAGACACAACAAGAAATACAAGTACTTAACAAACCAATCACAATTAAGGAGATTGAATCCATAATAAAAAATCTCCCAGCAAAGAAAAGTCCAGGACCAGATGGCTTCACAGGTAAATTCTACCAAGCATTTCTAAAAGAATTAACACCAATCCTGTTTGAACTCTTCCAAAAAATTGAAGAGGACGGAAAATAACCGAACACATTTTATGAAGCCAACATCACCCTAATACCAAAGCCAGATAAAGATTCCACAGGAAAAGAAAATTACAGACCAATCTGTCTCATGAATATAGATGCAAAAATTCTCAACAAAATACTTGCAAATCGAATCCAACAGCATATCAAAAGACTTATACATCACGACCAAGTGGGATTTATTCCTGGCATGCAAGGCTGGTTCAACATAAGAAAATCAATCAATGTAATACACCACATTAACAAATTAAAGGAAAAAAACCACATGATCATCTCAATAGATGCAGAAAAGGCATTCGACAAAATCCAACATCCTTTTTTGATAAAAATACTTCAAAAGATAGGAATAAAAGGAAAATTCCGCAATATGATAAAAGGCATTTATGAAAAACTCACAGCCAACATCATACTCAATGGGGAAATGTTGAAAGCTTTCCCCCTAAGATCAGGAACAAGACAAGGATGCCCACTGTCACCATTGTTATTCAACATTGTACTAGAAGTTCTAGCTAGGGCAATTAGAGAAGACAAAATAATTAAAAGCTTCCAAATAAGAAAAGAGGAAGTAAAACTCTCAGTGTTTGCAGATGACATGATCCTGTACTTAGAAAATCCTGAAGTATCCACAACAAAGCTACTTGAACTAATAAATGAGTTCATCAAAGTGGCAGAATACAAGAGCAACACTCAAAATTCAGTAATGTTTTTGTACACTAGTACTGAACAATCTGAGGAGGAAATCAGGAAAATTCCATTTTCAATAGCAACAAAAAGACTTAAATACCTAGGAATTAATTTAACCAATACAAAACAATGCTAAAAGAAATTTAAAAAGACCTAAACAAATGGAAAGACATTCTGTGTTCATGGATTGGAAGAATAAATATCGTGAAGATGTCAATTTTGTCCTAACTGATTTATAGATTCAATGCAATACCAATCAAAATCCCAACAGCTTACTTTACAGAATTAGAGAAGGCAATTACCAAATTCATCTGGAAGGGTGAGTGTACCCGAATAGCCAAAAGTATTCTAAAAAAAGAAGAGCAATGTGGGAGGAATTTCACTGCCTGACCTTGAAACATATTACAAAGCTACAGTGTTCAAAACAGCATGGTACTGGCATAAAGATAGACATATTGATCAGTGGAATAGAATTGAGAATCCAGAAATATACCCTCACCTATACAGTCAGCTGGTTTTTGACAAACCTACCAAGCCCACGCTAATGGGAAAAAACAGTCTCTTCAACAAATGGTGTTGGGAGAACTGGATATCTATAACCAAAAGAATGAAAGAGGACCCCCATCTCAACCCCTATACAAGAATCAACTCAAAATGGATCAAAGATCTAAATATAAAAGTCAGGACCATAAAACTACTAGAAGAAAAGGTAGGGAAACATCTTCAAGACCTTGTAGTAGGTGGTGGTTTCTTGGACCTTACACCCAAAGCACGTGCAACAAAAGAAAAAGTAGATAAATGGGACCTCCTCAAAATTAAACACTTTTGCACCTCACAGGACTTTATCAGAAGGGTGAAAAGGCAGCCAACTCAATGGGAAAAAATATTTGGAAATCACATATCTGATTAGGGTTTAATATCCAGGATATATAAGGAGATGTTACAACTCAACAATAAAAAGACAAATGACCCAATTAAAAAATGGGCGAAAGACTTGAATAGACATTTCTCCAAAGAAGAAATACAAATGGCAATATACACATGAAGAAATGCTCAACATCACTCATGATTAGGGAAATGCAAATCAAAACTACAATGAGATATCATTTCACACCTATCAGAATGGCCACTAATAAAAAGACAGAGAACTTCAAGTGTTGGATAGGATGTGCAGACATAGGAACACTTCTCCACTGTTGGTGGGAATGCAGGATGGTACAACCACTATAGAGGACTGTTTGGCAATTCCTAAAGAAGTTGAATATAGACTTGCCATGTGACCCTGCAATACCACTACTGAGTATATACCCAGAAGAACTGAGAGCAGTGACTGGAACAGACATCTGCACACCGATGTTCATAGCCACATTATTCACCATTGCCAAAAGTTGGAAACAACCTAGGTGTCCATCAACAGATGAATGGATAAACAAACTGATCTATTCACACGATGGAATATTGTGCAGCTGTAAGAAGAAATGAAGTTATAAAGCATATGGCAACATGGATGAACTTGGAGGACATTATGTTGAGTGAAGCAAGCCAGACACAAAAGGGCAAATACTTTATGAATGCGTTACTATGAACCAAATATATTTTGTAACATATTGTTTGATTAAAAAAAAAAATTTATATGTATCCATTACATTTAATTGAGAAATGTATATATTTATTCATGTGTGTTCACTTTTTAGTTTTTAATTTTTTATATTTTAAATTATTAAATGTACAAAATAAAGTTTAAAAAAATGTTAAAGTAAATAAATAAATACTCAGTAATATGTCTTTGTGTGGACATGTTTTTATCTCTTTTGGATAGATTCCTAGGAATGGAATTCCTGGGTTCTATGGTAAGTTTATGTTTAACTCTTTAAGAATCTGCCAAATTATTTTCCAAAGCAGCAGTACCATTTTACGTTCCTACCAGAGGAGTATGAGTGTAAATTGAGTGGTATCTTTGCAAAAAGTTTTGTTAAATCTGGTAAACTTGAAGGTATCTATCCCACGACCCAGCAAATCCACTCCTAAGTGTATACACTAGAGAAATTCATATACATGTATCAGAATACATATTCAGGAATATTTATTGTAGCATTATTTATAATAATCTAAAACTGGGAAATGCTCAAATGTTCATCAGCAGTAAATATACGTCTATTACGGAATATTATAGTGTAACAAAAACTAGTGACATGTACAATATCAGTAAAACCTAAAATAGGATTCCTTAACTGGGATGCATACTTAAGTGGTAAAGATATAAAGAAAAGTAAGATAGAAATTACCATGAATGTCAATAAGGTGATTACTTCTTGTGAAGAGAGTGAATTGTGATGGATTCATCTAGGGTGATGGCATAGCTATTTTTCTTGACTTGGTAATTGTTTTACATATGTTTGTTTCATAATTTATTAAGCTGTATATTTGTTTATACATTTATCTGTATGTATATTATTATTTCACAATGAAAAATGTTAAAATAGCCATCATGACAAAAAAATACTAGGACTAGTGTATCAAAAGACCTAGGTGTCACAACAGGATTTTATCACCCATATACATACAGATCTCCAGCTTGGAACAATTACTCCTGCTTTGATCCCTAAATAAAAACCTCATTATAGGGAAGCCAACATGAGTCAAGTGATTGTGCTCTAGCCTAACACATGGGAGGTCCCTAGCTCAGTTCCCGGTGCTTCCTAAAGAAGACAGCGAGCTGGCGCAATGGACAGACGCGGGAAGCTGATGCAACAACAAAATATCATAATGAGAGACACAACAAAGCAGGGAGTGGAAGATCTTGGTACCTCCTAAAGAAGAAAAGAAAGCGAGCTGGCGCGACAAGTAGGCACAGCAAGCTGATGCAACAAGATGACGCAACAAGAGGCACAAGAAGAAAAACACAATGAGAGACACAACAAAGCAGGGAACGGAGGTGGCTCAAGAGATTAGGCACCTCCCTCCCAAATCGGAGGTCCTGGGTTCGGTTTCCATTGCCTCCTAAAGAAACAAGGAAGATAAACAGACAAAGCAAGTGCAAACAATGATGGGGTGGGGAGAAATAAATAAAAGTAAATTAAAAAAAAAAAAAAATTTTTTTTTTTAAATCTCATTGTAAATGTTAGTGAGCAGTTTGATTTCAGATATATTTTATAGTATTTCTGAAATATAGTTTTTAAAATCCCAGTTGTGGATTTTCAGTGGCCCTAGTGGTTTATAACCAATTTCAAAAATTCTTCTGGTGATTATACTAAAAGCCATTGATTGTGCACTTTGGATGGATTGTATGGTATGTGACTATATCTCAATAAAACTGCCTTAAAAAAAAAAAAATAGTCCTAGGTATTTGTTACCAGAACTGTTTCTGTCCTCTGTTTCCTAGATCTTATGCAATTTGTTTAACTTCTGCCTCCCCCCTCCCTTTTTTTTAGAGTTAATAGTTTATTTAGGAGGCAAGTAAAGACAATAACTTTAGGCTTTTTAAAAATCAAGTGTCATCTCTTACCTGTAAAATGAATAGGTTATACTTAGTCCTATTGGACCTTTTTAGTTTTGGAATCAGTGTGTAATGAGTAGCCATCATGTGCTCTTTGAGCAAAGGAGTGGATGATGAAATCAGTGTTTCAGGAAAATTAGTCTAATAGCTATTTGTGAAATAGAATGGAAAATGTCCCAAAACAGAGCCCAGATCCACTGTGTAGACAACAGTGATAGCAGTAGGCATTCTGAGGGTTGTTTGTTTTTTGAGGGAGAATAACAGTATGATTGGCAAAGAAAAGAGATTTTGAACTTTAGAGATTGAGAAAAGATTGGTAGGGTTCCCTTTGATAGATTTGAACATTAAAAGAATATGATGCTATATTGCTTTTGGCCATGATGGGGAAAAAAAGAGACATGATTTATCCTCCAATCTTAACTAGAAAACTGGATAAAATATATCAAATAACAGTTTTTCAGACATTGGACAACAGGCAGCAGAGGATAGTGATCCATGAGAGAATGGAAACCAAAGAAATGCCCTAGGTTACTGCCTAATAAATTTCCAGGACATAGCACAAGGAAGGGAAACCCAAACAGAACCCAGCAGTCTTGCTGAATTGAAGAGTCGAATTCAATTCAGAATTTTGGGAGCATAAGATGGCTAAAATTTGCAAGGCAGAGGAAGAGGAGGTAGCTATAGAGAGAGAAAGCTTCAGAGGTCTGCACAGGCGTCCCCTCATCTTTGGCTTCTCATACACATTCATCTGTGCATGTGTATGAGAAGACTTTTGAGGCCGAGGAAAGCATTACCAGAAAGGAATAGGTGGAATGATTCCCAGAGCTCCCAGAGGGCATGTGGAATAGTTTGTATTCCCATCAAGCAGCATAGAAAGGCCTTCTACCACACAGGGCATTGGGTAGAATCCTCAAAAGTATACTGTAGTGAGACCAAATTAGCCTTTGACTAAAGACTGAACTGGATCTGCCTTAACAAAGGTTAAAAACAAACCTTGAAAGGATAAAATTGATTACTTGTAGCTTAACTCTGTTCTAGGAAAAAAGCCTCCCAGTATTTAAAGGAATAAAAACAATCCACTATAAAATCAGTCATTTTACAACAGTGTAAAATAAACCATGTTTAGCATCCAACCAGAAAATTAGTGGGCATGAAAATATGTTTACTAACCAGGAGAGTTAATTCAAAGTCGGTATAGGGTTTCTGTTTGGGCAGATGGGAAAATTTTAGTAATAGGAGGTGTTAAGGATACCATAACATAGTATATGTGATTAATCCCACTGAGTGGTATGCTTGAGTGTGGTTGAGATGGGAAAGTTTATGTTGTATATATGTGTCTACAGACAGAGAGAGAGAGAGAAAGAGAGGAACTAAAATGACAATGACAACTAAATGCAATACATGATCCTGGACAGGACCTAACAAGGGAGGTGAGAAGTCTCATAGGGTTATTATTGAGGAATATGAAAAAAAAAAAAAAAAAAAAAGAATAAAGCCTGTAAACTATATATCAATGTTAAACTTCTTGAACTTGATAACTGCCATTAAGGGGGTTATGTAAGTGGATATCTTTGCTCTTAGGAAATGTACATGGCAGTACTAAGGGGTCAAGGAACATGATATATAAAACGCACACTCAAAAGTACAGAAAATGGATTGATAAATAGGTGAGTAGATGGATAGAGTAATTGATAGCTAGAATGATACGTCAAATGTGGCTAAATGTTAAAATTGGTATATCTGGGGGGATAGGGGAATATTTGAGTTCTCTATATGTGGTTTGTATTTGTAAACTGTCCTGTAAGCTTGAAAGTATTTGAAAATATAAAGTTTTTAAAAAATATTTTCCATTATTCAAGAAGATGGGGCATATGAATGTGATGAGAAAAACTGAAAGTAGAAAAAAGACCCAAATTGAACTTCTAGAGATGAAAAATACAATAACAAATTAAGAGACACTGGATGAGATTAATAGCAGATTAGATGCTGCAGAAGAAAATGAATTTGAAGACAGCAATAGAAATAAGAATGCCATGCAAGTTCATTTCTGTTTCACTTTATCTTGATTTCCTCTGTTAAGTCTTTATAGGAAGAATTATGTAATTTTCTGAATAAATACTATTAAGAAATCTGGGAATATCAACCAGTGATTTTTACAAAAGCTCTAATTACCTGAACTGTTACAAACTCTTGCTGATTTTATAGGAATTGGAGTGAGGAACACACTAAGGGGTTCCTGACACTGAGCAAAATTTATGACTTTTGAGCTTAGGATTTCATTATTAGGCAATAGACTTAAATATGTTTTTTATGTCTGGTTGTCATTTATTAAAAATTCCATGAGGATAAATGTTTGAAGATTTTGTTATTTCTTTGAAAAGCATTGTACATAAAAGCTTCATTTTGATGACGATTATACTGTTAGTGTGCTAAAATCTTATTTTTGATCTTAATATATAAACCTGTTAAACCTAAAATAATTTAAAAATATACTTTCTGCTCCTATTGAAGATTCAGTGTACATAACTCACTTCCTTGCTACTATTTCTAGTCTTATATGGAATATATATTTTAATTAAATTTAATTGAAACTCTGTTTTCAGAATTTTATATTTCTAACTTTAGAGACGTCCTAGGGCAGTAGTTCTCAAACTTTGTGATCTCAGGAGTCCTTTTACACTATTAAAAACTGAGAACCCTAATAGCTTCTCTTTCTTATATTTTCTGTAATAGAAATGAAATTGGAGAAATTTGGAAACAATTCTTTTAAAGAACAATAATGAACCCATTGTTGCCATAAGTAACATTTTTTATGAAAAAAAAAAAGTACAAAAAATAAATTAGTGAGACACGAGGCATTGTTTTACATTTTTGCAAATCTCTTTTATGTCTGGTTCTGTAGTAGATAACTGGATCCTCATATTTACTTGGATATTCAGTCTGTTGTTTTGGTTCAGACAGATGAAGAAAATCCAGCCTTAAGAGAAATGTAGTTGGAAAAGGGAGCCTTTTCAAATAATTAGGGATATTCTTCTATCTGATTGCAGAACAAAACTTGAAAAGAGGAAGTTTATTAAATGTTATTTGCCGTTAAGAATCTAAAATCCTATCGGTGATGTTTTCATACTCTGTTACATTATAATTCATTGGTATATCTTGTACTTTTGAATGGATTCTTACCCATACATATTTTTTAACATTATATATTCATCATTTGGAAAATACTGGTTCATTGTATTATGTGGGTATTCCAAAATTGACATATTTCATTATACAATATTTTTTTAAAAGTCACATTCATTATCCTCACCCAAAGGAACTTTTTTTTAAATATTAGAAAACTGTCAAGCTCACAATTCTGAATTTCTCTTGAACACTTGAATTTTATCATTGGCAAAAATATGTCAGTTGTTTTCGTTGAAGTGATAGGTTCCACTTTGTTCATTTGTGAGAAAATGTTAGCCAAATAACCACATTGTAATAACCATAGTTTTTCAATCCTAGTGAAAGGACTGTTCCATGAAAAAGGGCTGGTTTAGCTTAGAATTTAAACAATCTCACAAGTGCTTTTCCTCAAGACTTTGTATTTTGGTATGCAGTAGAATTACTTTAGGTGTATTTCACTTTTTTTTTTTTTTTTTTTTTTTAACTGCTAGTGCATGGCTGTGAGGAATGCAGCAACTTCTAGTACATTTTGGTGCCATTGCCTTGATTCTTGCTGAGGCATGCGCAGTTTAGCCCACCATTACTTTTGCATGATTGTCAACAGTGAAAAGGCAAATAATGTCCTAGTTTTATTATACAAGTTTGCTTCTTTATCAAAGAATGAATTGTGTGGGAAAATTAAGTTGTAGCTGTTTTCTTTAAAATACCTTAAATGTGTTTTTTAGTAGTCTCATTATAGCACTTTGATACCTGTCAAATTCTTTAAACTCTACTTGTTTACCTTTAAAATTATACTACTTTGAATGACTTTCTGCTAATCAGACTTTTTTTGAGGTCTTGAAATTATTTGATACTTCTGAGGATGAAAATTGAATTATGAGTAAATAGTTTTAATACACATTTTAAAAATCACTTTAGGCAGGCATTCCCAATCCTCCAAATATGTCTGAAGAATTAATCCAGTTGAAAGCCAAGGAACGACACTTTTTGGAGCAATTGCTAGATGGGAAAAAATTAGAAAATTACAAAATTCCAGTACCAATCAATGCTGAACTCAGAAAATACCAGCAGGTAAAGTTTTTACTTATCTTGTAAATATGAATAGTGGCTTCTCCTTACAAATTTACCTTGAAGAGTTTTTTAATTGATTTAGTAAAATCTTGTATTTGGTATCTTATACCCAGTTATTTTTCTTTTGTCTGTGAAAATACAGATTTTTGGTTTGTGCAAATGTGTTTTCTACAATTAAAAAATGTATGATCTGTTTACATTTATAATTTTTCTCTCACTCCCCAACTTCCCCAACCTTATAGGATGGAGTGAACTGGTTAGCATTTCTTAATAAGTATAAACTTCATGGAATTCTGTGTGATGACATGGGTTTAGGAAAAACTTTACAGTCCATCTGCATTTTAGCAGGAGATCATTGTCACAGGTAATTTAAAATCTTCTAAAATAAGACTTCCAGATTCTGAGAAATGTAAACATGCTGGTTAATTTATTGTTTTGCTGTTATAAAGGGCTCAGGAATATGCAAGATCGAAATTGGCAGAATGTATGCCACTTCCTTCCTTGGTGGTTTGTCCACCAACATTAACAGGTCATTGGGTAGACGAAGTAGGTAAATTTTGCTCCAGAGAATATCTCAATCCATTGCACTATACTGGACCTCCCACTGAAAGAATAAGGTAAGAGCTGTACAACCAAAAACATGTTTAATCTTTTATTTTAAGAAGTTTGAAAGAATAAAATTTATTAAAAGTGAATTAGCTGTTTTTAGTTATAAGACAGAAATGTATTCAACTTATTTAAGAATGGTGAGTGTACATTATAAAGATATAATCAGTGAGGCTTATAAAAATTTAAGGACTTCAGCCATTGCACAATAAGTTGGGCTTCCTGACTTTTGGTACTGGGAAACTATCAGGAACTAAAGCCATGCTGTATGCCCTTCTTGGGAACCATGTGATCATCTCTGTTTCTCTTGGTCCTTCTGTTTTCATTCTCTCTCCAATTCTATAAGAGCACCCCTTCCCCCCACCCCTGCCTCTTTCCCCCTTCTTCCCTCATCAAAAGTCAGTTCCTGGGGAAGCGGCTGTGGCTCAATCAGTAGGGCTCCCGTTTACCATATGGGAGGCCCGCCCGCACGGCGTGGTTAGCTGACCCAGCGAGCACAAGCAGCAAGGGGGGGAATAAATGAATAAATAAATAAAATCTTTAAAAAAAAAAAAAGTCAATTCCTTTTGGTTCACAATGGCGCCCCTTTATCATGTCAGTATTCAGTGTGTTGTTTTAGCTTTACCTCTTCCCTATTAACTAATACATCTGTTATGTTCCTAAATAAATTTTGGAGCTTGGAAACTCATTGGTTTAAATTCATCTTTTAAAGTTTGTATAGGTGTAGGTTGCAAATTAGTCCATATATTTGCTGCCATTTTTCATTAAAAATTAATATGTTTTGAGCACTTAACTTCCAGGCACTATTCTAAGCACTTTTACATTAATGTTAAATTGTGTGTTGTGTGTGATCAGAATAACCTTATGAGGTATAAGTACTATTATTGTTCCCATTTTACTTGGACCCATAGGACCTGGTCCAAATTCTCTCAGCTAGTTAAGTGGGTGGGGTGAGGATTTGAATGCAAACAGCACAACAACCTTCTTTCTTTACCAATTTACTGTAGTACCTATTGGTTAGAATTTGTTCATTTGCAAATAATGGAAAATCAGCCAAACTAGGGTAAGCAAACAGTAAATTCATTAACTCATTCAATTGGGAATTGCAGGTGTGAATTCTTCAAACAGAGCTATATTGTCCTTACTAACTCTTCCTCTCCATTACTTATACTATTTGTTTCTGCTGGACTTCAATTTGTGGTCAGTAGATGAGATGAGCACGGTCTTCCTAGCTTGGCACTTATAGTAAACAGATATTCCTCCCCCATTATGCATATGTCAATACTGGAGATGATTGACAGGCCTCGTTTGGGTCGTGCCTCCAAACCAGCCATTGTGGTCATGGAATAAAATACTGTTAATGGTTCAACCTGGATCAGATGTCTCTTCTCTTTGGTGATTATGGAGGCATGTGATTGATAGCTCCCCAGAACAAGGAAGAGAAGGAATAGTGCCCTCAAGGAAGAGATTTTGGCAAATAAAGTTAAGATGTCCACCACATTTTGAGTCAGGAGCCCATCTCTTTTCTAATCAGACTGAACTAGGGCAACATGGCCAAGTTATAAAATGTATGGCTTTTAGGTAGCAGGGTGTATGGCTATAGAGTAAGCAGAAAAGAATGTTCAGCATAGAAGTCAGATTGAAAGCATTTTATACGATGGGTAGCTATAGCTTTCCCTTCAAAAATTGTCTATATTACAAACTCTGTGAATTCCTTCTTTCATTATTTTATTTATTTTTGAATAAAGGTTACAGCATCAAGTAAAAAGGCATAATCTGATAGTGGCTTCATATGATGTTGTGAGAAATGACATAGATTTCTTTAGGTAAGATTAAATTTTATTTTCTTTAGGATGACTTACTATCAAGTTTAAAGATGTTTAATAATATATTTATATGGCTTGACAAAATATACTAACATTTTGTTTATTCTCCGTTAGAAATATTAAATTCAACTACTGTATTCTTGATGAAGGACATGTCATCAAAAATGGAAAAACAAAATTGTCTAAAGCAGTGAAACAACTGACTGCTAATTATAGGATTATTCTTTCTGGAACACCAATCCAGGTAATTACTCTTTCTATGTTTTTTTACATAAAAGATTGGAGAACGAGTTTGGCGTTTGCCAGTGAATTAAAGAAAAGGGTTTTTTTAGTTTCTAGTAATGATGATAATTTTCTAGTAATTATCTTGCATTATGATGGTTCGTTTAGTATGTAGCAGTATCTGAGCAAAACAGGTTTTAAAGTCATATTTAAAATATAATTTTACACTATGTAAATAAAATAGTCTTGTGTCCAAAATATGCGCGAGAGTAGTCAGACTCTACTCCACACTGGCCGTTTCCCTTTTGTAGTATTATGCCACAATCTGACTTAGCATTGAAAAGCTAGAGCTGATTCAGAGGTTAATTATTATATATTAAAGACGTGAATATCTGATGTCAGGAGACAATTGATGAAAAGCAGTTGTACAAGTTTATCTTGGAAAAGCGAGTGGAAGGGGATGAATGGATGTGTAGATGTCTTCAGATCTTTTGAGAGATGCTGTTGTCCTCCAAAGGAACCAGAACTTGCTTGGAAATGTTCATACCTGCCTGGGTAGTCAGCTGTGGTGGAAAGATAACCTCAATCACTGTTATTTGGAGGGTAAATAACACCTCTAAGGTTCTTTTCAAATCTGAGAATTGGTGGTTATTTTTTATATATTTATTATTTAGTCCTAAATTTATTATTGTTGATGAACTTATTATAAGTGTTAAGATTTTATTTATTAAGAGAACATTGTGGATTTTAACAACCATAAGAGAAATTTATTACAAGCCTTTCTAAATTTAACAAAAAGGGAAAATAGACTATTAAATATGAAAGGGGAAAATAGATTCTTTAGGCATGAATTATCAAGATTTGTTTTGCTTCAATTTAAACTTAAATGGAAGCTTCACGGTATATTTAAATTGGACTGTTCTTTAATAGTTAAAGATCCTCTTTCTTTCCCCATTCTCTAACTAAACGATTTAGTTCTAAAGCTGTAAGGTGGGTTTCTGCAACTCAGGGCTATGGTGGCCCAGAGTGGGGTGGCAGAGTTTGAGTTGGATTAGAACAGTTGTTCACATACAAGGGCAGCCTAGCATGGTGAGGCCAGAACTTCAGCCGGGTAAGGATAGCCTCTGGAGGCAGTACCTTAAGAATCAGACTTGTTGGAAAAGACTCTAATATGAAAAAGCCCTGATTTCTTTTGTTTCATAAAACGTCAACAGTAGAATTAGAACTATTTGCCTTTGCCTCATGGCCCATAAATACTGGTTAGATTTGACCTACAACCAAACTTCTAGGTTTTCCTTTGTTGAAGACATGGTGATATTAGCCAAATTCCCTAAACCTAGTTAATTTGAGTGTCAAAAATAAATGAAAAGAATCAGAAGCTTTTTTACATCTTTGTACTCTTATTTACCACTTGATAGATGTCAATAGTGAGTATAAATACTATGGACCAAGACTTATTCTGGTGGAGAGGACTTGAGAATTTCCCCCAGATAGAATTATTTTATCCAAGGATACTGACCTGACTTTTACATATTCACTTGTATCTACAATGTGGTGATAATCTCTCATCTGTGTGATCATAATGGGCTTTTGTTAATGTTCTGGGTTTTTTGTTTTTGTTTTTAAGTATAAAGAAATACTCTCAGTACAAAAGATAACCTCTGTTCCTTTCTTATATTCAGAACAACGTTTTGGAGCTGTGGTCATTATTTGATTTCCTTATGCCAGGATTTTTGGGTACTGAACGCCAGTTTGCTGCTCGATATGGTAAACCTATATTAGCAAGTAGGGATGCTCGAAGCTCCAGTCGGGAACAAGAAGCAGGTATGAAAGAGAGAGAATTATAAATCCTATGGAAAAGAATGTAATTTATTCCTACCTTTTACAAAATTATTTTATCTTGTTTTTAACAGGTGTTCTTGCAATGGATGCACTGCACCGCCAAGTCCTTCCGTTTCTTTTGAGAAGAATGAAAGAAGATGTTTTGCAGGATCTTCCTCCCAAAATTATTCAAGACTATTATTGTACTCTTAGTCCTCTCCAGGTAAGGAATATAATGATTGTGGTTGTTAGTGGTATATTTAACATCAGAATGTTTCATACTAGTAGTATGATACTGTTTGGCTACAGAGGTAATGAGCAAAGGGTTTAGCCTTCAGCTTTCTCATTTTAATCTAGCTTCTACTTCCCTAGACTTTGGGAATATTTTGTTTTCAAACAGATACAGATAAGGCCTAAATGAATGTACTTGGATATATGCATTTAAATATAGGATTAAAACAAAATCTAGCCACAGTTCACCTCTTAAAATATATTTATATATATATACATAAATAACATTTTTGTAAGCAAATGCACATATATGCATATATATTTATATATCATTTTGCAAATGTTGGTATGTATTGTGAAAATTTTGATTTTTACCCACAATAAAAAAATAAAAAAAGAAAAGAAAATTACAAAAAAAAAAAAAAAGAAAGTATGTTATGCTACAAAGTTGCTTATTTAGTATAATATGTAACAGTAAGTATTGGGAAACAACTGAAAATTCAAAAAATAAATGTTTAGTAATCTACAATATAAAAAAAAAAATCTAGCATCATAGTTGCTTTCTTATATGACTAGTTAATGCAAAGTTAAATTGATGAGGAAATAAATCATTGTTCATAAGGGCTAAATATTTGTCTATTAATGTTGTCATATCATCCACACAATAACATAGGTATTATTAATCCCCATTTTTTTTCCAAATAAAATGAAGCGTACAAAATTAAGTAACTTGTCCAGGATCCTACATCTAATATGTATCAGAGCTGGCCTTCAAACATAGTTCAGCAGGACCTCATCCCTTTTGAAATATTACATTGCATGTAAACATTTGGAATAAATTTTGGCATCTACACAGATCTGATTTTGTACATAAAGGCCATTATCAAAAGACTCATTGGGTGTCTTTCCTTGCGTTGGACTTTTCTAAGGACATAAGTAGAAGCTGTCTCTTGTCTTAGGACATGTTCCACCCATCAGAATTTTCTGCTTGAATATTTGCTTTATGCTTTAGGTTAGTTAGTATGTATCAATCCATTTCAGTAATATGAGTTGATTTTAAATGGTCACATGAATAAAAGATACACAGACACATCCAGAAACTTACCTCTTTTCTCCTTCCAGTGATAAACTGTTAGCCAGTATTTATCTATTCAAATGAGTTTAGCAGGCAGGGCACTAGTCTAGATGCTGACAGATCTTCTATATTGTCTACCAGGTCTTTCTGGGCCTCTATTCATTCATTTGTTAAATAATAATAATACTTCTTGAAAGGAATAGTTTAGAGGTAATGAGATGGAAACTTTTTTAAAGTACAGTAAAGGTAGCATGTGAAAAAAATCTGTAGTGGTGCTATATTATAAGCATAAAGCATGTTTTATTAGACTGGAGAAAGAAGGGAGGCTGTGGAGTAAAGTGAAATTTGGGCTTAGATTTCACTAATTTCTGTTCATTATTTTTAGCTTTCTAGATTTTCTTCTCTTTCACATTATTTTGGTGTGAACAAGATAGGAACTTAGACTACAAGTTGTGATATGAGTTCCCTGTTAGGCTGGCAGTTATTTGTCATTGGAAAGTAGTTATGGAATCTTGACCATATAAATACACTTAAGACTTTCTCTTTTATTTGTAAGGGTTCAGATTCTCTTTAAGTAATGTATTTATCTTTCTGAACAGAGTGAAAATATTGAGTGTAAGACTATTTGACTAGTATTTTTAATATTTTAGCAGCCAAACTTAATGTGTTATACATGCTTTCTAAATATAATTTTAAAGAAACTTAACAAGGTGCAGTGGATAATAATATAATGTCAGTAGTCAAGTATAGGTATCAATTTATATCCTTTAATGCAGGCTGATTTAAATTACTATGCTTATTGGCATTTGCTGGTTAGGTGATTTGAAGATGGAAAATAAATTTACTCCTTTTATGGGTATATTTTCACAGGTTCAACTCTATGAAGATTTTGCTAAGTCTCGTGCCAAATGTGATGTTGATGAAACAGTTTCTTCAGCTGCGCTTTCTGAAGAAACCGAAAAACCAAAGCTTAAGGCTACAGGCCATGTATTCCAGGTATAGATTAAAGTGGTTTTTTAAAAAAATATTGTTGAATAATGTTCTTCAATGGGACAGTTTTTACGTGGAACACTGAAATATGGATTTATTTTTAAAATTTTGACGTATATATATCCTTGAAAATAGGTATAAATAAAGAAAATAAACGCCTTGGCAAGTTCATAATAGCTTTTAGTTTGAACCTATATGTTAAAATTAAATGTACAGAATGCAGTATGTTTGTATATTACATGAAATGAAGGGTTTTAGAATAGAGAATCTTTGTTTTTATTCATTCCTCCAATTACTTCATCCAATCAAAAAATATTGGAGGGAGCAGATGTGGCTCAAGCAGTTGAGCACCTGGCTCTCACATGGGAGGTCCCAGGTTTGGTTTCCAGTGCCTCCTAAAGAGGAAAAACAAAAACAACAACAAGCTAAAACAATGAGCAGACAAATGAGCAAACAGACGAGGGAACCAAGAAAAAAAAATATTGGAGTACCTAACACATGGCAGTAATTTTTCTAAGCTCTGTGCTTGAAGCAATGAAAAAGATTCCTTCAGTTTTGGAGTTTACATTCTAGAAAAGGTAGATGAAAAATAAATATTATATAAGAAAATAAGGCAGAGAGAGGGGTTATAGGTATAGGGATAGGTTGGGGGGGGTTAGGTTGTGATTTAAAATATGGGAGTCAGGGAAGACCTCACCAAGAAGATGACATTTGAGTAAAGATCTGAAGGGGACTGAGGCATGTGAATACCCAGGGGGAAGAGATTCCAGGCAAAAGATCCAAAAAGTGCTTGAGTCCTGAGACAGGGCCATTCCTCATGTGCTTTAGGGAACAGCATATGAAAAAGAGGTGGAAAATGTCAACTCACTTCTTCCCTTCTTGAAATATCCTACCACAGAAAAATTCCAAAGCCCTCTTGCTACCGATAAAACTAAATACTGTAGTATTTTTGAAGATAATAGATGGTTGTGAACAATTTATATACCAGAGTTTTCACTTAAGCGTCGTCAGCAGTCTCTTGAGCCTTGTTAGCAGAGCTTAGTAATACAAAACTCTTTGCTAAGGATGAGACCCAAATCATGAGTCAAGTAAAAGGCAAAAAAGAAAAGATGTGGCTGAATCAGAGGAAAGAAAGAAGAGATTCTATTGGATTCTGTCTCTCAAACACAACCACCTGAAACAATCACCTGGCCCCCTCCCCCTAGACCTAGCAAATCAGAATATTGTGTAGAATGTAAAGATTTGTGGTTTTAAAGGTCCTTTAGGAATTTTTGATCCACTGAAGTTTAAGAAATCCTTTTTAGGAAGAATGCTGGGTTCTTTGACAGGGAGAGGTTAGCTATAGGAACTGAAGAATAAGATACTTTTTCTGGCACGAAAAGCTCATTGTCTAGAGAGGCAGGCACAGACAAATATAAACAGTACAATTTATGTAAACATGAAGTACAGGGGGAAGTTGATGAAGGCATCACAGGCGAGACATTAGAATTGCTTTTTCAAGAACGAGTAGTAGTTTACCAAACAAGAAGAAGAAAAAAAGCTTTCCAGACAGATGGAATTGCATAGTAAAAGATGCAGAGTTAGAAGCATTTGGTATATGAAGTGGACTTGTATATATATATATATATTTTTTTTTTTTTTCCTCTTAAAGGCATTACAGTACTTACGTAAACTGTGCAACCATCCAGCATTAGTCTTAACACCTCAGCATCCAGAGTTCAAGAGCACTACTGAAAAGCTGGCTGCTCAGAATTCTTCTCTTCATGATATTCAACATGCTCCTAAACTCTCAGCTTTGAAGCAAGTGAGTATGTCTTTTTTTTTTTTTTTAGGTTTATTTTTATTTATTCATTCCTTCCCCCTCCGCTCATTGTTTTGCGCTCGCTGTCTGCTCTCTGTGTCCATTCATTGTGTGCTCGTCTTCTTTTTAGGAAGAACCGGAAACTGAACCCGGGACCTCCCATATGGGAGGGAGGTGCCCAGTGGCTTGGGCCACCTCCGCTCCCACTTGTGTCTCTCATTGTTTCCTCATTGCGTCACCTTGTTGCATCATATTGCTGTGTCAGCTCGCCATGCCAGTCCATCCCGTTAGCTTGCTGTCTTGCTCATCTTTAGGAGGTACTGGGAACTGAACCTAGGACCTCCCATGTGGTAAAGGGCACCTAACTGCTTGAGCCACATCCTCCTCCCTGAGTATGTCTTTTAAATGTCCAATGAGTGTCACACATTCCTGATGTGTAACACTAGATAAATTTGCTTTTCCAAAAGATTGCTGATGTGATTCACTATTTTATTTTTTAATTTGGTTTTGCTTTTTGCTTTTTAATGACTGCAGTTTTATTTTGGGTGCTTTTTAAAATGGAATTTTAAAAATATTCTAATATTTCAAAAGACTAAATTTAATTTCAAGCAACAAAATGTTAGTGGTAACCATTTAGTTATAATTACTCTTAAAATTGAAAATTTTATTGCAAAATGTTTTAGCTTTCAGTAATTATTTGGCCTAAATTTCATTGATAATAATTAATGATTAGAAAATTTAGATTTCACACAAGCTAGTATAGAAAATGTTATATAATGGTATATCTGATATATATGATATCTGGTTATGTATTTCTAATATCACTAAAATGAAATAATGGACTTTTACACACAAAAATTGAAGCATGACTATTACCTTTACATTGGTTCAAATATGGAATGATTTTCTTCTTTGACCAAACTTTGCTATATATAGGATTATATATGAAGTGGTAGTGATATTCTTAACACAGCTGAAACTTTAGATAAAGCTGTAAGGTATTTTAGTTAATTTGTTTTCATTTATTTTATCCACATTTTAGTTATACCACAGGCTTTATTTTATTTTTAGTTTCTTTTTGTAAAATTTTTTCGAGGAATTACTTAACCCAGACTCTCAATTTAAGGTATTCCTTGTCACCCTGAAGTGTCTGGAATTATAATGCTAAGGAACTCTGAAACTTAAGCACAGATTATTTCTGGTCACAGTCACAGAAGGCTTTTCTAGTAGCTTTCTTTTCCATTTTCTCGTTCATTTTAGCTGTATGAGTGAAGGAAAGAAATTTCTTCTTCTATATTAACCAAAACTTAACTATTTCTGAAGAAGGAAAGAAGTTTGTTTTCTAAAAATCTGTCACTGGAAATATAGCAATATGTTTATCAGCAAGTCATAGGGCCAGGAGAACTATCTAATATTGGCAGAGACAACATTTTTAAAATTTCAGGTACTGGAATTATGAACTGAAACTCTACATGAAATTTAATGGAGATAAGCAGAGTCAATTAAGACACACTTAGTAGGTAAACATAGATTTTGTGAGACTTAGCAAACATTTTTGTGGGGGCAGGGAGTTGAGGATGATTTGATGGCAATTCCTGTAAGCCTATTATATGAACTATTTACGTGATTACTTAACATGATCTTGGGTGGAATTAATAATAGTTTAATGGCCAAAATGAGTGCATCATAGTTTCATAATGTTCTATACCAGTCACACCAAATTTTGAGTATCATTTATGGTTCAGGGCACTATACTTTACATACAGGATCAGAAGGGTAAAAGGTCTAGAAACAATTTTATATAAAGAATAATTGAAAGACCTGGGGAGTAATTTAGCTTATACTGAATTTAGGTCAAGATAAAACTCATAATGTTATATCTTAGGAGGCAGCAACTGGCCTCTCAGACACCCATCTAAGGTTGTCTTGGTAACCATTTTCTAAAATCTAGTTATCTGCTTTTCAAGGCCCAAACTAGATTTTATCAGGGTACCTAGAGTTTGTCAGTCTCTCAAGGCAAACTCAGATTATAAGAGATTATTGGGAATAAGTAATTATTGAGACAAACTGAGTGTGCACAACACAGACATTCTAATAAATTCTCACTTTCTGGAACGCTTCTTTTATAAAATTCATGCATAATGTCCCACTGATGATATCACATCCTTTATACTGGGTATAACACACTGGGGACTTATTCAGTCATACTCTCCTGAAATGGTTTAGATGGAATTAAAAAAAAAAAAAATCTAGCTTCAATAGTAATCTGATTACAGATTTGGGGGAAGAGGGATGGTGTTAATTACATTATCAAATTTCTTTATTCTTTTATGGGGGGGTGGGGGGCGGGACCCTAGATGAATCTAGTAAAATTTCAAAGTTTATGGGCTGTTAGGCAGAAGAGAGACAATTTGTCTTTTTTTCTTCCAAAGGAACAACAAAGAGGTATATTTAAGATGTTACAGAATATAAAGAAGGACCTTTGCCACTATAAAGGTTCCCAGAAGCAGGGGAACCATCTGTAAATGATATGTATACCAGGGGATCCCCAAGACTGCCTCTAGGTTTGGAGATTTGATAGATATCACAAGACTCAGCATAATCATACAAACAGCCATGATTTGTTATAGTGTAAGTTTATACTGCAAAATCAGCAAAGGGAAAAGGCACATGGGGTGAAGCCCAAAAGAAGTCAGGCACAACATCACATAGGATACACTTGATTTCTCCAGCATCGTATCATACATGTTTTACAATTGATATTAAAGATTTATTTTATTTCTCTCTCCCCACCCCCTCATTGTTTGCACTTGCTATGTCTGTTGGTCTTGTTTCTTTTGGAGTTACCGGAAACCAAACCTGGGACCTCTGATGTGGGAGGGAGGCGCCTATCACTTAAGCCACCTGTTTCCTGCTTTGTTGTTTATCTCATTATGCTTTTCCTCTTATGTCTCTTGTTGCACCATCATGTCGCCTCAGCTCACTGGGCCTGCCTGTCAGGCCAGCTTGTCGTCCTGCTAGTCCTCTTTAGGAGACACCAGGAACCTCTGCTCCTTGCTTTGTTGTGTCTCTCATTATGTTTTTGCTCTTGTGTCATCTTTTCTGTCAGTTTGTCCCATCTGCCCATCATGCCAGCTCACTGTCTTCTTTAGTAGGCACTGGGAACTGAACCATGGACCTCCCATATGGTAGGTGGGAGCCCAATTGCTTGAGCCACATCCACTTCCCTACAATTGATATAATATATTATTATTCACTAGAGTTCATAGTTTGCCTATATACCACCCTATTATTAACACCTTATAATATTAATGTACATTTGTTCTAATTCATGGAAGAACATTCTTATATTTGTGTGTTTTTTTTTTTTTTTTTTTTAAAGATTTTATTTATTTATTCATTTATCCCCCCCTTGCTGCTTGTGCTCGCTGGGTCAGCTAACCACGCCGTGCGGGCGGGCCTGCCTTCACCAGGAGGCCCCGGGAACCGAACCTGGGGCCTCCCATATGGTAAACGGGAGCCCTACTGATTGAGCCACAGCCGCTTCCCTATATTTGTACTCTTGACCACATTCATCATCTATTGACCACACTCATCATCCACAACAGGGTTCATGACGCTATACAGTCCCATGTTTCATTCCCTAACTTTCCTTCTAGTGACATACATGACCTAAACTTTCTCTTATAACTACAGTCACACCCACATATCAGTGCTTTTAATTATACTCACTATATGTGCTACCATTACCATTACCTCTGTCCATTTCGAAACATTTATAATCAACCTTAGTACAAATTCTGGACAAATTAAGCATCAGCTTCCCATTCTCTACCCTCATTCTATCTTCTGGTGACCTATATTCTGGTTATTAATAACTCAATGAACTTACCTATTATATTTAGTTCATATTAGTGAGATCATACAATATTTGTCCTTTTGTTGCCTGGCTTATTTCACTCAACATTATGTCTTCAGGTTTCATCTATGTTGTATGCACCAGGACTTCATTTCTTCTTATAGCTGAATAATACTCCATCATATGTAGATACCACAATTTGTTTATCCATTCATTGGTTGATAGACACTTGGGTTGTTTCCATTTTTTGGCAATTGTGAGTAAGACTGCTATGAACATTGGTGTGCAAACATTTGTTTGCATCCTTGCCTTCAGTTCTTCTAAGTATATGCCTAATAGCGGGATTGTTGGGTCATGTGGCAGTTCTATATTTAGCTTCCTGAGGAATCGCCAGTCTTCCATAGTGGCTGTACCATTCAACATTACGACCCAAAGTATTCCTCTTTCTCCACATCCTCTCCAACATTTGTAGTTTTCTGGTTTTTTGGTTTGTTTGTTTTTTTGTTTTTAAATAGTGGCCATTTTAGTAGGCATGAAATGCTATCTCATTGTAGTTTGATTTGCATTTCTCTAATAACTAGTGATGAACATCTTTTCATGTGCTTTTTAGTCATTTGTATTTCCTCTTTGGAAAAATGTCTATGCAAGTCTTTTGCCCATTTTATAAATTGGATTGTTTGTTATTTTATCATTGAGTTATAGACTCTCTTTATATCATGGCTATCAAATCCTTATCAGATATGTGATTTCCAAATATTTTTTCCCAATTTATAGGCTGCCTTTTCACCTTCTTGACAAAGTCCTTTGAAGCACAAAAGTTAAATTTTGAGGAGGTCCCATTTAGCTATTGTTTCTTTCATTGCTCATGCTGTGGATGCAAGGTCTAAGAAAGCACTTTCTACCACAAGATCTTGAAGATGATTTCCTACATTTTCTTCTAGGAGTTTTATGTTCCTGGCTCTTATATTTAGGTCTTTGATCCATTTTGAGTTAATTTTTGTAGAAGGTGTGAGATAAGGCTCATCTTTCATTCTTTTAGATAATGGATATCCAGTTCTCCCAGCACCACATGTTGAAGAGACTGCTCTGACCCAGATGGGTTGTGTTGGCAGTCTTGTCAGAAATCAATTGACCATTGATGTGATCATTTATTAATAAACTCTCAATTTGATTACATTTGTCGGTATGTTTTTCTTTATTCCACTATCATGCTGGTTTTTTTTTTTTTTTTTGCTTTTTTTGAGGTACCGGGGCTAGGGATTGAACCTGGGACCTCGTATGTAGGAAGCCGGTGCTCAACCACCAAGCCACATTAGCTCCCCTTGAGTTGGTTTTTTTTTTTTTTTTTTTTTTTCCATTTATTTTTGCTTGTTTGTTTATTTTTGTTTGTTTTTAGGACGTACTGGGAACAGAACCAGGGACCCCCCATGTGGGAAGCAGGCGCTCAACCACTTGAGCTATATCCTCTCCCCATGCTGTTTTCACCACTTTAACTTTGTAATATGCTTTACAGTGAGAAAGCATGAGTCCTCTGATTTTGTTGTTCTTTTTTCAAGATATTTTTGGCTATTCGGGGCCTCTTACTCTTCCAAATAAATTTGAGAACTGGCTTTTCCATTCCTGCAAAGTACGTTGTTTTGATTGGGATTGCAATGAATCTGTAAATCAATTTGGGTAGAATTGACATTAATGATACTTTGTCTTCCTATCCATGAACATGGAATGTCCTTCCATTTATTTAGGTCTTTGATTTCTTTTAGCAATGTTTTATAGTTTTCTGAATACAGGTCCTCTACACCCTTGGTTAGGTTTATTCCTAGGTATTTGATTCTTTTAGTTGTTATTGTAAATGGAATTTTTTCCAGATTTCCTTCTCAGATTGCTCATTACCAGTGTATAGAAACACTGTTGATTTTTGCATGTTAATCTTGTATCCTGTGACTTTGCTGAACTCATTTATTAGCTCTAGTAGCTCTGTTATAGATTTTTCAAGACTTTCTAGGTATAGGTTAATGTCACCTGCAAATAGTGAAAGTTTTACGTGCTTTCTGATCTGGATACCTTATATTTCTTTTCCTTGCCCAGTTGCTCTTGCTAGAACTTCTAGCACAATGTTGAATAACAGTGGTGACAGTGGGCATCCTTGTCTTGTTCCCAATCTTAGAGAGAAAGCTTTCAGCCTTTTACCATTGAGTAAGATGTTGACTGTTATCATGTTCTATTCCTATTTCTCAAAGTGTTTTCATCAAGAAAGTATGCTGTATTTTGCCATGCCTTTTCTGCATCAATCGAGATGATAATGTGGTTTTTCTCCTTTGATTTGTTAATATGGTGTATTACATTCGTTGATTTTCTGGTGTTGAACCACCCTTGGATACCTGGGATAAAACCCACTTGATCCTGGTGTATAATTCCTTTAATGAGCTGCTGGATTTTGTTGAGGATTTTTGCATCTATATTCATTAGATACACTGCTTTCTAATTTTCTTTTCTTGTAGTATCATTACCTGGCAAGGTATCTAGTTTGTTGGCATTCAGTTGTTGATATTATCCTTTTTTGACCCTTTTTATTTCTCTGGGGTCAGCAGTAATATCCCTACTCTTATTTCTGATTTTATTTTTCTGAATCTTTCTTTTTTCCTTTGTCAGTTTGACTAAGGGTTTTTCAATTTTGATCTCAAAGAACTTTTTGTTTTGTTGATTCTATTAGTCTTTTTTTTTCTTCTCAATTTCATTTATTTCTGCTCTAATCTTTGTGTTTTCTTTCCTTCTGCTTTCTTTGGGATCGGTTTGCTGTTCTTTTTTAGTTCCTTCAGGTATGTATGTCTTTGATTTTAGCTCTTTCATCCTTTTTTGTGTAGGTGTTTAGGGCTGTAAATTTCTCATCACTACCTTTGCTGCATCCCATAAGTTTTGATATGTTGTGTTCTTGTTTTCATTCATTCAGAGATATTTACTGATTTCTCTTGCAGTTTCTTCTATGACCCATTGATTGAGTGTTGTTTAACTTCCATTAATGGCATGAATTTTCTAGTCCTTTGCCTGTTAACTGATTTCCAGCTTCATTCCATTATGATCTGAAAAAGTGCTTTTTTATAACTTCAGTCTTTTTAAATTTATTGAGACTTGGTTTATGGCCCAACATGTGGTTATTCTGGAGAAGGACCCAAGAGTACATGAAAATAATGTATATTCTGCTGTTTGGGGTGAATTGTTCTGTTAGGTATGGTTCATTTATCAAATTACTCACGTTCTCTGTTTCCTTATTGATCCTCTGTCTAGATGCTCTATTTATTGATGTAAGTGTTGCATTGAATTCTCCAACTTCAATTGTAGAGATATCTCTTTCTCCCTTCAGTTTTGCCATTGTTTGCCTCATATATTTTGAGGCACCCTGGTTAAGTACATAAATATTTATGATTGTTATTTCCTCTTGGTGGATTGCCCCTTTTACTAATATATAATGACCTTCTTTGTCTCTTATTAACAGCTTTGCATTTAAAGTCTATTTTGTCTGATATTAGCGTGGTTACCCTAGTTTGGGTTGTTGTTGTTTTTTGGTTACAGTTTGTGTGGAATAGCTTTTTCCAACCTATCACTTTCAACTTATTTATTTCCTTTGGTCTAAGGTGAATCTCTTGTAGCTAGCATATAGATGGGTCAAATTTTTTTTATCCATTCTGCCAGTCTGTATCTTTTGTTTGGGGAGTTTAATCCATTAACATTTCAATGTTATTACTGTAAAGGCAGTACTTCAACCATTTTATCCCTTGCCTTTTATATGTTATATCTTATTTTTGTCTCTTTTTAACCCTTTTAGTTACTTTTACTGATAATCTTGATTTTTTCACTCTCCTCCAAGCCTCTCCCTCCTGTCTTTACCTTTCAAACCTACTCCCTTTAATAACTGTTGTAGGGCTGGTGTCCTGTTAACAAACTCTGTTTCTGTTTATCTGTAAATATCTTAAATTCACCCTCATTTTTGAAGGACAGTTTTGCTGGATAGAGAATTCTTTGCTGGAAGTTTTTCTCTTTCACTATCTGAAATATATCATACCACTATCTTCTTGCCTCCATGGTTTTTGATGAGAAATTGGCACTTAGTCTTATTGGGCATCCCTTGTATTTGATGAATCTCTTTTCTCTTGCTACTTTCAGAATTCTTTCTTCTTTGGCATTTGACATTCTGATTAGTATGTGTCTTGGAATAGGTCTATTCAGATTTATTTAGTTTGGAATATGTTGCACCTTGTGTACACAGATATCTGTGTCTTTTATAAGAATTGGGATATTTTCAACCATTATTTCCTCAAATATCCTTTGTACCCCTTTTCCCTTCTCCTCCTTTTCTTTATCTGTTCTTCTATCTCTTCAATTTTGGATGCCCCATCTTCTAGCTTGCTGATCCTTTTTTCTGCCTCTTCACATCTGGTGTTATATGCCACTAGTGTATTTTTAATTTTATCTCTTGTGCCTTTTATTCCCATAAGATTTGTTATTTTTTTTTTTTTTTTTTTTTAAAGATTTTATTTATTTATTCATTTATCCCCCCCTTGCTGCTTGTGCTCACTGGGTCAGCTAACCACGCCGTGCGGGCGGGCCTGCCTTCACCAGGAGGCCCCGGGAACCGAACCTGGGGCCTCCCATATGGTAAACGGGAGCCCTACTGATTGAGCCACAGCCGCTTCCCAGATTTGTTATTTTTCTTTGCATGCTTTCAGATTCTTCTTTATGGTCACCCAGTGTATTATTGATTGATTGATTGATTGATTGATGAAGCTCAATTTATTTTTTATTTTATTGCTTGTGCTTTTGTTTACATATTTAAGAATTCATTACCAAATAGTCATTTGTTTTGGGGTTTTTTTGGTTTTTTTTTTCCTTGTTGACTGCTCCTTGTCTGCTCGTTGTCTTTTTTCGTTTGTGTGTGTGTGTGCCTGCTTGTTGTTTTTTATTGTCCACTTGTTGTCTGCTCTGTTTTTGCTTATTTGTTTTCTTTAGGAGGCACTGGAACCGAACCAGGGACCTCCCATGTGGGAGAGAGGCACTAATCACTTGAGCCGCCTGTGCTCCCTGCTTTGTTGTCTCTTTCATTTTGTTTCCTCTTTGTGTCGCCTTTTTGCATCAGCTTGCCGTGCGAGCCCTGAACCTGGGACCTCCTATGTGTTAGGCAGGAGCTCCATTGCTTGAGCCACATCTGCTTCCCCCAGTGAATTCTTAATATTCCTGTCTCTTTAACCATCTCCTTGAATTGATTTAGGAGATTTGTTTGAACATCTTTGATTAGTTCTTCCAAGTTCTATAGCTCCTCCAACTTTTTAATTTCCTCCTTTGACTGGGCTATATCTTCCTGTTTCTTAGTATTGTTTGCAGTTTTTTGCTCATGTCTGGGCATCTGATTATCTTGATGAGTTTACTCTGAAGGTCATTCTCTCTCTTGTGTAGGATTGTGTTGTTGGTTTGTTTTGTGTTAAAGCTCTTTGACACTTGGTTCCTTAGTATTACCCAACCAAAATAGGGCCAGAAGTTCTAAAGGCCCCTGGGGAAGGGTTCAGGAAAGACACCAAAAGGCCTTTAATTCTGCTTCCCAAGGCTGGGCTTGCCTGTCCTTCCCAAAAGGTGGTGGTCCTTGCCCAAAAGCCTTTTAAATGTCTTCCTGAAGGTGTGCTTTCATAGCCTACCCAGCAGATGGCAGTCTTCATCAACCAATTCCCTGCAGCCTTCAGAAGCCAGGGTGTATTTTTAGCTCTCTGCTGGCGCTCCCTGTTGCAAATTGTAACAACGGTGTGGGAGCACTTGACTGGGTCGGGTTAAAATGGCAGAACCTAGTAGTCTAAATTTACCAACCAAAAGCTGGATCAGTGCTGAGCCATTTCCCACCCTATTCTTGGGAAAGTGGGTTTCTGTGACGCCCTCAGTCCACAGCTGCCTGCCAGTCAGTGGGGCACCAGGAGTTGGTTGCCCATTGAGTGAGGGTTGGGCACCAGGAACTGGGCTGAAGGAGTTACTCATAGTCTCTCACAGCGGTTTCTCCATCTCTTTGTCCCGTTCTTTCCTGAGTGTTGCGTAGCACTCTCTTGATCTCCAGACCCCTAGAACAGTTGTTCTGGACAGTTTCTGCCTGTTCCCTAGCAGTTTGAGAGAATTGAGCCCTGCAACTCTCTAGTCCTCCATTTTCATTGAGCTTCTTGAATGTGTATATTCGTGTCTTTCATTAAATTTGGGATTTTTCAGCCATTATTTCTTTGAGTCTTTCTTTCTACCCTTTTCTTTTTCTCCTTCTGGGACTTCTATAACATTGATATACTTGATGGTGTCCCACAGGTCTCTTAGGCTCTGTTTATTTTCCTTCATTCTTTTTTCTTTCTATTCCTGCTGCTGAATACTTTTCAATTGTCTTATCTTCACGTTCACTCATTCTTTCTTCCGCCAGCTTCTGTGTGCTGTTGAACCCCTCTATGGAATTCTTTCTTTTAATTGTTGTGGTCTTCAACTCCAGTGTTTTTGTTTGATTCCTTTTTATAATTTCTTTTTATTGGAATTCTCATTTTCAGGTATTTATTTTAGTTCTTTGTTCATATTTCCCTTTATATATATATATGTGTGTGTGTTTTTTTTTTGTTTTTGTTTTTTTTTAAGATTTATTTTATTTTTGTTGATCCCCCCCTTGCTGCTTGTGCTCACTGTGTCCATTTGCTGTGCATTCTTCTGTGTCTGCTTGTCTCCCTTTTGCTGCGTCATCTCACTGCGCCGCGCAGGCTGTCAGCTCACTGTGCCGGGCCAGCTTGCGTTCACCAGGAGGCCCCAGGAATCGAACCTGGAGCCTCCCATATGGTAAATGGGAGCCCAACTACTTGAGCCACATCCACTTCCCTCCTTTATATTTTTGAACATATTGAAGACTATTTAAAGTCTTTGACTAGTATGTCCAAATTCTGGTATTCTTTATTGATGGTTTCTGATGTTTTCCCTTGCTTCTTTGATGGGCCATCATTTCCTGTTTCTTGGTATACCTTGAAATCTTCTTTTGTACACTTTACATATTAATATTTTAATGTGTTAGCTCTGAAATGAAGTATTTCTTTGTATCCAGGTAGTTGGTATGACAGAGATTTCCTTAAATGCCAAGAGCTAACAAAAACAAGCTAACAAAAAACACCTTTCACAGTCGTTGCAGATTGGCTCCCTATTGCTCTCCTTCAGAGTTTAGACTTCCTAACAGTGAAACTGAAGAACAGCTCAAGGTAAAAGTATAGTGTCCACCCCAGTCATTTCTAAGCATGCTTCTTGTACTGGACATGGGGTTGTGGCCTTGGGAATTCCCCTCTTTAGAAGTATCTGAATGCCTCTCCTCTCTTTAGGAAATAGTCTTTCCTCTTGGCCATGGGCACTCTCTGTCTTAAAGCCAGTAATCCTTTGCCCTAGGCCACCATGATTTGATTGTTTCTTATACTGATTCAGCCATCCAGAAGCTGCCTCTGCATGCAGGGCAAGTTCTGGGATGGCAAGCCAAAGACAAATACCTGAGTTCAGTCCTTCAGGCTGCCAGAACAGGGCCAGGAACCCTCAGGGAAGGTGTAGGCTGGTTCCACACCTTCCCTCCAGAACAGGGCCAGGAACCCTCAGGGAAGGTGCAGGCTGGTTCCACACCAAGCCATGGAGTGGATGGGGGAAGGGCCAGCAACAGCACCTTGAGGCTTTTCTACAATTTTTAAGTTGCCTTTTTATTTATTCATCACTTGGTCAGTTACTAGAACTCTTACTATTTTCCAGGCCTCTGAGAAAGATGTTTCTGTCAGTTTTTACTAGTTGTTTAAAGATTCTGTCACATCTTAATCTACCATCTTGGTGATATCACCTGATTCTTTGGAATTTTATTCAATGAAATATTGTACCTGCTCTGTGCCAGGCACTGAACCACTTATGTAATAGGAAATGCAAAAGAACTATAGCAGTGTGGTTCTTGCCATTAAAGATCTTGGTTTGCAGGACATTATAGTAAGCTCTTTTTTCTGGGATCCAGGAAATCTAGCTAGATGTTTTGGGTTCTCTTCTTTCCTTTTGGTAATTTTGTGCTAGGGTTAGCTACTCCATTACTTTTTCTTTACAGTTTATACTTTAATAATCCTTTATAAACCATTTTCTCCAGAGCATATTCATTATCATTTTCAGTATTCATTGAGTACCACTTATATGTTCCCTCTAGTTAGTCTCAAAGAACTGAGGAAAAGGGAGAGAGTCTAGGAAATTGTAAGAGGTACTAAACCTGAGCACCTCAAAAATTAGTTTTAGATGCTCCAGGCTGACAGATGCACCCAAAAGTGCTAATTTGGTTTGGATATGCTTAAGAGAATCCAGGTTACAGGTAAGTTGAACTCATTCTCACCACAAAGGAAAATGTTTGCCACTACTTTTATTGAACATCCATGTAACAATTGATTTTTATTTTTTCCAAGTTGTTGTTGGATTGTGGTTTGGGAAATGGCAGCACGTCAGAGAGTGGCACAGAGTCAATTGTGGCCCAGCACAGGATACTGATCTTCTGTCAGCTTAAAAGCATGCTTGATATAGTAGAACATGATCTTCTCAAACCTCACTTGCCCTCTGTTACTTATTTGAGATTAGATGGCAGCATACCTCCTGGTCAGAGGCATTCCATTGTTTCTCGGTAAGTGGCTTATAAAATTCTATTATCATAAATGAGACTATAGTAATTGTATTATTATAAAGAAATTGGCCTCATGAAAAAATTTTCTTTGGATAAATATTTGCCAGTTTGTATAATTTCTTTTAAGAACTAGAGAAATATAATTAAATTGTTTAGTAAATGAAAAGGCATGGCTGAATTAAGAAAGCAGTTTGAAAGGCATGAAAGAAATTTAAGGCATCAACAAACATTAGAGACATACTTTTTGCCTCATGTTGGCTTAGCTAAAATCATTTTCCTCATTGCTGTTCCTCTGCTGAAAACAAGTTGGAAGCTACCCCAGCTAGGAAGCAGAATTGGTTTGTGCAGTGTTTCTTAAGTATGATCTATACCCTTTGCTTTAGAAATCTGAGGTTGTTACTAAAAAATTCAGATTCTTTGTTCTTTCCCAGAACTGCATACTTCAGCAGTGTACATTTTTAATAAGCATCCCTAGTAGATTTTTACATACAATATAGTCAGTAGCCCCTCAAGGGACTTTGGAGGCAGACAGACAAGTTATTCCTGACTCTTCCATTTAATGAGTGTTCTCTTGGGCCTGTTTGTCATCCAAACAGTCTGTCTAAATTATGCCTAATGATAATGCCCTTATACTTAGAACAAGTAAATAAGATAATGCACATAAAGTACAAAGCCCATTGCTTGTCTGATAATACAAATGTAATAAGTGATATCTTGGTAACTGCTATTATTAATGTTAGTAATGATAATGTTAGTTTTTCTTCTAGGAATAGTACTAGAGTAGCAACACCCAACACCCTCATCTTTTACCTTCTCTGAATGATCTGGCCTATTCCCCACTCCCCCCTTTGGTCTCCGTGCTTTAAAGGTTCATAGTTGAGCAAGCAAGATAGTTCTATCCATCTGCCCCTTGGGATCTCAATTAGAGGCAGAGTGGGCATCACCATCCCAAAATCCTCAAGATTGGGGAATGAACAATGGACTAAAATAGACTTACTGTTATTCTAGCAATGGAAGACTTGTATCATTGATGTGGAGGCAGTGGCCACCAGAGGTTCTGAGGGGAGGGAGAGGGAATAATAGGTGTCCCCATTTTCGGGACATTGGAATTGTCCTGCATGATGTTGCAATGACAAATACAGGCCATTATATATTTTGTGATAACTTACAAAATTGCATGGGACAGACTGTAAACTATAATGTAAACTAAATCCACAGTTGGTGGCAATGCTTCAATTGTTCATCATTGTAACAAATGTACCACAGTAATGAAGGATGTTGTTAATGTGGGAAAGTGTCGGAGGGAATGGGGCATATGGGAACCCCCCTATATTTATTATGTAACATTTATGTAATCTAAAGTTTCTTTAAAAAAAATAAATAAAAAATAAAAAGGGTTCATAGTTGAGTTTTATCTTAATTATTTAGTGTTTAGCTATATTCTTATAACTTTGTTTTTATCTGATATCCTAAAATAGAAATAATAAGGCTGACTGGGTTCTATTTATGAAATTTCTGACCATTGCAGAATATATTCTTTCCAAAGACATTATGTTTAAAAAAAAAAAAAAAAAAAAGACATTACATATATCAAAATAGGATATTTTCATTTCAAGTGGTCATGGAAATGTCAATTTATAAAGCAGTGTTTTCATGTGTGCTCTTTAATTTTTATTAAACTGCCCAGTTTGTTATAGGAGCCTTAGAAAGATGTATATTAATTTCATTTTTTAATACTACCTTAGGTTTAACAATGATCCATCCATAGACGTCCTTTTACTTACAACTCACGTTGGTGGCCTGGGGCTTAACTTAACAGGCGCTGACACAGTGGTATTTGTGGAGCATGACTGGAATCCCATGCGAGATCTACAGGCCATGGACCGGGCCCATCGAATTGGGCAGGTAAAGAGTCATTTCTCACAGGTGTTACTCTGCACAATGGAAAAAATATTGTCAAAAAAAATAGTCAAGGGGGTGGATGTGGCTCAAATGGTTGGGCGTCCGTCTGCCATATGGAGCGACCTGGGTTCGATCCCTGGGACCTCCCGGTAAAAAAAAAAAAAAAAAAATAGTCAAGCAGCCTTGGTTAAAGTCCCTACTCTGATTTAACAAGTGTATGACCTTTGGGCAAGTCACTTAACTTTTCTGGGTCACCACTTCCTCATGAGTTAAATGAGGTGCTTGAGCTAAGAAAACCTGGGACACTGTCCAGTGCTAATGTTCCGTGATTCTCTACAAACATTTTGAGGTTATGAGGGCCAGACATAAATAAAGAATATCCAACCCTCATTATATAGTAGTATATATTTACAGTTCAAGAGTATGCAAGCCCTCTGACCTGGTAAACTTCAAAGCTTCAGTTTATTTGTGCATTATTGCTTAACTGTTTTTCTCATTCAGAAACGTGTCGTTAATGTGTACCGATTGATAACTAGAGGAACACTGGAAGAAAAAATAATGGGTTTGCAGAAATTTAAGATGAACATAGCAAATACTGTTATTAGCCAAGAGAATTCCAGTTTGCAGAGTATGGGAACAGATCAACTTCTTGATTTGTTTACTCTTGATAAGGTAAAGTACTTGTTCAATTTGTTGTATCTTTAATGAGTTCACAGGCTCCCTGGGGATGCTTAGTGAAAGTGTCAAAAGAAGCAGCAAAAGACATTTACTGGGTCTCTACTAGATAGTATCTTAAAGAAATTCTTGGTGCTTAGGCAACTAGGGGATTTTAGGGGTTTTAAGTTTTTGATTGATGCCTCCAGTATCTTGCTGCAAGGTTTCTTTTCTTAGACTTTTCCTGCTAAAGGACAGCCTATTTCCGGACCTGGTCAGACTCTCTAGCCCTGTCTCCTATTAACTGATGACCTTAGGCAAATTAACTTCCCAGAGCAACTAAGCTCTTGGGAGGCTAACAATGCCTTTTATACACAGTTGTGAAAATAAAATGAAATAATATATGTAAGCACTTAATAAGGGTACGTAGTATAGATTCTCAGTAAATAGTAGCTACTATTGTTACTGTGGATGATTACGTTAGGAGAAGCGTATACTAGGGGGATGGATGTGGCTCAAATGGTTGGGCGTCCATCTCCTATATAGAGGGACCCGGGTTCGGTCCCTGGGACCTCCCGGTAAAAAAAATATATATATACACACACTAGCTGTAAATATTGGTCAATCTAATAATTTAACAGTTTAAATTTAAAACTAACACAGTCCTGCAAAGGTTCAGAAAATCAATTACATGTTCAGTATAAATTATGGCTTGAAATTATCTTATATAATGATATTACATTAGTTGTAATAACAGAATTTTAATGTCCAAATCTGAGAAAAGGAGTTCCATTTTACTCTCTATTAAACCACATCTGGAATATTGTTTCTTGGTTTGGGTGCTACATTTTAAACAGACAAAATAGTGTAAGGCCCCAAAAGATGGCCAAAATGGAGGGAGGAAGGTTCTTTAATTATCATGTCTTATAAGGAAGAGTTGAAAGAATTGGGGGAAAAGATCAGATAGCTGTCTTCAAATAGCCTTTTTTTTTTTCTTTATTGTACTGGGGGTTGAAACTAGCACTCGACCACTGAGCTACATTGGCTCCACTGAGTTTTTTTCATTTGTTTTACTTGTTTGTTTTTGTGGGTTTTTTTTTTTTTAAGAGGTACTGGGAACCAAATCCAGGACTTCCCATGTGCTCAGCCACTTAGGCCACATCAGCTCCCCTAAAGAGCTTTTATTCTGTTTGAGAGAATGTTCTTATGAATGACTTTAGTGAGCAGAACTGGGCTCGGGTATGTTCCAGGGACTCAGGAATTATTGCCATAAAGGACACTATTGGGGCAACTGGAAAAATTGATATATTAAAATTATCTGGGGAAGCGGCTGTGGCTCAATCAGTGGGGCTCCCGTTTACCATATGGGAGGCCCCAGGTTCGGTTCCTGGGGCCTCCTGGTGAAGGCAAGCCCACCCGCACGGCGTGGTTAGCTGACCCAGCAAGCACAAGCAGCAAGGGGGGGATAAATGAATAAATAAATAAAATCTTAAAAAAAAAAAAAAAAAAAAAAATTATCTGTTATATAGTCAGAGGTAAATTCCCTTAATCTTACTTAGGAATACATGCTGATAAAGGGGAATGATGTCGACAACTTACTCTCAGATGACTTAGGGGAAAATCTAATAGACAGCTATATTTCTAAAATACATAATATGACAATGCAAATGTGATGGAATTAACAAGTTCTTTGTAATGTTCATATAATTCTTCATATAAAAACTTCTTTTGAAGTTTTTTCCAAATAAGAGTTAAAGATTATATGTACAATTATTAAAGCTGTGGAAAAATAGAATGAGCTATCCTATGAGATCACGAAACTCCCCATCATTTGAAGTGTTCCTTTCTGAAGAAGTGAATTGTTAGAGACAGGTGTGACATTTTATAATTTCTGAAGATAATTTTCATTTTTTTTCTTTCATTCAATTTTCCTTCAGGATGGTAAGGCAGAAAAAGCTGACACTTCTACTTCTGGAAAAGCAAGTATGAAATCAATTCTTGAAAACCTGAGTGACCTTTGGGATCAAGAGCAATATGATTCAGAGTACAGCCTGGAAAATTTTATGCATTCTCTCAAGTAACTATCAAATATTGTAAATGCAATTGCTGCTAGTTTAGTTACATTTCTGCTGATATTCAGCAAATTTCAGAGTTTATGGCAAACTTTTAACTCAATCTGTAAATAGATCTGAAGAGAATTCAGCATAATGCTGATACTTGTTTCACTGGAGGGAACAAGTTATTCTCAAATATTTGCACTGTATTAAATTTAAATGTTAATGTGAAATGGGTTAAATTTTACATGCTGAACAGCTGCAGAAGAACCAAACCAGGTTTACATGTGCTACCAAGAGGTGTTCTTACTGGGAACGAGCCTCCTATCTTTACATAGTCACTTTGTACAGGATAATATCCATGAGTACTTTAGTGTTCGTGTATATTTTTTTCTTTTAAATGGAACTTTTTATAATTGATTAAAAATTACTCTTTCTTTGTATAAAAGCCCTAATGAGCCATAATTTTAAGAATAATGACTACAATATTGGTCAGTCTTGGAACATGAAAGAATCTTAGACAATGAATTGAACCAGGCTCTTGGTGAAAACTTTTATATATATTTAATGCAGATGCATAGTGTTTTTCAAATCTTTAACATCATTTTGTCAACTTTTAAAATATATCAACTATTCTAAATACAGGTAATAGTCTGTTTAAGGCTACCATAACATCCTATTAAGAGGGTGTTTTTTTTTTTTTTAATTTATCTGATGGCTAAGATATAGCCAGATTCAAAGAACATGTACTCAATAAGTTTCAATCATATATATATATATATACACACATATAATATATTTTTTGTAACTATGAACATATACAGTTTTTCAGAAGTAGATTTTACACTGTTTTAGAATTCTAAAACCTATGTTGAAAAAACTGTTTATTGTAGTGATGCATGACTGAAGCAGAAGAGAAAAATAATTCCTTTATATACATATCTATATGCACAGACATACCTATCTTGCTTCCAAAAAGATGCCTGGTATTGGCACTAAAATCATGTAGTTCTACTGGGTAGCAATAATAATTGGGCATGGAACTAATTAACTAGTAGAGAAGTTAGCTCAATCGTGATGGTGGGTATATGTATATAGATATGCATGCATGTGTATATAGAGAGTTTTATAAACTTCACACTCATAAATTAATACATGCCTGTGTGTACACACGTGTGGGATATATTTGTATATATATGTAGACATAATAAACATCCTCAAGGTTTGTGGCTGGCCATGTGCATAGGCATCATTTTAAAAACCACCTGACCTCAGTTGTAAAATAGCAGGTGTTTTGTTTAAAATCATTAAAGTTATACTGTTCTGCAGCATTTAGACATGGACATTTCAGTAGCTTTGACAACCATACTGTAACATTAAACCTAGCATTCCACAAGAGAATAAAAAAATAAGATTGGAACTGTAAAACATATGCAACTGTGTGTTATTTTTAGGAAACAATCACTAGAAAAATAAAAGATTAGAACTATTTCAAATATATAGGTTCTATAAAAAGCTTAACTCTCATTTTCTTAGTAATTAAATGGTTAATTGTTTAGGTTTTATATTCATATTGTAGAAGACCAAAAGAAAATTCTTGACTTTATGTAGAATATCCACTGCAGCACTGGGGAACTAAGCCAGTGTACTTGAGTTCAATGTTTTTTATTAACCATTTATTTGCTATTTTCATAAACGAGCTATTTAAAATAGTACAAAGTAATTGATTTTTCTGATCAGTAATGTAGAAGGTACTTATTTTTCCCTTATCTTGAATATAAAGTAGCCTTTAAATTGGGCAAGGGAGGTTGCTCCTGATCAGATGTGTAATAAGTAGATTTCTAATGCCCAAAGAGACAATGGCCTTATCCTTTCTGGGTGCTAAGTTGTGGATTTCCCCACTTGTTGTGTACTTCACTTAGACCAGATGGCAGGAATACAGTATGTAATACAAAGTTGCTATAAAAATATCTAGGGAACAATATATAATTAAAGGTATAGGAGGAAGCAGAAGAAACCATGCCATAAAGGGTTAAAAGTACTTTCCAATTTGTAAGGTCAGAAAAGAGGTAGAAGTCAGATGCTTAGAAAAATTTAAATTTTTAAGAGTTTAATCTGAAAATGTGTGTGTATGTATTTAGTAAAGATTTCTAGAAGGATAGACAAGAAAATGGTAATAGGGTTGCATATGAGAGGGAAATGGAAATCAGAGTAAGAAGAATGGAATACTTAGTGTGAGTAAAACTTTTAGAAAATACATAACCTTTTGAATTGTGAAAAGTAAAGTCATGTTCTAGCTTTAAGAAGGTAAGAAGGTAAGAACTAAGTGACACATGTAGGGTTGCCATTGTACAGCTTAAGAATAATGGATACATGGTGAAAACTGAACTAATAATGCTGTTAATTTTGTGGGTTTGATCATACAAACAATTAAAAGTAATAGATTCAGAGATTAACAAAGCCATCAATGGTGTCTACTGTTGACAATCTTAAGTGTTCAGCACTAAAAAAACATTAAAATTTGGGTTTTTGGATGTAGTTTTTGTTTTCTGTGCACTTAACTATACATGTGTCCACATATACTTCTCTAAAAAATAGTCTAGTGTTTCAGTAAGATCTTGTTTTATTTGGTACATCGTTAAAAGTCTTTGATAATTAGACTAATTAGTGATTGAACCAATATAGCCTTATTCCTTCTGGATGGTTTATATGAGTTTTTTCACAAGTAAATATTCCATTGAAGCTGTTTGATAATGTGGCCACTTTGCTATGATTTTTATTAAGTTCTTGTAGTTCCTCCATTTTTGTCTCAAAATAATAAGCATCACAGATCTTAATTTTCCAGAAATACATGCTAACATCAGTGGAATCTAGAGTTTTAATCAGCAACTGCAGGAATGCTCAATGTCAATCAATGAAACAAACATTTCAGTTAAGCCAGCGTCAGCCATCAGTCTCTAAGGAGATAAAATGGTCTCTGCCACAAGAAAGGATCCATAAGAGTCTGACAAATTTACTCAAACCAGTTGAAGAATATATGTACTGACATCCTAAGACTCATGAAGGGACAAGAGACAGGGTTTCAGGCCTATAGGAAAGAAATGGAGCTATAATTTAGACCCCTTAATAAAGCCTCTAAGAGCTCATATATATTCAAAAGGGACTAGAAAGGGAAGCGGCTGTGGCTCAATCAGTAGGGCTCCCGTTTACCATATGGGAGGCCCCGGGTTCGGTGCCCGGGGCCTCCTGGTGAAGGCAAGCCCGCCCGCACGGCGTGGTTAGCTGACCCAGTGAGCACAAGCAGCAAGGGGGGGATAAATGAATAAATAAATAAAATCTTTTTAAAAAAAAAAAAAAAAGGGACTAGAAAAACTGTCCAGAAACATAGTCATTTGTGGTAAATCAGAGTCCCAGGCCTGTACTTCAGGTAAGTTTAAAGTCTGGGTTTATACTAAGTGTATACTATCAGAACCACAAGACAAGAAAATAACAAATAACAGCAGAATCAGGGGGTGGAGGGGGGGATACAAAACTATCCTATAGGGACAGCTTCCCATAGGATTACCATAGGGGGAAATTTTTCGTCAGATTAAACTCACAAATATACCCACACATACACAAAACTTACAGGAGGGAATGAACCACCAGGAGTAAGAGTCAGGAGATACAAATAGGAGAATTGGTTCATTAACCAATTCTTGCAAATAGAATAATCTGAAAGATCATAAATAAGTATATTTAAAATAATTAGATATAAAGGACTTACAGTCAACCGAGATGGTGGTATAAGATGCCATTCCTTCACAGATACTTTAAAGAACTTGCAAAAGCTGGCAGAGCTAACTGCCTCAACATTCCAGAAAACAAAGGGTTGAAGTTACTGGGTGAATTCAAACTCAAGAAAATGTAGCTTTAAAAATGGTAGGAGGAACTCATGGAGCACTGCTGGCCCCTCCTCAAACCCCATTCCTGCAGAGTGTGGAGCTAATATGCACTCCTGTTGGGGGGGTGGGGGGGACAGTAACCACTATGTGCATAGTTGGGTGCTTGTATCTTGGTACCAGTCTATTGGCTGGCAGCTTGAAAGATGGAACCAAGAAACAAGCCTGGGGCTTACCCTCTCAGAACTTGCCCTATAGGCAGAGCAGACTGCAGACAGCTAAAGCAGTATTAAAAAAAAACAAACAAGTTAAAGCAGCCTGGGACAAAAAGATACCTGTTTTAAATCTTAAAATACAGCACCCTGCAGGGGAGAAAGTCTTTTCATAGGGAGTAAAGGAGGTCATTCAGAATTCCTATAACAGAATTCCTAAGGCCATGAGCAAGTACAAACCCCAGGACTAGACAGGCTAAGAAAAGATGGAGTGAACTCTGAACTACATAGTTGCCTCAGGCTGATCTTCTTGATGAAGGGTTAAACTGTGAAGGAGAGCACCAATCAGCAAAGAGCTAATTTGCAAAGACTGTGCAAGGTATTTTTTGTGTTGGTTTATTTTTCTTACCTTCTGGCAGTCATGGAAATCTCTGTCATATCGTTGGCTGCGTACAAACTTAAGGGACAGCTCAGAGACTAAATAAGAGAATTAACACTTTATAATACTGACATGTACATTGTGCAACAAAATATTACAAGACAAACAGGAAATGATGGCCCATCCAAAGGAACAAGAAAAATCCAGAAACCATCATCAAAGAAGATAGACATTGGACATGCTGGAGATCCTCAGAATGCTTAGGAGATAAAGGAACACACACAAAGAGAGAACTAAAGGATATCAGGAAAACAATGAATTAACAGTTATAAAGCCTCAAAGAGATAGAATTTTTTAAATGAACAGAAATACTGTAATTGAAGAGCACAATAACAAAAAATGCCATAGAGGATTTCAACAGCAGATTGGAGTTGGCAAAAAGAAAGAAAGTGATCTCAAAGAAAAGACCATTGGAAAGATTCAGGCTGAAGAGAAGGAAAAAATAATAATAAAGAACAGAGCCTGAGAGATATGTGGGACATAATCAGTTGTATCCCAGGAAGAAAAAAAGGGACAGAATCAAAGAAATAATGGCAAAAAAAAAATGAAACTTCCAAGATTTAATGGAAGACATGAATATGCACAAAGAAGTCCAGTGAACTCCAAACAGGATACTATGCCCAGACACATGGCAGTCAAACTTTTCAAATGCCAAGGACTGGAGATAGTTCTGAAAGCTACAGGAGAGAAGCAATATGTTTATAAAAGGTAGTTTCAGTGATTTTAAGTGCAAATTTCTCATCAGACCCATTGAGGCAAAAAAAAAAAAAAAAAGTGGCATACAATATTTAATATGCTGGGGAAAAAAACATGGGACAACCAAAAATTTTATATACAGTGAGACTTCCTTTCAAAAATGAGGCAGAGATTAAGATGTTCTCAGATAAACAGAAGCTCAGAAAGTTAGTAACCATTACAACCCCTCCTGTCCTGTAAGCAGTGCTCATGGGAGTTCTTCAGACTGAAAGGAGAGGACACTAGATGGTAGGTTTAAAGGCATAAAGACAGACCTCTCCAGTAAAAGTAACCATATGAGTACTTACAAATGCCAGTATTATTTTATCTTTGATATGTAACTCCACATTTTATTTCCTACAGGTTGTAAAATGCAAATGCATAAAAAAATAATGATAAGTCTATGGTTTTGTACATAAAATGTATAAAGATATAATTTGTAACAAGTACCAAAAAAAGTGGAGGGATGGAGGAGTACAGGAACCAGTGTATAAGTATGCTATTGGAGTGTTAACAAAATCAGATGTGATTGTTATAGATTTAGGATGTTAATTTAAGTCCCATGATAACCCCCCAAAATATATATGAAAAATATATACAGAAAGAAATGAGAAGGAACTCGAAATGAATGATGCAAAACAAAACAGAAATTCAAATATATGTGAAAGTAGGCTTTAACAAAAGAATTAAGGGACAAAAATAAAGATATAAGACCAAATGGCAGAGGGAAGTCCTGCTTTATTAGTACTTAACTTAAATGTATAAGGATTTAAATTCTCCAGGCAAAAGGCAGAAATTTGCAAAATGAATCAAAAAGCGTGACTCAACTATATATGCTGTTTACACGACACCTTAAATTCTAAGACACAAGTAGGTTAAAATTGAAAGGATGAAGAAAACAGTATTTCATGCCAATAGCAATTGAAGGAGAGCTGAGATAGCTATACTAATATCAGATAAAATGGACTGTAAATCAAAAACTTACGAAGGACACAGGCCACTATTTACTGATAAAGGGGTCAGTTCAACAAGACATAAATATATATGTACCTAATGGTAGAGCCCCAAAATATATGAAGCAAATATTGATAGAACTGAAGGGAGATATAGACTGTCTACATTAATAGTAGGAAACTTCAATATACCACTTTAATTATGAATAGAATATCTAGATAAAAGATCATAAGGAAATAGAAGACTTAAATGATACTATAAACTAGCTAGGAATAACACATATTCTTCTCTAGTGCAAACGGACCACTGTTCAGGATAGACCATGTCAGTTCGCAAAACAAGCCTGAATAAATTTAAAAATACTGAAATCATACAGTGTATCTTTTCTGACCACAATAGAATAAAGCCAGTAATAGAGAACTGGAAATTTCATAAATGTGTAAATAAACAGCACACTCTAAAACAACCAACAGGTCAAAGAAGAAATCATAAAGGGAATTGAGAAATATGTTGAGGGCAAAGGAAAACAAAAACACAATATGCAATACTTACGTGATAAAGCAAAGGCAGTGATGAGGGGGGAATATAGACTTAAATGCTTATGTTAAAGAAAAAAATCTCAAATCAGGCTTAACCTCATAACTGGAAGATCTAGAATAAGAACAAACTAAACCCATAATAAGCAGAAGGAAGGAAATAAACATTAGAGTGGACGTAAATGAAATAGAGAATTAAAAAAAAAAATAGAATCAACAAAACCAAATGTTGGTTCTATGAAAAGGTCAATAAAAATCAACAAACCTTTAGTGAGACAGATAAAAAAGAGAGGATACAAATCATTACAATCAGAAATGAAAGGGAGGACATTACTACTGACCATACACCAACAAATCAGATTGCCTAAATGAAATGGACAAATTCCTATGAACATACAAACTGACTCAAGAAGAAATAGATTTCAGTAGATCAATAGCAAGTAAAGAGGTTGAATCAGTAATCAAAAACCACCTTAACGAGAGAAAGCTCAGGACCAAATAGCTTCACTGGTGAGGTTTACTCAACTTACCAAGAAGAATTAACACCAATTCTGATACTCTTTCCAAAATTTGAAGAGTAGGGCACACTCCCTAACTCATTCTATGAGGCCAACATCACTCTAATAACAAGCCACAAGAATACTACAGACCAATATCCCTTATGAATTTAGAAGCAAAAAATCTTAAAATACTAGTAAACTGAATCCAACAGCACATTAAAAGACTTATACACCATGATCAAGTGAGATTTATCCCAGGTGTGCAAGGGCAGCTCAACATAAGAAAATCAATGTAATACACCATATTAACACAATGAAGGCAAAAACACATATGGTCGTCTCCATTGATGCAGAAGAGGCATTTGACAAAGTTCAGCACCTATTCTTGATAAAAACACACAGAAACCTAAGAATAGAGGGAAACTTCCTCAGTATGATAAAGGGTGTGTATGAATAATCTGCAGCTAACATCATATTCAATGGTGAAAGCCTTAAAGTGTTCCGCCTAAGATTAGAAACAAGACAAGGATGCCTACTGCCACTACTATTATTCAACATTGTATTAGCCAGAGCAGTTAAGCAACAAAGAGATTAAAAAGACGTCCAGGGAGCAGGCATAGTTAAGTGGTTGAGTGGCTGCTTCAAATGTACGAAGTCCCAGGTTCAATACCTGGTACCTCCTTAAAGGAAAAAAAAAAAAAAAAAAGGCATCCAAACTGGGAAGGAAGAAGTAAAACCTTCTGTATTTGTAAATGACCTGACCATTATATAAAGTCCTGAAAAGTGAACAACAGAGCTACTAAAGCTAATAAATGAATTCAGCAAAGTGGTGGGGTATAAAAGCAACATGCAAAAATCAGTACTGTTTCTATATTCTTATAGTGAACAATCTGAAGAAGAAATCAAGGGGAAAAATTCATTTACAATAGTTACTAAAATAATCAGATGCATGGAATAAATTTAACCAAGGATGCATAGGACTTGTACATGGAAAACTATAATCATTGCTAGAAGAAATCAAAGAAGGCCAAAATAAATGGAAGGATATTCAGTATCCATGGATTGGAAGGCTAAATATTGTTAAGATGTCAATGCTACCCAGAGCAATTTACATATTTCACAGAGTTTAATCAAAATTCTAACAGCCTTCTTTGCAGAAATGGAAAAGCCAATCAAATTTATATGGAATGTAAGGGGTCCTGAAAACCTGAAGCCATCATGAAAAAGGAGAATGAAGTTGGTGGGTTCACACTTCCCAATCTTAAAATGTATTACAAAGCCACAGTAATCAGAGCAGCATGGTACTGGCACAAGGACAAAACATGTAGACTAACAGAACAGAATCAAGAGCTTAGAAATTTTTTTTTTTTTTTTTGTTACCGGGAGGTCCTGGGTATCGAACCCGGGTCCCTCCATATGGGAGACGGACACCCAACCAGTTGAGCCACATCTGACCCCCAGAAATTTTTGACAACATAGCAACAACCACTCAATTGGGAAAGAACAGACAAATGATCCTGGGAAAACTGGATCTCCGTTTGTAAAAAAAAGAAAAAAAAAAGGATCTCTACCTCATACAACATACAAAACTCAACTCAAAATGGATCAAAGACATAAATATCTATATGTAAACATAGGGAAGCATCTTTAGGACCTTGTATTAGGCAACGGTTTCTCAGACTTTAAACCAAAAATGTAAGCAAAAGAAAAAAATTAAACTGACTTCATCAAAATTTAAAAACTTCTTTGTATCAAAGGACTACCTCATGAAAGCGCAAAAAAAAAAAAAAAAAAAAAAAAACAATGGTTGAAAATATTTAGAAACCACATATAAGGATTTAATATCCAGAATAAATGAAATCCTACAATTCAACCAAAAGGCAGAAAATACAATTTAAAAATGGGCAAAAGACTAGTAGACTTTTTTCAAAGAAGATATATTCAAATGGCCAAAAAACCACATCATTAGCTATTATGGAAATGCAAATTGAAACAAGGAGATACCATTTCATGCCCACTAGAATGGCTACTATTAAAAAAAAATGTAAAATTACAGGTGTAGAGAGGCTGTGCATCCATCATTGCATCCAAATAGGAATATGCATCCATCATTGGTGGGAATGTCACATAGTACAGCCGCTGTGGAAGACAATTTGGCAGTTCCTCAGAAAGTTAAGTGTAGAATTATAATATGACCCAGCAATACCCAAAAGAATTGAAAGCAGGGAATCAGATCTATTTGCACACTGATGTTCATAGTGACATTATTCACAATTGCCAAAAGATGGAAGCAACCAAAGTGTACATCAGTGAATGGAAAAGCAAAATGAGGTGTATGTGCGAGCACACACACAGTGGAGTATCATTCAGCTATAAGAAGGAATCAAGTTCTGATACATGCAACTACATGAACATTTAAGAGAGGGCATATACAAAAGGACAAATAGTGTGTGATCTCACTGTAATGAAATAAATAGAATAAGTAAATTCAGTGTAAGGACTAGAATACAATTTACCAGGGGTTGGAGTAGGGGCAGATAATGGGGAGTTAATGTTTAATTGTTACTGAGCTTCTGTTTAGGTAGATGGAAGAGTTTTATTAATGGATGGTGTAGCACAACATTGTGACTGTAATTAACCCATTTCTGAATTATACACTTGAATGTGGTTAAAAGGTGAACTTTTAGCATGTATGTATGTTACTAGATAAAAATTTTAATAACCATAGGACTATACCATACAAAAGTGAAACCTAATGTAAATTTTGGAGTATAGTTAATATAAGAATATTCTCTCCTCAACTGTAACAAATGTGCCATGCCAATGCAAAGTGTTAATAATAGGGAAAACTGTTAAGGGGGACAGGGTATAAATACAGGAACTCTATTTTTTGCTTTTTCTATAAACCTACAACTTCTCTATTTAAAAATAGATACAAAAATAAGGAAAAGAAATTCTACAAAAGGTTAGTGTAATTTTTTAAATGCAGACAGGAATTTTAAATATTTATTGGAATAAAAAACTTAATGGTTATCAATGCAGATTAGACACAGTTGAAATGAGAGTCTCTGAGCTAGAAGATCTGTCAAATTCACCCAGAATGGGATATAGAGATAGATAAATTGATAGAAAAGAGGAAAGAGCAGTCAAAAGTAGTGGAAGATAGGGGGCGGATGTGGCTCTAATGGTTGGGCGTCCGTCTGCCATATGGAGGGACCTGGGTTCGATCCCCGGGACCTCCCGGTAAAAAAAAAAAATATATATATATATAGAAGGCGCATGGGCTGCCAGGCTCTGTGTGCAGCTGAGCTGTCGGCCCCAGGAGCCATGCAGCAGGATGATGACGTAACAGGGGAGAGACAAGACGAGATGCTCCGAAAGCTCCAGAAGCCAGGAG